>JAYKKM010000442.1:2332500-2497500 GCA_035772405.1 Chrysogorgia sp. JL179-B06
ACTAACTCGAACTTGATAGTGGGATAAAGAGAATTAATATACTCTGTAAATTCAAGTAATTTTTCCAAACCAAGTGTCCAAATATCGAGTATATCATCCCGATATCTCCACCAAAAATTCGGTTTAATAGGCCCTCCTTTGGCTAAGAGATCTATCTCTCCCATCGCAAGATCTGCATAGCTGCAAGCTTTTTTGGCCCATGGCAGTGCCATGAATTTGAGTAAAAGTGATGGTCTAAAAACTGACTATTGTTAGAATTAAGACAAATTTCGATCGCTTCGACAATACATTCAGTCGAAGGAGCATTACAGCTACGCAGGTCCAACGCTTTCCTAACTGAAGAAATTCCCAAATTGTTATCAATATTGTGAAACATGGCCACCACGTCCAAGATACCAATATAGTATTATCCGGAAGAGGGCCTTTCTTATTCAAATCTTCTAGTTTATTAATCAGATGAGTGGTATCCTTAACAAAAGAGGGAAGTTTTTGAGCTAGAGGCTTCAGATAAAAACTCAGTAAACGCCGAAAGCTTTTCTATAGCCGTACCATTACAGGAGGTGATAAGACGTAATGGATTACCATTTTTATGCGTCTTAACATTTCCAAAGGCAACTCCTGGTTTACATTTATTGTCGGAGATCCAATCAACTATCTCTGAGGTAATCTGATCAACGGCAACCCACTTCGTGCACCAATTTCTTACTTTATCTAAATGCTGATTACTAGGATCTTGTAAAGACTTATCGTAATGTAGAGGATTCTTTAACTGCTGGTACATTTTGCTTTCATAATCTTCTCGTTCTAAGATAACAAATCTAGAACCTTTATCTTGAACCCTAATTATTTTTGAACTATGCCTTAAATCCCTAAGGGCAGACCTCTCTTCTTTGGATAAATTATCTTTTACTGTTCTAACATTGTTTATATTAAGTATGTCCTTTCTTACATTAGCCAAAAAAAGTTCAACTTCAGGAAACTTAGCTTTAGGAGGATTCCAATTATTGTTGGATGGAATCTTGGGAAGGTTCTGACTACTTATAACTTCAGTGTTGTTATCTTTCCCTTCGAAATATACGGCAAGGCGAATTCTTCTCTCAAATTTCTCAATATCTTCCAAAACCTTTAGCCAGTTGATGTCTTTGGGAGTTGGACAAAAAGACGGACCCTTGGAAAGTAGTTTTCTCTGGTCATCTGTGAGATTGCAGCGGTCAGGTTGATAGGGTTTAAGTCAGGTATTTCAATGGTATTTTCTTGCAGAATGGAGTTAGTTTGATGGAAAGAGCGTTGTCTATTCCTCAAGCTCTTATTAAATCTTATATTAGGGCGTTTCCGACGTACACACTGATCGGAATTTGTTCCTTCAATTAATTCTCTGGACTTAAGCAATTTCTTCTTTTCAATTTCTTTAAGTTTAATTTCAAGTGAATGCATAAAACTCTTAACTTTTTTCCAACTATTTTCGGCCGTTCCGGTGTCATAATCTTTAAATAACTTAGATTTCTCAACTTCTAAATCTCTTTGTAAATTCTTAGTCTTGAGGTAAGATGCTATAGAAATAGCTTTTAACATGTTAAATGAAGCATTACTAAGTGCTGTCTGCTGTCTGCTGTCTACATGCTTGTTCTAGGCCAACGACATCCCTTGCAAGTTCCAAATTAAACTTCAAATTTAACCCCTTAGGAACTCGTTTGTTGATAACACAATGATGAAGAAAGTTAGAATGATGTTTGTACTTTACCAGTTTATGCCAAGTATTAAATAAGGAAGACGGAACCAAAGTAAAAATGGACAACGAAGCCCCGTTGGCTTCGATACATGATAACCAATGAGAATAAAATAACTAGCATGAATATAGATTTGGTTTTACCGAACGAAGGCTTCCAATCAAAGGATCCAAAAGGATTCACCAGTCTGCTCTTGACATTATTTTGTAGCACGAATATGAGGTATAGAAGAGTCAAGCAACGAGTCTTCTATACCCACAGATGACACAGATGATTAACGTACTTCCTAATTTAGACAGCCATATAATCCTCTGTGTAATCACATCTTAGTCATTAGACCATTTCATCTGAAGAGTACTACACCATTTGCGTGTGGCACGAAACTAACTATAGTAATAAAATGTCTAGTCACAACTGTTGAGTCTTTGAATTTTTACTATAATATGCTCTGGATTTCAATTGAGCACTCTTCCAACGGTTTTTACTACATCGTCTATAGTATATATATATATATATATATATATATATATATATATATATATATATATATATATATATATATATATATATATATATATATATATATATATATATATATATATATATATATATATATATATAGATTACAAAATAACAGTCCACGACCCAAAACCCTTCGTCAGAAGGCTGTCACATGCAGTCGAAAATTTATTTATTAAATTGGTTTATAGTTGCATGGTTTTGGGTCGTGGCCTGTTATTTTGTAATCTATAGATGTTGAATTGGCCGAGGCGGGTTTTGCTCTTTGTCGTTTATATATATATATATATATATATATATATATATATATATATATATATATATATATATATATATATATATATATATATATATATATATATATATATATATATATATATATATATATATATATATATATATATATTTATAATATATATATATATATATATATATATATATATATATATATATATATATATATATATATATATATATATATATATATATATATATATATATATATATATATATATATATATATATATATATATATATATATATATATATATATATATATATATATATATATTTTCGCTTACCTCAAAACTGGTCTGCTACAACTTGTTTCATCTGTAAAAGAATCTTCAGAATCTGCCTGAAGAATCTGCCTGAAGATTCTTTTACAGATGAAACAAGTTGTAGCAGACCAGTTTTGAGGTAAGCGAAAATCTATTATTTGCTCTAACTATATGTTGTTGAGCACTCTTTGCATTTCGTAGACCAAAACCTACACGTATATATATATATATATATATATATATATTAGCCAGAGATCGACCAGGCGGGAAGCGTAACTTTGTTAAGAATATTAAAGCCCAGCATAAAAAACGTAGAAAAGGCATAATAACATTTTAATTAGATCTAACGTTTTGTTGCATACATCACAGCATCTTCAGAGATAATAATTACAAAATGCCTAAGCCCAGATATATAGATATAGATATTTACAACATGTCAAAAATTAGCCAATCAGAGAGAAGTATTAAAAATAAAAGTTACAAGTGAGAAAAGGAACAGAATAGACGCTAAGAAAGTGAGTTAAAGATAGGGCAGATATAAAAATAAAAATAAGAGGTACACAAAGAAATCAGACAAGGAAAAGTGAAACAGAACCAAATAATGTTCCGTTTAAAGATGGTTTAAGTTTATTAATTAAGAAGCTTTCGCATAGAAGAAGTTCGTGCTCGAAAGAGCAGGAAGAAAGTATTTTAAAATCATCAAAAGAGATCGTTTGGCCTGTCTCATGATGGCGAGAAAGGATGCTGGAAAGAGGATTGGTTCGCTTCTTACCAGTTAAGGGAGAAATTCCCAAAGGTACCGAGATACGTGTGTGTAAATGCCGGCAAGTTTAACCGACACGTAAAAGATAAACAACACAAGATCTCAGACGCAAGGGAATTCTGTCTTAAAAAGGAAAGAAGTGAAAAAGACGAATGGAAGGACGGGCAATAAACTTAATTTCAATGTGTTCGTAGGCTGAAGGAGGAGTTTTCTCAATTGGGTGCAAATTTGTATAAAATGGTGTCAGGTGAAAGGTAGAGGGAAATACATAATACGTTTAGGGACAGTGGTAACCTTAGGCGACTTATCGAAAACCTTTTCAAGAAAAGAAGCAATACAAATATCAACTAGATTAACGGGATAGATTAATAAAAATCTTTTTGAGTTTTTCGATTTCTTCGTGAAATTTTAAGTAGGTTGACCAAATATTGAAACAACGTATAAGCAATGATAAAATAAGACCTTTATTATAGCAAAACGGAATGAATGAATCAAATTAAAATTAATTTATTGCCCGTCCTTCCATTCGTCTTTATCATTTCTTTCCTTTTAAGGAAAGAATTCCCTTGCGTCTGAAATCTTGTGTTGTTTATCTTTTTACGTGTCGAAGCTGCGGAGCTACGTATGTCAGTGAAACTTTCCGGCATTTACATACACGTGTCTCGGAACACTTGGGAATTTCTCCCTTAACTGGTAAGAAGCGAACCAATCCTCCTCATTCCAGCATCCTTACTCAACATCATGACACAGGCCACACGATTTCTTTTGATTTCTTCCTGCTCTTTCGAGCACGAACTTCTTTTGCGCGAAAGCTTCTTAATCAGTAAACTTAAACCATCTTTAAACGGCAACATTGGTTCACGCGCCTCTTCTCCTTCTCTGATTTATTTGTGTACCTCTTATTTTTATTTTTTAAATCGGCCCTTATTACATCGCCCCTAACTTTTACTCACTTTCTTAGCGTCTATTGTTTTCCTTTTCTCACTTGAAACTTTTATTTTTAACACTTCTCTCTGATTGGCTAATTTTTAACATGTTACAAATATATATATCAAGGCTTAGGCACTTTGTAATTTTTGTCACGTTGTATTTATTATTATTGATTATTATATGAAAGATTTAAAAGTCGTCATCTATGACGACTTTTAAATCTTTCAGACATAAATTTTGAACAATTTAGCATTTGAATTCAGCATTTGAATAGGCATATTGTTTTATTATTCGTGTGAGCTGTAAGTAATATTTTTTAATCTTTTAGACAAATTTTAGGTAATTTCCTAGATTTATTGTTAATTCTATGTATTTTATTGTAATTTGTTTTGATTGTTTTGAGGTCTCTCATGAAAATCATCTTTGGACGACTGGGGTTTCCAAAAAGATTAATTTTGATCCATATAGAGTAATTTGATCCATATAGAGTGATATTGATCTATAAAGAGTAATTTTGATCCATTAAGAGTAATTTTGTTTTATATAGAGTGATTTTGATCAATAAAGAGTAATTTTGATCCATATAGAATAATTTTGATCCATATAGAGTAATTTTGATCCATATAGAGTAATTTTGATCCATATAGAGTACTTTTGATCCATATAGAGTGATTTTGATCAATAAAGAGTAATTTTGATACATAAAGAGTAATTTTGATACATATAGAATAATTTGATGCATATAGAGAGTAATTTTGATCAATATAGAGTAATTTAATCCATGCTCAATCTTGTCCAATAATTTAAATTGTCTGCTGGACATACGAAGATAGTTTTATCTGAGCTTTAAAGTTCCTAAATACAAATCTAATTTGTTAAATATATTACAAATATATTTATTCCAGTACAAATATATTATTCCAATACAAATATATTCATTCCAGTACAAATATATTTATTCCAGTAAAATATATTTATTCCATTACAAATATATTCATTCCAGTACAAATATATTTATTCCAGTACAAATATATTATTCGAGTACAAATATATATATTCCAGTACAAATATATTTATTATAGTATTTATTATAGTATAACTAATTATACATAAGCGATTGGCGGCGAGAGTGCTGCGTAGACAGTGTTTTGGATAAGATTTTAAGTGACAAAATACTAACTATATATATATATATATAGTTCAATCTGCATATATATATATATATATATATTATATATATATATATATATATATATATATATATATATAATATATATATATTATATATATATATATATATATATATATATATATATATATATATATTTATATATATATATATATATAAAAGTAGAGTGCTGCGTAGACAGTGTTTTGAATATATAGCAAAGTGAAAAGGTGGTAAACTGCCAAGAATTTAGTGACGAGATACTGACGTTTCGAGCGGAGCCCTTCATCAGAGTAAGACGAGATGAAATGAAATAAATAGGGCTTATATATATGCCAAAAGGGTGTCACAAGTAGAAAGTAGCCAATCAAATGCACGGGAGATAAACAAACTAATAAATAATGAGATGGGAAACGTTAGATCATTTGCTATTTTTAACAGTCGATCAGCAAGCAGACTGAGGGGGCGGGAGAAATGACAGGTCCAATATTCAAGGGATTAGGCGCTAATATTAGCATAAGAAACAAAAACTTGAAAAGGAATGAAAGTGCATACGCGAATAATAAAAAATTAATAATAATAAAGGTTCCAAGCAAACTAAAATAACCAAAAACTTGTAGGAAATTAAATAAAAGAAAAACGTTCGTTAAGACCAAGAGGATGTGTGGTGCCAAGTTTAAAAATGAGACGCTTCTCTTGCCGCTTGCGGTTATCGTTGCCACCGGAGATGGGAAGGATGGCACAGACTTTCATGTCTGAAACCAAATGGTTGGAGCTGTTGAAATGGCGGGCTACAGGTTTGTCACCATCATTGATCCTCACGGAACGAAGATGTTCAGCAAACCTGTCTGAAAGACGTCGCCCAGTTTCACCGATGTAGATTTTAGGGCATTTATCGCATGAAATGCAATAAATTATGTTGGTGGACGTGCATGAAAAAGCATGACGGATTGTGTGGTCGAATTTGGGGGCAGTAATAACTGTAGTGGGATTGAGAAAAGCGCATGTGTTACAGCTGGGAACGGCCGCAAGAAAATGTTCCCGCTGGTGCCGAGGTATTTTGTTTAAGGGCACTATGTACTAAGGAGTCACGAATGTTTTTATTACGGCGAAAAGATACCAAAGGGTTGTCGGTGAAAATGGCTGACGTCTCAGGATCATTTTGTAAAATGTGAAAATTCCGATTAATAATATTTTTAACTTTAAAATTGAAAGGATGAAATGTTAGAACTAAAGGAATTTTATTGTTTGAAACTCGTTCCAAAGATGGTTCAAGGGCGTCTAAACGGGGGACGAGAAAAGCTTTCTGAACGGCGAGGTCTAAAAGGTTGGTAGGGTAACCACGTTGGACAAAAAAAATATCTCATTTCCATTGATTTGACTTGAAAATCTTGGTCGTCGCTACATAAGCGGCGAAGACGCAAGAATTGAGAGTAAGGGATGGATTGCTTAGTGTGGTTGGGATGAGAGGATGAAAATAGAAGATAACTATGGGAGTCAGTAGGCTTGTACGAGACCGACGTTTTCAGCGAATCACCATTAATCGAAATTAAAATATCAAGGAACGACACAGAGGTCTCGCTGATTTCCCACGTGAACTTCAGAGCAGGATTAAAATCATCAACAAAGTTCATGAACTGCTCTAAAAGGACACGTGAATATGACGCTGTTCCTAGTAAACAGTCATCGATAAATCTGCCAAAGAAATCAGGCAAGGGACCCGTGTATTGTTCAAAGATCTGTTTTTCAAAATAACCAACACATAAGTTAGCATAGCTTGGACCCATTTTGGTGCCCATCGCAACACCACTTATTTGTTGATAATGTTCACCATCAAACGAAAAATTGTTAAGGGTAAGCACTAGTTCTGCTAAGCGGAGTAACGTGGTTGTGGAGGGTTCTAAATTAGTGCGCTGATCAAAGAAAAACTTCAGAGCTTCAAGGCCATCACAATGGGGAATGACGGTGTATAAGGACTTGACGTCCATCGTGAAAATAAATTTATCGGAACTACTGAAACGTAACTGGTCGAAAATTTGCAAGGCATGTTTAGTATCTTTGATATAAGAAGGCAACTTCTTAACCAAAGGATACATAACGTTGTCTAGAAAACTGGAAACGAGCTCGGTGGGGCAACTACAAGCGGAAACAATCGGCCTGCCAGGATTGTTAGGTTTATGGATTTTAGGTAGGAAATATATGACAGGCGTTCTGGGGGTTGTTAATATAAGGTTAGATGCAGAGGCAGCAATTCACCGGCTTGGATGAAATTCTTGATGGTAGTTTTGACGGATTTTTGGTGAGATTGAGTGGGATCGGAATTCAACTTAGTATAAAAGATGGTGTCGCTGAGTTGACGAAGATCCTCTTGTCGATACAAGTCCGCTCTCCAGACAACTACAGCGCCACCTTTGTCCGCAGGTTTTATGACAACGTCATTTCGGCATCGTAATGAATTCAAAGCTAGAAGCTCTTCTTTGTTAAGGTTATGAACTTGTTTTCTGCGCGGAGGTTGCAATTTATCAATGTCATGGCGGCAAGTCTTACGAAAAGATCAAGGGAAGAAAAATCACCTTCGGATGGAGACCAAGACGACTTCTTGGGGTTGAGTTCTTCGAAAATATCCTTATTGCTATTGAAAGTGGGCTTATCATGAAAAAAGGCTTTGAGGCGCATGCGGCGGAAGAAAGATTCGGTATCCTCTTTAACTGAAAATAGATCGATGGGCCCGGAGTTGGGAACAAACTTGAGACCTTTCGCAAGAAAAGATCTCTCGGGGTCAGATAATGGCAAATCAGAGGGAATAGTGAAAACTAGACGAGTGACTTCGTTAGAGGAACTAGTGCTTTGGGAGGGATTCGGGGAAGGACCCAGTAATATCTACAGACACGTGTTTCGATGTGTAGCTTGGTACAATCTAGATATGGGCATGAGTACCAATTATACACAAACGATTGCTAGTGACAACCGCTTGTGGGATAAACAGCGGTCATGCGCACATCCAGAGAGCGTGAAGCGGTATAGGGCCAGAGTGCTCAAACTACCACAAGGGTAGTGGGCGTTGCATTATCGCTAAAGGACACCTACACCAACTTCACAGAGTGCTCAACAACACCGAAGTGAAGGAGCGTAATAGTACAATATCTACAGACACGTGTTTCGCTGTTCCACAGCTCATCAGTGTAGCTTGGTACAATCTAGATATGGGCATGAGTACCAATTATACACAAACGATTGCCAGTGACAATCGCTTGTGGGATAAACAGCGGTCATGCGCACATCCAGAGAGCGTGAAGCGCTATAGGTCCAGAGTGCTCAAACTACCACAAGGGTAGTGGGCGTTGCATTATCGCTAAAGGACACCTACACCAACTTCACAGAGTGCTCAACAACACCGAAGTGAAGCAGCGTAATAGTACAATATCGACAGACACGTGTTTCGCTGTTCCACAGCTCATCAGTGTAGCTTGGTACAATCTAGATATATATATATATATATATATATATATATATATATATAGGTATAAGAAAGAACTTCTTCAGGCAAAGTATACAAAACAGTATTTATTTCCAAACGTTTCGCCGATTAGGGCTTTTTCAGTGGAATAATCTGTGATAAAAGATATCGTCCTATATATATACAATTTAGTTTAAAAGTGAAACAAAAGAATAATACAATATGTAAATATAAATAAAACAAAGACTAAATAGAAAGTGCTCTTCCTATACATCCGTTCATAATATTCGTGGAATGTTTCTTAATTTCAAGTGCTTCTATTGTTTTACGTTCGTTAAAATATTTAATATTAGCGTGTAGTATTTCCCATATAATAGGGGAATTATCTATTTGATTACCGTCGCTATGTGTCTTTAAATGACTAAAAACTGTCTGTGTTTTCATGCTAAGATGTTCCTTAACTCTAGTCCCAATGCTTCGTCCGGTTTCACCAATATAGACTATATGGCAATGCGAGCAAGTAATACGATAGACACAGTGTTTGGTATTGCACCGATTTTCTTTCACAGCCAGTATGCATGTTTTACAATTTTCCGGGCAGTTTTGCTTCTCTCTTGGTGGTGCGAAGACTCGTGACAACGGCTTTCCGTTCATAAAATGAACCCTGATACCACTTATTCCAGAACGGCGAACAACCGCCAAAGCGCGTCGCTTCATTTCTTCATTGATATACGGTAACTTAAGACAGATGTTTTTTTCCTGTTCTTCCTTGCGCACAGGTGCGGTGTGTAACGTATGTCTGATGACCGCTTTCACAAACCTTTTCGGGTATCCATTTTTAAGAAATATGCGTGTGATTGTGCGAAGAGATTTCGTTCTCGACGAGGGATCTGTTGAACGTGAAATAGCTCGTCTTGTTTCTCCCACCAAAATAGCACGCTTCGAGGATATCGAACCATGACTATCCCAAGGTGTAATGGGGATTCACTATGGATGGGTTTAATGTAAAGCGTAGTGGTAAATGTTTTCTTGATGGAATCAAATAAAACCATTGTGTCTAAGAATTGTATCTGATTATCCTTAGGCATTTCAATTGTGAACTTGATGGCGGCGTTCAGGTTGTTGACTACGGACAATAGATCCTCAGGAACAATTGTATTCGACATCCACACTACAAAAATATCATCAATATATCGCTTTAAGATAACTGATCCATAATATATATCAAGTATCTGTGAGTCGAGTTCGTTCATATATATGATGGCAAGTGTTGGGGCAAGGTTATTGCCCATAGCGAGACCAGTCTTCTGGCTGTAGCCTTTACCTCCGATTAGTACGACGTCACTTGTCACACTTAGTCTAGTGAGAAGTACTTCGAAATCTTCACCACTCAAAGCGAATAAACCAGTATCTGATTTATGTTTCAGAAAGAAACGCTTTACAGTGGTGAAGACTCCCGGGGTGTCGATGTTTATGTCTTCTAGTGGTATCGAGCCATACAGGTTACAAACATCAAGACTACAGAAACCATGAACTTCTCCTTCGATGTCAGATAGAAACTGCACAAATTCCTCGGTGTTTTTGAGATGGAAGGAACGTATTTCAATAGAACGTTTAGTTTGTTGGCGAGGTATTTTGATAAATCAGTGCCTGGAGTATCTGTAGCAGCATGTATTGGTCTACCTTTTAACGTTCCTTCTTTGTGATCTTTTGGTAAACAATATACAGGACATGGTAGTGGTTCGCTGCAAATATTAGACTTTATTTCTCGATATAATTTAGGATGTTTTTTCTTATATTTGTCGGCGATTTTGTTGAGCTGTCCGTTGAATCGTATCTGTTCTGTTCTTGGAAGATTTATCTTCTTTTCTTGGTAATTTCCTGTTTCAATCGTACATTTATTGACCATGTCTTCGTAGTGGGTGGCGTCTAGTGCAACAAGTCGTTTGGATTTGTCTGTTCGAATAATACTTATTTTCTTAGAGGGAAGGTGATACTGCAGTCGCTTCGATTTAAGAATTTCATTACCGGATTGTTCACATTCTTCTATAATACGCGCAATCCCGCCTTTGAATTCGTTTATAGCTCCCTTTCTGGTATATGCTGTTCTTGTAGTCTATCTGTCGCTGATTGTAAGCTGGCTTTTGATGTTAAGCAAAACTTAAGCAAAGATTTCGGGTCAGCATTTACGTAAGAAGGACCTTTATTCAAGATGGTAACCAAAGTTGGATCCAAGTTTTCCGTTGACAAATTACTGAATCCTCGTAATTGTTGTTCAGCTGGTTGAGGTACAGAGCTTTTGGTTTGTTGGTTCAATAAGGACTTGAGCTTGCGATCTTTCTTTTCTCTGAGGGACTCTTGTAATCTAACAAGATGTCGATCTTCATCATAACACAATGGGAAAACACAGCAACGGACTTTCGAGAGGAGATGATACTGAGTGTCCAGCGTTAACTGTAACCAGTTAACACTGGACACTCAGCATCATCTCCGTCAACTAGTATCGTGTAAGCGTGCTATTTTGGTGGGAGAAACACGCATATTTCTTAAAAATGGATACCCGAAAAGGTTTGTGAAAGCGGTCATCAGACATACGTTACACACCGCACCTGTGCGTAAGGAAGAACAGGAAAAAAACATCTGTCTTAAGTTACCGTATATCAATGAAGAAATGAAGCGACGCGCTTTGGCGGTTGTTCGCCGTTCTGGAATAAGTGGTATCAGGGTCCATTTTATGAACGGAAAGCCGTTGTCACGGCCACCAAGAGAGAAGCAAAACTTTGGAAATAAATACTGTTTTGTATACTTTGCCTGAAGAAGTTCTTTCTTATACCTATATCATATAACCAGGCATGATGAATACCTTTGTTTTTCCTTCATATATATATATATATATATATATATATATATATATATATATATATATATATATATATATATATATATATATATACTAAAACAGATTTGTAACATGCATGAATGTTACAAAGCTAGCGGATGGTTCAAGAGTGCTCGATACCATTAGAGGTAGAGCGTTTATAAAATAGTTAGAATGTTTTCGTCACTACTCTGAGTTTCACGCGCAATGCGATCTTCAGGCAACTGACAGTTCAGCTTCAACTTGTCGTTAATATACTCGGCGGGTTAAAAATAGTTATGATGACGTTGTTGTATGTTGATCGTTTGCTGACGTTCGTTAATCGGTGATTGATTGTGTGACGACACTTCGCGAAAATTTCCGATCTTTTATTTAAAAGAGTTTTCTTCTCGGCCTTCATGATCATAAGTTTTTCCTCCAGGCAAAGGTTGCATCTTCGCGATCCATTTCGATAAGCCGCGGCGCGTCTAACAATTGACCATTTTACATTAAAATCGCGTTTTTTTCTTTTTAAGTTCCAGATGTGTTTTGACAGATCCGTTTCATTTGCGTGCTTTTCGTTGCGGAATGATTTTAGATGGTTGCGATATTAACGCTCCTACTTGTAGTCGAGCACTCTTGTTGGCTTGGTATCAACGTCAGAATGGAACAGATCCGCTTCAACTATTCACTAAAGAACATCGGCCTACCTACACACGACGCTTAAAGAAGAAATATTATCGACAAAACCGAACACCTAATCAAACGAATGCGCTGGCAAGCTCACTTCTTCTTACACGGTAACCCCCACGACAAAATCAAGAGCACCTTCAATTTAAAATCCAAAGAGAGCCCACCAACTGTGCCAGAACTGAAACACTTTGAAGATGACCTCGTCAGAATAATAGAAAATATCGAATTCCGAAACATCAACGAGCCATTCATGAAAACCTTGGAAAAAGACAAACGAAGAATACAATCGTAAACAAATGTATTCATGATGAAACCAGCCACATATGAAAAACTTTTGACAGAGAATATAACGAAAACGTACAAGCTAGGAGCTGACGATGTCACTGACAACATAAATAATGAACTAAAAACCATCGCTGACAAATTAAAGATCACCAACCGACTAGAACCAATGGCGCAATCACAGGCATTTATTTCTCTAAAGGACCACAAGGAAGATTTCGAAAACAACACCAAATGTAGACTTATCAACCCAGCGAAAAGCCAGCTCGGAAAAGTCAGAAAAGTAATTTTTGACGACATCAACACCAAAGTCGCACTGAAAACCGGCGCAAACCAATGGCGCAACACGGAATCGACCATAGCTTGGTTTAAGAGCATCGAAAACAAGGACAAACACCCGTTTCTATCATTTGACATAGTAGAATTCTACCCATCAATCACTGAAGAACTACTGGACAACGCGAATTCTTGGGCCCAAGAAATCACTCCCATCACAGATGAACATGTCAAAGTGATAAAACACTGCCGAAAATCGGTGTTATTTAACAATGGTAAAGCATAGGTAAAGAAAGATAGTGAGAGTAATTTCGACGTCACTATGGGCAGCTATGACGGAGCGGAAATCTGCGAACTCGTAGGTCTCTTAATACTAAGCGCACTAGAAAAGCGATTCGGGAAGAATATTGGCCTCTATAGAGACGACGGCCTCGCTCTTCTCAACACGTGTTCAGGCAGATTAGCAGACAAGGCAAGGAAAGATCTCACCAACATCTTAAGAGATTTCGGGCTAAAAATTACTGCACAAACTAGAACTCGACCTGACAAACGGCACATTCAAACCATACCGGAAACCGAACAACGAGCCGCTATACATTCACCACCAATCCAACCACCCACCTTCTATCCTAAAACAGCTTCCCAACTCAATAGCTGACAGAATTTCTAAACTATCTTCTGATCAGGAAACCTTTAATACAGCTGCACCAACCTACGAAAATGCCTCAAACACAGCAACTTCGACGTGACGCTCACTTATAAAAACAACGATCACGCCGAAACAAACGAAAACAACACAACGACAACTAACCGCAGACGAAACAGGAACAGAAATGTCACTTGGTACAACCCCCCTTACAGCAAGAACGTAAAGACGAACATAGGACGAAACTTTCTTAATCTTATTGACAAATATTTCCCTGAATCAAACAAATTACATAGGCCTATTCAACCGAAATACAGTGAAAGTCAGCTATAGCTGTATCGAAAACATTCAGAGCACAATACAGAGACATAATAAACGCATCTTAAAGAACAGAAACAACCTGCGCACGAATACAGAGAAATGCAACTGCCGACAACGTAACAGCCATCAATGCCCAATCCCAGGAAACTGTTTAGTGAAAAGCATTATTTATCAAGCCGAAGTAAAACAACGCATGACGACGGAGAAATGAAGAAATATATCGGTATGACAGCCAAAGATTTCAAGCAGCGTTATCGCAACCATCTAAAATCATTCCGCAACGAAAAGCACGCAAATGAAACGGAGCTGTCAAAACACATCTGGAACTTAAAAAGAAAAAAACGCGATTTTAATGTAAAATGGTCAATTGTTAGACGCGCCGCGGCTTATCGAAATGGATCGCGAAGATGCAACCTTTGCCTGGAGGAAAAACTTATGAACATGAAGGCCGACAAGAAAACTATTTTAAATAAAAGATCGGAAATTTTCGCGAAGTGTCGTCACACAATCAATCACCGATTAACGAACGTCAGCAAACGATCAACACACAACAACGTCACCAGAACTATTTTTAACCCGCCGAGTATGTTAACGACAAGTTGAAGCTGAACTGTCAGTTGCCTGAAGATCGCATTACGCGTGAAACTAAGAGTAGTGACGAAAACATTCTAACTATTTTATATATATATATATATATATATATATATATATTATATATATATATATATATATATATATATATATATATATATATATATAAATAGTAAACTGCTCATTTTAAAGCTCAGAGAAAACTCTATTCGTATTATTTAGCTATTCGTATTATATATATATATATATATATATATATATATATATATATATATATATATATATATATATATGACCTTTAGGTCATATTGAGCGCTCTACAGGATGAACCATTGTCGCTTACGCATTGTGCGCACGCTCACTGCTTGCAGTTGAGCGCTCTGGCATGGTTCTTGATGTCCCACATTTTGTGTGCATCAAGGGTGACTGTATATAGCAGTCATCTTCATCCTGCTCATCAGCACTACACTGATGAGGCCCAAAAGGCCGAAACGGTACCGTCTGTAGGTATATATATATATATATATATATATATATACGTGCGCATATATATATATATATATATATATATATATATATATATATATATATATATATTGTGTTTGTTCCTTTCTATTTCTTCTCTACTGCATTCTTTTCTTTTTATTTATGTTCGTTTCTTTTTTGCCTATGTCATTCTTATCATATATGCAGTTAAAATTGATTAAATTAAATTGCACAGTATACACCATGTGTTATCGAAGCTCTCCATTTGAATAGCTCCTACTATTGTTAATGTGCCTTTCTGTTTTAGCGCTTTATATATTTATAATCTTTGTTATTTTCTGATAAACCATCAGCTAAATAATACGAATAGAGTTTTTCTCTGAGCTTTAAAATGAGCAGTTTAGAAATATAGCGTTCAATTCCTAAACTTTGTTTTTATTTCACTGCGGAATCGCCGCCCAATTAACTTCCAATTGACGTCATTCTCTGTTAATAGAAAACCAATTATGACAAGATGATGAAACTTTTGCTGCTGATAATATTAATAATTTTTTATCAGAAAGTGCCAAAGGCTATAAATATAAAATTATGTAAAGTGCCGATAAACCTGTAACCTTGAACCTACATTACTAATGTAGATTCTACATGAAGTGAATAGATGAATGGCAAAATATTTTATGATTTGAGCTTTTTGTTTATATTCTACAAAGGTTTGTTTCTCCGAAAATACTAATGAGTGTGACGTCAAGTCAGTCATCATTTTGGATACAATATTTTTCTGCTAATTTTGACCTAATTAAAATGTTGATGATATAATTGAACGCTATACTAGCGGTGTTATCCCCAATCCGCAACCAGTTAACCACAGAAAAGAAAAGAAAGCCATATTGCTGATTTGAGTATTTAGAACAAACAAACCTTTATAGAAATTCAACGTAAAGTCTTATCATAATAAAAGTTAGCATTGAACGATTCACTTGATGTAGAATCTATATAAAATGATACCATATTTGGGCCAAAAATAACAAGGGACGTTGCCACTAAAATAATTTGTCATTTAACGATTCAAATTTGTAAAACGATGCCGCAATGGCTCTAGATTATTAAAATACAATATTCCTTTTTATTTTTGTAATAGCATTGGAAGATTAATTTTCAGCATAACATTGCAACAAAGCCTATCGTTTGTACTCAGCCAGACTAACTTCATTATAAAATCTGAAAATGATATTGAACTACATGGGTACAGCATTCTTAAAATAAGAAGTTCAACGATGCAATCCTGCTTAGAAAATTGTCTTCAGGATTGTCGTTGTTTGTCATTTCATATATGTGACAACTCAGAATGTGATCTAAGTTCCACGACGAGGGAGCTAAAGCCATCATCCATACGACCAAGAAAAGGATGTACATATTTTACAGTTAAAAGACAGATATCAATGGTAAGAACAGATGACAAGATGTAACACTATATTGATTATCTTATTCTTCATTTACCAATATGTTATAGTAGTTCCAGCAATGTTCTAATTCGGAGTTCAAGCTCTAGTTAAAAGTTCTCGCGGGCTACGCTCACGTCTTTCCCACGCCCATCAACAACGCTAATTCTAGCCGTTGCTGTAGGTGTGGCAGTAGTAACAATAATAGCAACAGCAATAGCAACAGCAACTGCAACAGCAACAGCAATAGCATTAGCATTAGCATTAGCAATAGCAATAGCAATAGTAATAGAACTATAAATAGCAATAGCAATAGCAATAGCAATATCAATAGCAATAGCAATCGCAGTATCAATCACAGTAACTGTAGCTGCAGCTCTAGCTCTAGCCACATAAATAAAAAGGGACTTGTATGGAGACTATTGTTCCTATTGGTTGAAGCATTTGTCACGAATTTGCGGCTTGACGTCATCAGCACTGTGCATACTTTTTAATTGTTATCACTCATCATTATGATGTTACTGCAATTTATAACTAGTGGTTTCAGTAATTTTATTTTATTAATTTGCATTCGAGATGAAAGGCGTATCTTTATAATTCAGTAGCCGTAGCATATATCAGTGTCGCAGTATAGCAGTAGCAGTACTAACAGTAGTTGTGGATGTCGTTATTGATGTAGCTGTAACTCTACTCGATCTAACTCCATCGCTCTAATTCTAACTATACTCAACCAAATGGGACGGGTCTGGAGACTCTATTGTTTCTATTGGTCGATCGTTTTGTCATGAATTTGGAGCTTCACGCCATCAGTACTGTGCACACTCCGTGATTGTTATCACTCTTCACTATGGTGTTACTGAGATTATTTGTCTTTGTCGTTTTACAACATGTGATTTTAGTAATTTTTATCTTTATTATTCAGTAAAAGTATAGGAGTAGCAGTATAGGAGTAGCAGTTATACCAGTAGCAGTATAGCAGTAGCAGCAATATAGCAGCAGTAGCAGCAGTAGTAGCAGTAGCATCAGAAGTAGCAGCAGCAGCAGTCATAGTAGTAGTAGTAGTAGTAGTAGTAGTAGTAGTAGTAGTAGTAGTAGTAGTAGTAGTAGCTGTTGTAGTAATTGCAGTAGTAGCAGTAGTAGTAGAAGTAGCAGTAGCAACACAAGTAGCAGCAGTAGTAGTAGCAGTAGTAGCAGTAGCAGTAGTAGCAGTAGCAGCAGTAGCAGTATAGCAGTAATAGCAGTAGCAGTAGCAGTAGCAGTAGAAGTAGCAGTAGCAGTAGCAGTAGCAGTAGCAGTAGCAGTAGTAGTAGTAATAGTAGTAGTAGTAGCATAGCAGCAGTAGCAGCAGTAGCAGCAGTAGCAGCAGTAGTAGCAGTAGTAGCAGCAGTAGTAGCAGTAGTAGCAGTATAGCAGTAGCAGTAGCAGCAGTAGCATTATAGCAGTAGCAGTAGCAGTAGCAGCAGTAGTAGCAGTAGGAGTAGTATAGCAGTAGTATAGCAGTAGCAGCAGTAGCAGCAGTAGCAACAGTAGCAGCAGTAGCAGCAGTAGCAGTATAGCAGTAGCAGTAGCAGTAGTATAGTAGTAGTTGTAGGAGGAGGAGCAGCAGCAAAAGCAGCTACACCACCACCAACACCACCACCACCACAACCAGTAGTAGCAGTAGTTGTGGATGTGGTTATTGATGTAGTCTATAACGCCACCGCTCTATTTCTAACTCTTGCTCTAGATGCAGCTCTAGGTTTAGTTATAGCTGTAGCTGCAGCTCTAGCCATAGTCAATCAAAGGGGACCGGTATGGAGACTCTATTGTTTCTATTGGTCGATCCTCTTGCCATGGGTCGATCTTTTTGTCACGAATTTTGGAGTTTAACGACATCAGCACTGTGCGGTGCTACAGAGATTATTTGTCTTTATCGTTTTACAACTAGTGATTTTACTCATTTTATTTAATTAATTTCCATTCGAGACGAAGGGCGTATTTTATTATTATTTTTTTATATGCCGGGGGACATTTATGCGTTTAATCAGTGCGGGATATATAGGAGAATGAAGGGCATCGTGCCTTTCAAACTTCCGGCAGCAGATGACGAGAAAAGAAAGAAATGGAGAAGAGATATCGTGTTCCGGATAAGAACATTAAAAAGCAGTTGGTGTCTGACACTCTCCACGTGTATATGCCCACAAGTCTACTGTCTAGTACTGTTATTTCATGGTCCAGTAATGGTTTTCCACACCGCAATGATGCTTTTTACAGTCTTGTCAAACATTTTTTAAACGTTGACTCATTGAGAAGGGTTTTCCAAAAACTTTGAAACTTGTATGAACTAGAAAAATGTATTTATACTTCATTTCTACATTCAACGGTTTGTAGCTTGATTCCGCTATAAAATTCAAACTTACTATCTAACACCGTCACCGATTTAGCTTTTAGTCCTCCATTGGTATTTCAAATCATTTATTATATTTGTTTTGTTTGATGATTTTTAGGATGTGCTTAATAAGTGTTCTCATTTGCAAAATAACTTAACAATGAACATTTTATTACTAGTAATCGAAGATCAAAACTCACCTAAACTTTGCCAAAAACATGTTCTTAACGAGCCCGCGATTTCAGAAAAATCTATAACGTCAAATACTCAAAAGAGCAACAAATTTGGCGCTATGCGGCTTATTTCCTGTGGTTTCCCATAATTATTGAGTTAAAGGTTATTTGCAAGGTAGTAGTTTAGCTACCACCCTTTATATTAATATTAAGATTATCCATGTGGTTTTAGCTTTGAGTCTTCGACGTTACTTCCGGAACATGCTTGATTAATGCCGGCCGTATACTGATGTATATTAAAGCATTCGAAAAGGGTAACTTTCCATGCTCGTAATGACTTGTGAGTGAAATAAGAGAGATATGATGTGATCTTTACCAATATGTATAAATACAAAACATTTGATTTCAGGGGCACATTTATGTATTTTACGAATGTTTTATTTTCCGATGAAATATCCTTCTGCATATAATAAATCCAATTATTAACACTTGTAATCTTGTAGGGCGAAAGGGAGCAATGCATTGGCACATGCTTTTCAACTATAGATTGCTGTCTAACTTCAAACCCTTGCCGTAACGGTGGGACATGTCGTCCTTCATTCTCGACAAATTCTACAAAATATACATGCAATTGTCCGCCTGGCTATGGAGGACTACGTTGCCAGAATATGATCTTATCGTGTCGTGGATACAAGGATGGAAAGGATGGAAACCGTGTTCCTGGAAGATACAAAATACGTGACGGAAATTCAAATCTTTTTGACGTTTTTTGTGATTTTGATTCAACATCACAAATGACTTGGACGTTAATTCAATCATACGAACTGCGACATTTGAAGAAGTTCAAAAATTCCTTTTATATTGATGATCCTATACGCGAAGCAGAATTCTTTTGGGTACAATATCGTCTTTCAAAGTCAATGATGGAGTCGATTCAACGTGATACCACAAAATGGCGAATGACATGCAATTATAATGAACAGCTTCAGGCATATCTCAATGATTATGTAATATCATTGCATAAAATGGTCGATATTTTGAACTTCAACGAAAAAAAAGTGCATCGACGTGGAATATATTCATGTAAGAGGATTTAACTGTAGTAATTGCACAGCCTATTTCATCCAAATCCACCAACCAGCTTCTGAATTAGCAAAACGAAGGCCCCTTTTTTTTAAACCTTCTCAATCCCACGACTGAGTGCGATTTTAAATCGGTCAATGAAATTACGTGCGGAAAAAAAAACGAGCATTGTTTTGGATATTACAAATGTTATAACATACGTCATGATTGTTCTGCTAATCTAACTTCAACAACTCAAACTTGGTTTGGGGGATAATACTTCGTATTATCATTAAACACTGGTTAGCCAAAATGAAAGAATTAGTATACCTGTAGTTCAGATAATTCGGGGAACACTGCTAAAATGGAATACTGTGTGGCGTGGCATAACGCCATTCCCAGCCATTTGTCTGACGACCTCGAAAGAATACAAAAGCGAGCTATGCGTATCATTTACCCTGGACAAACATGCAGCTAAATGAATTAACATAGTCCTCGACAAAGCTAAAAGGCCAAAGCTAAAAGGTTAAAGCCAAGAGCGAAACGTACGATTTCCTTTAAACTTTTAGCTCTTGGCTGCTAGTCTCCCCTGTACTTCAATTTTCAATGGAGAATTTCTACACAACTAAATTAAAACTTGTCGCCATTACCGTACTTTTCGCGCTTGGCTTTGACCTTTTAGCGTTGGCCTTTTAGCTTTGTCGAGGACAACGTCACTTCATTTAGCTGTATACAAAGAGGCACAACCGCTGTCTGGCTTCCCAAGGCTGGACACTAGGCGCGAAGATCTGTGTGAAGACCATGATGACGATATCTAAAGGTGGCTTCCGCGCACAATAGGTGATCCAGACCAGGGCATGCGCATATCGCATCATATCCTCGAATAACTGGATACTATATCAGTCACTATAAGTGTAGAACAGAGCGTTTTAAGAATAGATTTTTTCGTATACAATCTCTACGGATAACACGAAGCTAATTGAAACTCACTATTCAATTTATAGTGTGATTAAGATCGGATATTTACCGGAAGTTGGTTGTTGACTCTGAAACGTTGCTATGCTGGATAATTGAACCTGCGTAATTCTTCACGCTCAAATTACGCTAATATTAAAATGGCGGCTATAAGTTTTACAACCTCATAATAGCGATACTTTGAAACACTACTTATGCCAAGGCATTGCATCAGTGTCTGAGAATACTTTGCAAATCCATGCCCAGTAAAAAGCCACTGCCAGATCAGCCCTACAACCGTTCTTTTCGAGCCCTCAATAAGTGCTGAACCATCAAAAAATACAGTTCGTATCTGACAACGAGAACATGTAAATATCAAATGCATTGTTCCAATAATTAAACCATGTAGCTATATGTTCGTCATTACTAGGATTCCTATAAAGTACAGTATTTTACGTATACAATACGTATTCCATATAAACGTAAAATGAATATTAGAGCCCAGCTCAAAATTCGAATGTGGAGAGCCATCTCATAACAAATATGAAACAAACAAGAAACAAATTTTAAAGAAATTTTACTGACGTTTCGTTGCCAACGCGCAACATTCTCAAAGTGAATTAATACAAGATGTGAAAACTATTATTTAAATATGTTTACAGTGTTAATAATAAGCCAATCAAAACAGAGTCAAAACAAAGAAAGCGGAACGGAACTGACATTTCCGTTGAAGCAGTATTAGTAATTCTGATAAGTAATTCCAACGTTGAATTACACGAAGAACAGAAAAGTCATCAAAAGAAATGGGGTGGTAAGTTTCGTTAGAGTGACATCGTACATCGTATGTTTGAAAGTGAAGACTGAGACAGTTTCTTGCCCGTTAAAGCCGAGACTGCCATGTGTTCCGAGATGCGCGTGTGGAAATGACGGCGCGTTTGCCCAAAATACAATGCTCCGTAGCATTGACACTTATATTGATAGACAACAAGCGATCTCAGTAACTTGGGAATCTGGTCTTTAAACGGAAAGAAACTTGAAAAACGTAAGCTAGGTTTAAAGATGGGAAACAAGAATTATAAAGTTTGGTACGAATTTCAAGTAAATGAGTACCGCTAAATGGAAGGCAAAAATATATAACACGCATAGGGACAGTAATATCACTAACAGAAGGAGAAAAACCCTTATCAAGAAAACCGTGTTTTGATTGGCTTATTATTAACACTGTAAATATATTTAAATAATAGTTCTCACATCTCGCATTAATTCACTTTGAGAATGTTGCGCGTTGGCAACGAAACGTCAGTAAAATTTCTTTAAAATTTGTTTCTTGTTTGTTTCATGTTTGTTATGAGATGGCTCTCCACATTCAAATTTTGAGCTGGGCTCTAATATTCATTTTACGTTTAAGATTTACGCCCGGTAAATCTCTGGTCACTATTCCATATAAGTAATATAAGGGAGAACAAATACATTACCCTAACTTTTACATGTTGTGCGCATTCCACAAGGGTTAGTCCTACATTATATATTAAGCTTGGGGTTTGGGAATTCGGCTTAGGGGCTTAGGTTTAGGATTGGGGTTAGGATTGGGGTTTAGGGTTACTACCTCTCAAGTCGGCTTTACGGGTTTAGGGATTACGGTTATTTGGGTTTTTATGGTTACTTTCCCACCATATTGAAGTGCACTTTTCACTACTTGCCCGGTATGTATAATCTCCTCACTCGGAGTTGTACCGGATATCATTATTCTACACACGAGATCCCACATTCGTTATTCATATTGTAATATAGTTTAACCCTAAAATTTGTATCAAAACATTTTATATAATTTAGATGCTTATGTAGGTGTATATCGCATTGTAATTTAACTTATGGATAGTTATATCGAATCTGTAATAAAGCATTATCGTTATTATTATGTCGTACAAAGATTACTTTTAAACCGAATATGAGTTCAACAGTTCGAGTAATTCATGGAATTATTTTGATTATAAGCATTTACCTTCCAACATTGGAATAAGTGAGAAAGGTCTATGCGTCTTAGCCCTTAATATACAATGGTAGAAATTTTTTTGCATTGATCAATTTTATATTTTCTTCTAATTTTTTCGTCATCGTTCTAATTCGGCAAAAGAACGCACATATCAATATTTAAGCCAATAGACCTCTTTCATAATGGCCTCGTTTGTGTATCAACAATTCAAAAGAATCTTTGCTCCTAACGAGGTTGGAAAGGCTAATTTATATGCGCATAAAATAATATTTAAAATGTAGCCATTGTGAAAGAGGTCTATTTGGTTAACTATTTCCTACTTTTCTAAACAAGGCAATTTTAGTTCACTGGCTGCCACAAATCCACATCCATAGAAAGTAGAATCTGTGTGGTGTATAGAAGGCCTATTGTCAGCGGTCTCGCTCACATAAATAGGTGAGAATATACTAGCATAATTCACAATCGCTGCTACTGTGAGGACAGACAACACCTCACATTGCTGCTCCCAACTCGTAGATGTCTCAGCAAGAAACTCAACGCCAACTACTTTACCAGCTCTAGATTCTACCCTTTCAACCAGTGGTTCTCTAGCTGGTCAATCCAGCGACGATGTTAACAAAACTCTTGCTACCGTTGAAGAACAACTTCAGGTATTGTGGCTCGCCATATACGCTTCAGTGTAGAGCTAGAAGAGATGAACAACTGTTCTCCTTAGTCAATAAAAATACTGGTGGAGATTCAAATCTCTGCGACTTTTTCAGGTTATCTAATCGGGACTGTTACGATTTGAGGAATAACAACAATACTGTAATGCTCCCCAAGCCTAACACTAATGCGATGAAACGAACTTTCGGGTATCGAGGTGCCATGTTGTGAAACTTAAATAACGAAAACAATTATCTATGAGAAAGTCATACTTTAATTTATTGTACATATTTTTTCAAATGTAATTTTAGATTCTCATTTATTATTTAGTTAGTTTTTAACATTTTTACATTCTTCTCTGTAAATAACACACGAAAAACAGACCTATGTGGACTGACGTGGTTACCGTGTATAACGTTCTTAACTCTTTCCAGTCCGGCCCAGTCAAAAGGGGTAATAGAAGACCCCCGAAGTCGCCAATCGAAAAACACGGCACACGGTAACGCAAGATTAAACATTGAAATTCGACAAGCGCCAGGGACATGAGATCCACTCACACGCCAAATTTGATTTGATTTCATAAATAACTCTGCGATTGGTGGCATTTTGAATTTTCATGATGCTACGCCGGGCGTGCAAGATGGGTCTTTTCTAGAAAAATGTAAGTTTTTCAACCTGATTTATGATAATTATGCTAATTTATCCCCTCGCCCGGCGCGAAGCGCCGGCCGAAGGCCTGAGGGCGAGGGATTGGTTGGGTCTGTGTGGGCAAAGTAGAATCGAGTTTATAGGTATATTTATATATATGCATCAACCGTCGATTGCGCGACATCGGAAAATTTGGGCCTGGTAAATTGAAACGGTATTTGAAACCGCGACAAAAGATATAATTACATCAAAACTAACCTGTTCAATGCTAACACTGGTATTGATGGGGTCCTGTTTCCTAACAAATTACAATTATTATTTATTACAAATATAAATATATTACACATATTCATATATATATGTACAAATGTTACAAAAACTAATTATAACTTGAAAGTTGTATCAATCCTACAAATGCAGTAATCAATTTAGAAAAAGTTTAGAAATGGTGGTAAAATGCCTTCAAGACATTTCTTAACCAGCATGCTACCAATCCGAGGGTTTCTATTGACCGATTGGTTTCATGTCCAGAATTAGGAAAGATTAGAATCCCTAATATGTCTTATTAAAACCAAATTGACGCCTATATATACATTTGCACTATATGCACCGCTAGACATTTGAATAATAAAGAGGATGCACGTTCCTCCTTCATTCTTTAACAGCCTTTGGTGTCTTTTTATATAACTGAGTTGATTATTTCATGAATCACAACCCGGCCACATCGCCACGTCAATCACTTGTGACTGGTGTATTCTGCAGACCAATGAAATGTTGCAATCATTATGCATACCTACCAGTAACAAATGGCTAAAAGCATTTATTATACATTCAAAATTAATTCTCGTTTCTTATTGGTCAATTCCAGTGAATTGTCAATCTCTGGCAGGTGCGACCTCATTTCTGTTGAATACTGTGAATTATTGCACGGAGATGTCCAAAACAAAAATTATTTAACGGTGATGACGTCACTAGGACCAAGCGTGCAAAAATTACAAAATAAAAAATGCCTGTAGTAGATTTGTTTCTATATTTTTAGTAAGACTATCTTGAACAGTGTATAATAAAACAATTATTGGATTCGGCTTATGCATGATATTAAGAGTTACCAGACCTCGATCAAAGTTATCTGCTTTGGCAGGTAACATTGACCTCGGTCTGGATAATTCTTGATGTCATGATGCTCAACCTCATCCAATAATTGTATATTATGCTGTACTGTTACTACCATACAATGACATTATAAAGGTATGACGTATCTACAAATATATACTTGCAATTAAGGGATCATTCATACATCTCATGGAAATTTAGGGGATGGGTACACATGTCAGTCCTGGGGCCCGCGTTTTGCTCTCGCTGGCCTTGATGAATCATCAATAGTGTGAGACAAGTACTGTAATTTCTTTCTTAGTGATTTATGGTAGAAACAGCAGCATTAACTTCCCCACTATTCTGTTCAGTGCAGGTGCCAGGTACTGCACCCAAAAATTTACAAAGTTTATGCTATTTAGTTTGATGTCCTAATGGAGAATTAAATTCAAACAACACAAAGCTCTCAGCTATTGTCCACTGCAAATGTATTCAGTTTTGCAAATAAATGGGCTAATACCTAATTCAAGTAAAAGAACTACAGTACTTATTACAGTAGTAAATTAGCAACTACCTGTACGCTATAAAAGTTTCAAACAGTATAAGCGGGCGAGGGGTGTTGCGTATAACGTATTTCTAGTATTAACATAATGTGTCTTGTTCGGAAAATTCAAAAGCATTGGTAACAGCGGTTTATTGGGCTTTCAGAAAAGGATTAGGTTTCCCATAAGTTATGGATATTTCCCGAGATATCAATAGAACAAAGAGGTAGTTCAATTTTGGATATTTTTCAGCCGACAGGAAAGAGTTAAAGTGCCTACACGCAACGAAATTTTCAAGTTGGAGAAAATGGCATTAAAGTAAAGTTTGAGATTACTGCTTTCGATTGTGAAAGTTAAGGTTACAGGGCGAATAATTAAGGAAAGTATGTTTGTTTACCGTTTGAAAAACTGGCTTTTAGCTCAAAAAGTTGAGACATATTTTATTCCACAACTTATGACATCACTAGGATCTACATGAATTCTTATTGTTATCGTTCAACATTAATTCTTATTGTTATCTTAAATTCTTATTGTTCAAAACACCCTTTAGAAAACTAAACTCTCGTGGGAAAGCGGTGCACAAGGGTGTGTAAAATGTATTCATAACGAGTTATTTGTTTTAAAATATACTTTGTCGAAGCCGTATCCAACTTAGTCGTCTTATGAGTAATTAAGAATGTACCGTCGATTTTCGATATCTAAAGCATATTCGTGAATAGTTCATTTATCAACTTCGAAGTTTCTACCACAAAATGAACGAAAAAATCCCTTTATTTTCTTTTTTACATACACACCATTAAAATGAACGAAAAAATCCCTTTATTTTCTTTTTACATACACACCATTACGGTAAGAGTTTAGAAAGCAATCAAAATTTGGGGTCTGGGTCGAGTGATGTAATTAGTTGTGCAAGTATGCCAACTATTTTAATGATGTCTCAATTTTAGGGGGGAAAGAACGGTCAATTCAAATGCTAATAAACATTCTTCATTTAATTGTTCGTACTAAAACTTTCACAGTCGACAGAAGCGATACCAAATATTACTTCGATGTTATTATTTTCAATTTGGAAATTTCGTTGGATAGGCAATTTAAATATATATAATGAATATATTTGGGCTTGGTGTGCACTCACTAATTTTCCCTTCCTTTAATTTATTTCGTGTACTTAGTCCATCCATTCAAAATCATATCACTATCCAGGTCCGCTCATGGCATATTTGAGTCATTTTAGTTTGTCACCTTCTATTTCTCGTCTTCTGTATTTGTCTCCGTTCGTAAGCACATGTCTAAACCTTGTCTTTGTACAAGTTTACAGCCCTCCAGCGAGGCGTCGATCTATAGAGGATTAGCAGGCTCGCTTGCCTTTACCTAGATATATCAGTAATTTTACAGTCTGTCCTCAATTCATCCCTGCTGTTGCCCAATTTTACAGCCGCATAACTATAAATTATTGCAGGTTAACAGAGTGGTCCAGCCTTAGAACACTTTTAGAGGGATCGCGCTTTGCAGTATATATATATATATATATATATATATATATATATATATATATATATATATATATATATATATATATATATATATATATATATATATATATATATATATATATATATATATATAGATTTTCGCTTACCTCAAAACTGGTCTGCTACAACTTGTTTCATCTGTAAAAGAATCTTCAGGCAGTGACAATATCGAAAGGGATGACCGCTTATTTATAGGCTTTCTGCCGGAAAGTGGGGGCGTATGTGGGGGACAAAGCATGAGGTCATGGCTTTGTTTGCGTTGATTACGCGAAATTTATTACGATGACGACACTGTGAAATTATTTCCGCTCTTTTGTTGAGTAAACTATTCTTATTTTTTTCTTTTAAAATACAAAATTTTTCTTCTAAACATAAATTGCATCGTTTTGATACTCCTGTGTACGAAATAGAATGTTTTAGAATTTGCCAATTAATACTGAAATCTTTATTGTTTTCTTTCAATGTCCAAATATATTTCGAAAGTTCGGTGTCATTTTCATGCTTTTTATGTTGAAAAGATTTGGTGTGGTTGGCCAATCGCTCTTTGAATGTGGTTGCAGTCATACCAATGTAGTGTTTTATTTCGTTTGTGATGTTTACTGTCACTGTTGCTTTGTATACTATGTCTCTAGTCATGCATTGTTCTTGAAGCGGGCAAATGGTGTTCTCTCTACAACTGCAATTAGTAGCGTCCCTATCCTGCGGTTTGATGTTCCTAGCTATGCGTGCATTGTGCTTAGTGATTATTGACTTAACATTGTTCATGCAGCTGTAACTTACTTTAACTGTATTTCTGTTAAAAATCTTATGGAGCTTGTGGTGCGGAGGGAAATGTTTGTCAATTAGGCTAAGGAAATTACGTCCTATGTTAGTGCTGACACTCTTGCTAAATGGTGGGTTGAACCAAATGATATTGCGTTGCCTATTCCTACGTGGTCGTTGCGGTGTATCATGAGTGTAGCTAAGTTCATGATTAAAGTTGCTGTGCCTAAGCGCGTTCTGATATAAGGGTGCAGATTCCTGAAAAGTTTGCTCATCTGACGAAAGGAGTTTAATGCGTTTGTTAATTGATGCAGGTAGTTGCCTTGTTATGCTTGGTGGATGGTTAGAGTGCATATTTATGTATAGCGGATCGTCATTGGGCTTCCTATAGGGCCTATAGTTTCCATTGTTAAGGTCGAAAGTTACATCTAAAAAGTTTACTATACGTAAATTTGATTCGGCGGTGATTTTTAGGTCAAATTGCTCGAAAATTTTGTGGAGATCTTTTCTTGTTTTGTCTGCTAAACGTGCTGATTTACTTTTTATGATAGCCAAACCGTCATCTCTATATAGGCCGATGTTTTCTTTGCCAAATTTCTTACTTAGGTGGTTTAAAATGAAAAGGCCTACGAGCTCACAAATTTCCGCGCCGTCGAAACTGCCCATGGTAACGTCGAACAAATTCTTGCTATCTTTTTTTATCCATGAAATTCCGCTATTGAAAAGGAGAGATTTTCTAGCGTGTTTTATTATTGAAATGTTGTTTTGAGGTATAGTAGCCAAATTTGAAGCCCAGGACAGAGCTTGGTCCAATAGTTTTTCAGAAATAGATGGATAGAAATCGACAATGTCAAATGAAATGAAACTGTGTCTGTCCTTATCTTTTATATTGCCAAACCACTCAATAACTTGTTTTGTATTTCTCCATTGATTTAAATTCAGTTTTTGTCTCAAATTAGAATTAATTTTGTCCAAAATAGCTTTGCTTAGTTTTCCGGATTCGCTTTTGGCGGGGTTAATTAATCGACATTTTGGGTTGTTTTCGAAATTTTCTTTGTGGTCTTTTAAAGATATAAATGCTTCGCGTTTTTTCATTTTTTCAATTCTGTCGCCGATTCCTAAATTGTTCGAAATGTCTTTTAGTTCTGAGTCAATTTCATCTATAGAGTCCTCGGATCCATGCTTATATGTTTTTGTGATGTTGTCATGTAAGAGATTGTTGTATATGTCGGGCGGGGTTTCATAAATATTCCGAGTTTTGTCTGCAAAAATGAAAATGTTGGGAGACGTATTAATTTTCTTTAAATCGTTAGCCAAAGATTTCTGAAATTGGTTCCTATATGGCCGGAATTGTACATTCTCGATTAGTTTTATAAGTTCGTCTTCGAAAGGTTTCATATCTGGAATCGAAGGAGGTGTTTTGTTGGACGCAAGGCCGAAATGGTTCTTTTGGTTCTCACTATTTTTGTTTTTAAGAAAGAAATTGGCTTTCCATCTCATACGTTTTAATACACTTTCCACTTTTTCAATCAAATTCTTCAAATAAGCGTCCTGTGATGGTATAGGGATATTCTTTAGCGAATAGTCAAATCGAAATTGCCGCATTTTAAGGTTAGATAGGAATGAATAACGTAAACAAGAGTGCACAACCGATATACGGGTGCAAATATACGTGTAGGTTTTGGTCTACGAAATGCAAAGAGTGCTCAACAACATATAGTTAGAGCAAATAATAGATTTTCGCTTACCTCAAAACTGGTCTGCTACAACTTGTTTCATCTGTAAAAGAATCTTCAGGCAGTGACAATATCGAAAGGGATGACCGCTTATTTATAGGCTTTCTGCCGGAAAGTGGGGGCGTATGTGGGGGACAAAGCATGAGGTCATGGCTTTGTTTGCGTTGATTACGCGAAATTTATTACGATGACGACACTGTGAAATTATTTCCGCTCTTTTGTTGAGTAAACTATTCTTATTTTTTTCTTTTAAAATACAAAATTTTTCTTCTAAACATAAATTGCATCGTTTATCAAATCTATTATCATCAAATCTATTATTTGCTCTAACTATATGTTGTTGAGCACTCTTTGCATTTCGTAGACCAAAACCTACACGTATATATATATATATATATATATATATATATTTGAACGCTCTGTGAAGTAGTGTGGGTGTCCTTTAGCAATAATGCAACGGTCGCTATCATTGTGGCAATTTGAGCGCTCTGGCCCCATGCGCACTTCACGCTATCTGGATGTTCTGATCGCCGGTGCTATCCCACAAGCGGTTGTCAATGACGATCGTAATTGTATAATAATCCAGCCAGACTCATCCAGATTGTTCCAAGCTACACTGATGAGCTGTGGTACAGCGAAACACGTGTCTGTAGATTGAACTATATATATATATATATATATATATATATATATATATATATATATATATATATATATATATATATATATATATATATATATATATATATCAAGAACAAGATACTTCCCAGCCACATAACTGACTTCGAACACTTTCTTCCAAGCAATCGCAGATGGCCAGAAATTATGGACATTGAGCCTGCGCTATTTGTGTAGCAGCATTACGCTTAAAATCCCATTTAACCCTCCGATCCCCGTGGATCATATTAAGACCCATCGATCATGCGTTTAATTTAAAGCCTCAAATCTGTCTTCCAAGCGTGCTCGTCTAATGTGTTAGTTAAGTAATCACGCGGGTGTTATACCTAGTTATCCCGAAGACACCGATAGCATTGGAAAGCTAAGTTTTCCCTAAGTATTCTTATCCAAACCATAGTAAACTTTGAACAATGCTGCGGGTTATATCAGCGAAGGAAAGCCGTGTGTTTGAAGGTAAAGTAAGATGACACGTTGTTTTGGAGTGAGGTGCGGTATTGCGGAATATCAAAATATCAAGTACTTATATGTGATTTTGATATATCATGATATTTCTTAATGTTTCCTGTACTTAGTATTGATAATATCATGATATATCAAAAGTGATATAAGTACTTGATATTATGATATTCTCAACGACTAAAATATCATGATATTTTGATATTATCAAATGGTGTTTTGATAATATCAAAGTGAAATATCAAAATATTAATTGTGTTTAAACTATGGTTTGATATTGTGATATATCATGATATTATCATAATATCATGATATCTTGATATTATCAAATGGTGTTTTGATAATATCAAAGTGAAATATCAAAATATTAATTGTGTTTAAACTATGGTTTGATATTGTGATATATCATGATATTATCATAATATCATGATATTTTGATATTATCAAATGGTGTTTTGATAATATCAAAGTGAAATAAAACCTAACTGCTAACACTAAAACTTGAACCAATCGAAACACTAAACCCTATTGTAATATTTATCGCAGTATTGTATAATTTATGAGTGGGGACTGTGATGGTTTTTACGTTAAAGTACATGCGAGACAGTACTATTATACTGATGTATATATTTCAAGCGCTATTTATATGTCGCGCTTGATCTTTATTATACTATTATACTATTACAAGTAAGAATTCTATGCAAGCGATATTAAATGATTTTGAACACAGTTCTATATTACATAGTTAGCACTTCAGTTGGCGTTATAATGTCTCCTTACGACGCATTTTGGGCTTGTCGTATTCTTTTCACATCGACTTTGTGCCTAGTAAACACATGGTAATTCAATGCCGACGATTTAGAGTTTCATGTTGACAGTGATGATGATGACGACGACGACGATACTTTTATAGAAATTTGAAGCGGTATAACTTGAACTTTTAAGTTGCGCCGGGTTTTTTAATAACGTTTCATATGGAATGGATTGTTTTTGGAATGGTTCTCTGGCCAAAATCAGAAATCTCTTTATTTGTTATTGTTTTTGCACTTGCGATATTAAGCAAAACGTCGAGCAATACATTTGCGTTTTGAAACGTTTTTTTCTATCCCGCTTATTAGCCCTCCGGTTATAAGCCCCCGGTTATAATCCCACTCAAAACCCTTACGAAGTTGTATAAGCCCAGGGCTTATATTATAAGCGGGATTCTACGGTATTATATGTTCGCGAAGACACGACTACGGGGTTTTATCATAGAACGAGGCAACAATTATATTTATACATTATATCGTAGAACGAGGCAACACTAATATATTATATCACAGTCAATATTAAATATGTTCGCGAAGACACGACCACGGGGTTTTATCGTAGAACGAGGCAACAACACATTATATCACAGTGAATAGTACTAGTTGTTCTGGAAGACACGACTACGGACATTACGGGGTTTTATAGCCGTCAATGTGAATAGAGTTGTTCGCGATAACACGACTACAGTCTACGGGGTTTTATCGTAGAATGAGGCAACACTAACATATTATATCACAGTCAAGTCAGACTAGAAAGTTCGTATGTTACGCCGAAGATATTCGGCGTAGAATTTCCGTCGATTACGCCAAGGTTGGCGTAAAACTAATCAAGTTTTTGGTGAAAATGACTTGGCGTGGCGTAAATTACGCCACTTGACTTTAGCGAATTAGTGTGGCGTACCATAGTTAATAGAAACACTGACAGCCCTCGTTGAAGTTCAAACACGTTAGGTCTGACTCTGAGTCTGATTCAATCGGACAATATTCAATAAGAATCAGAGATCGAAGAGTGGAAACTTGCGTTTCAAAGGAGGTTGAAAAGGTGAAAATCTGTTTATAACAATTAAACTTATAAATTATAACAAATTAAATACAATTTCATTAACTAAATAGCTTTATAGCGGCACGCAGTGCATCTATATTTGGTTTTGGGTTTTCACTCCCAAATTGTACTACCCCCCTGACTGGCGTAAACATTTTTTGGGGATATTGTTGGCGTAAATCTTCGGCAGAGGAAATACGAACTTTCCAGTAAAGTTGTTCGCGAAGATACGACCACGCCACGGTGTTTTATCGCCGTCAATGTGAATAGAGTTGTTCGGCAACAATATATTGATATCACAGTCAATGTGAATAAAGTTGTTTGCGAAGAGAGCGACTACGGGGTTTTACCGTAGAACGAGGCAACGATATATTATTCACAGTGAATAGTAAAGTTGTTCGCGAAGACACGACTACGCCACGGGGTTTTATCGCCGTCAATGTGAATAGAGTTGTTCGCAATAACATGACTACAGTCTACGGGGTTTTATAGTAGAACGAGGCAACACTAACATATTATATCACAGTCAACAGTAAAGTTGTTCGCGAAGACACGACTACGCCACGTGTACCACGTACGCTAGGGGTTTCCACAAGTTGCTCGAAATTCTGATAATAGTTGCTCAAAAAAAGAAGAAAAGTTGCCTAAAAGTTGCCCATTTTTCTCAAAAAGTTGCTAGTTTTCAAGAAAGTTGCTCAAAAGTTGCTACTTTAATTGCGCTGCCAAGTGCTGCTATTTTGAGCAATAGTCGATACATACCTGGTGATGATGTTTAGAGTAATCATATAAATATGTGTGTTTATAAAAAAAATGCAATGCACTTGTCTGTACATAATATAATGTGTCTTGATGAAACAATTTTTTAATATATTACTTCATAGTTCATATAATATAGTATATAGTTCTATATTATATAGTATATATAAAACCCGGCGTAATGTCAAAACTTAAAACAATTATGATAATGTCAAATACCAACTTTTGTGTAAATATGTCGGCCATTTTGAATTTTGAGAAGCCAAAAGTGCAAATAACTCCGGTATTAATTCCCCTAGGCTAAAATTACCGAGTATTAAATACCGATAAAGAGATATTGAGATTGACTGGACTTGGGTCTTGGAGAGCTAAAATTGTTTATTATTATCCTAATATGGTCTACCATATTTCAACACAAAATGAAAGTAAACGTTGTGAAAAACTCAAAATCGCTAAACAAATGTCAAATTTAGGAAAAGTTGCTCGAAGTTACAAAAGTTGCCGGTTAAAAAAAAGTTGCTCATAGAACGAAAAGTTGCCAAAAAGTTGCCGAGCAACTTGTGGAAACCCCTAACGTACGCCCGGCATCACAGTCAATGTGAATAAAGTTGTTTGCGAAGAGAGCGACTACGGGGTTAGACACAGCAACCGGGTGTTCGTTATATAATGATTTATGTTGTGATGTATCAGATCAATAATGAAAGTGTTTAGGTGATTATTTTATGCGGTTAGTGGTAATATAATAATAATGTGATAATATCGTGATATATCAAAATATATTCCTGCTTTCTGTTGTTGAATTTAATATCTGACCTATCGCACGTACGTATTATATGTTTTTTAAAATAATATAAAAATATAATGATATTTTGATATCATGATATATCACAATATCAATCCATAGTCTAAACACAATTAGTATTTTGATATTTCACTTTGATATTATCAAAACACCATTTGATAATATCAAAATATCATGATATTATGATAATATCATGATATATCACAATATCAAACCAGTTTAAACACTATTTTAGTCTTTTGATATTTCACTTTGATATTATGAAAACACCATTTGATAATATCAAAATAATATATTTGCACTTGATATTTTGATAATATCACAATATCAAACCAGTTTAAACACTATTTTAGTCTTTTGATATTTCACTTTGATATTATCAAAACACCATTTGATAATATCAAAATAATTTGATATCAAAATATTTTGATATTGGACTTGATATTTTGATAATGTATCATAATAATGTGATAATATCAATTTAATGATATTGAGTTTGATATTTTTGATATTGTTACGGTTTGATATTTTTGATATTATGATGGTTTGATAATATCAAAATATTTTGATATTGGACTTGATATTTTGATAATGTGATAATATCAATTAAATTATATTATGTTTGATATTTTGATATTCTGCAATCCCGCACCTTAGTGTTGTTTTTCCAGTTGGAAATGTGCTATATTTTGAAGATTCAAAACGAAAAAGCAGGGCCGTTATTTCGAATATTGAAACCTAACGTAACAAATAATATCGAGCAATCATTTGTTGATGAGAAATGATTTCGGCAACTAAAAATAGTTGCCCACGAAGTGAAAAACAACGCAATGACTGTGAGTCCGTGCAATATTCCTATTCAAACTATAAGGGCGACGCTTGAAAATTAATGTTTAAAAAGCAGGGCGAGTTTGAAGGCTAACAAACATTTGCGTTGTTGAGACGCATTCAGTTCACCTGTTCATTCTGTTTCGATTTCGGCAAACGTTGAAACTAACTTAGAAGCTATTCAATTTGGCGAATTTATAATTATGCCATATATAAACGTTACAAATATGACTCCATCACAAGGCGAATTATTTCGCGCACGCGCAATATATGAATGTCCGTCATTTCTGACCATGTGGCAAAAACACTAGCTTCGGAATAAAGAAGACACTGGTCATAGTCCGCCGAGCGGGTGAAAAGCCTGGGTACGAGGTTCAGTTTCGCAAAGCCTGTTTGGGGCCAAAGCTCAACCCCAAAAATAAAAACAGCGACAGCTATACTCGGCTACCCGAGTAATAAACTAAATGTGAGACTCGAATCGCTGGATTTCCCGTGATGAGCGACTAAACGCCGATCGATATTAGCACACTCGCCCTCAGGCCTTCGGCCTTCGGCCGGCGCTTCGCGCCGCGCGAAGGGACAAAGGATTTATGCATGGTGAGGTACAGCCTGACATTAATCGCAGATCATTTGTTAACCGTTTTGAAGTTTGCCAAGTTTCCAGACCATATCTCATTGACCATTCTTGATTGACCCAACTATGATTACATATAGTGCAGATAGCTTTATTAGCAATCCAAATGCAATGCACTTGCAATCCTTTATATAACTAAAACTGATCTACTAATAAAAATACTGGTTTCTGAAAAAAGATATATGATAATGATGCCATAATCATTTGGTAAAACTGCACTATGGTATGCCCGAGATTACGTGGAAAAAACAGAACTACACTTTTAAAACTGCACACAACAATTTGATAATGGAACAAAATGCACTGCATGCTTTTTGCAATTATGGTACTAGTTCTGGTTTTCATGACAACCAAAACGTCCCATGTTTTAAATCGAAAATTATATTTCTTTATAACATCAAAGAATAATGATTGTGATAATGAAAATAATAATAATCAGATGATACATATAGACGATCGTCAAGCTCAGATACAGTTTAGATACAGTGTAATAGAAATTTGGAACGCCATTGACCCTATGATAAGAAACTGTGACAGTATCAACTCTTTCAAAAGTGCTTATCTTAGGGATTATTTTAGCAATCAGACACAAAATTAATATGGATTCTAGTATATTTTATAATATTATTTTACATTATTTTTACTTCACTGATCTATATGTATATAATTTAACTTGTAACTTTGTGTAATATCTTCTAAGTAGTTTAGTCTAAATTGTATACTAACTCTGAGGGCACTAGGGAAGATAAGCTTTTGCTTACTAGTTGTTTTTACCCTCTTGAAATAAAGATTAATAATAATATCCTCAAAAAAAGTATTCTGAGTCGCAGACATGAATCAAAACTGTAACCTTCTGATTGCTGGTGAGACACTCTAACCATTGAGCTACCGAGACTCAGAAGGAGAGCGGACATTACAATGATGTATTGGTTCAATTGATATATGCATTAAGTATATATATAACAAGACTGGGGAGAAATTTCCTAAACAAGTAACTAGACTCCAATATAAACACCAAGTAACTTGTTTCCATAGAAAGAGGCCATTTAAACAACTACAAAAAATTGTCAAGCATACACCTGTGGTTCATAATGGTCTGTTACACTGTCTAAGTTTGTCTTACACTGGCTGGTTTACACTGTCAAAGTTTCTTTGATCAAAGTAGATTGAGCATGTTCTAATTTGATTAGTGAACTTCAAAGGAACTGCACAGTCTTTGAAAGATGTTTATACTATCAAACAAGTTTGATCAAACTATATTTTGATCAAAGAAACTTTGATAGTTTATTTGATCAAACTATCAAACTGCGTAGTTTGATCAAAGTGTGTGTCAGTGGAAACACCTTTCAAAGTTATGTGATCAAATTAGAACTCAAAGAAACTTTGACAGTGTAAACACTAGCCTCAAATGAATCTAAATTGTCAACTGAGATAAAAGAACATTTTGATAGTCTCATTTACAAGTAAAATATTAAGTGAAACAGGGTTATTCGATGGCAACATGTTTCCTTAGGCAAAATTATTAGGCAGAATATGTGAATGTACTGCATATAGTCACTTATGATCAATAATCGACGATATAAATATGAAATACATACTTTTGATATACATGTATATAAAACAATAAACTCCTGGCCTGTTGAATAACATCGACTTTATTTTGTATGACATCGCAATAAACAATACAGGCAATAAAGCTTATAAAAAATATTACAGTTACCTTAGTACATGTATTAAACGTATTTCCATACAGCGTTCATACTGTATGTTGAGTCTCGTCGACTTCGGGTAATATCACAACAACAGCATGTTTTATACCTGTCACTTCAAAGTTCTCGAAGAGTCTTCATCAATGTTTTCGTTCTTCGATTTACATCATTTGAGCAACATTTTTCAGTACAATTCAATAACACATTTAAGCATAAGTTTGATCGATTCAATAAAACATGTAAACATAGATTTGATCGAGTATACATCAGCGTACGGTTATCAATATCGCGGACCAACCCGTTCCGATCGCTCGTCATCTTTTAGTATAGGTCTACAATGATCAGCGTGTTGTAAGCATAATGGTGAGCGTATTCACGATCAACACACATTCAAAATCTACCAACAGAGTCAAAGAACAACTTGACGAAAACCAAAGATGTCGAATTTGGCTAAAATGACCCGCAACATGCCTCACGGTTCGCAAAGGCCTGGGAACTATTATTGCGCAATTTTTCAGATTTGTAGAACCCCAAAAATATTACTAATAATAACAAAACTGAAACTAAGCCGCATGTTACGTCCCGAGTAATAAACTAAATGTGAGACTCGATTCGCTGGATTTCCCGTGATGAGGGACTAAACGCCGGTCGATATTAGCACCCTCGCCCTCAGCTAAATGTGCGGTATTATTATTATTATTATTATTATTATTATTATTATTAAACTTTATTTACACACGGTAAAATCTACAGTATGGTACGAGAATAACATTTTACAATAACAATTAACTAACATATTACTTACACTTATAGGCCAAATATACGGAGAAAATTTACACTAAGACTTTTACAATTATTGAATACTACTAGATATACTACTAATTTACAAGATTGCCGTGCGGGAGTCCGTTTCATATAGAAAATAAGATGTCAATTTCTCTTTTGAATTGACTAAGAGAGCATACTGCTCGTACATTTTGAGGTAACTCATTCTACAACATTGCGCCGCTATAACTAAAACTTCGCTTACCGTAGTTCGTTCGCGGTTTTGGCACAAATAAATTGTGTTCGGATTTTCTCAAATTGTATCCAGTGCTGCGAGATTCAAACAAATCATGGAGATAATGCGGAGTTAATTCGTTAATTGTTTTAAACATTAGTATAGCTTTGTGCTTTTTCCGACGTGTTGAAAGATTATCCCAGCCTAGCTTGCTAATAAGGTCGCTGGCACTAGTATCATATCGAGATTTAGTGATGACCCTCGCTGCTCTATTTTGCAATTTTTGCAATTTATCGTTCGACGTGATATTTAAACCATCCCAAACTGAGTTACAATAATCAAAATGCGGTTGAATTAAAGCTCCACAAATTTTCAGGGCAGTGTTTGTGTCTATAAATTGGCGTACCCGTTTAAGAGCTCCAATAGCTTATGCAATCTTTTTCGAAATATTTTCGACATGTTGTGCCCATGTAAGATGCTCATCGATTTGTAAGCCTAAGGATTTTGTTTCGTTAACTCTTTTAATAGACATTCGTCAATCTCTATATTTATATGTTCGTTGCTGTGTACAAGTAATCGTTGACGAGATCCGATTATCATAAATTCTGTTTTAGCGACGTTAATACTCAGTCTATTAGTTAGTAGCCATTGATGAAGATTTTTTAGTTCTGAGTTAATTAATAGCTCAAGCCCCGTAACGGAATTTGCCGCGATGGTAATATTAGTGTCGTCAGCAAACATTCTTGGAGAGGCTCTGGTGAGACAATTAGGCAGATCATTAATGTATATTAAGAACAATAGAGGTCCCAAGTTACTACCTTGTGGTACCCCACAGGTTATTGTGACCGCTTCAGATAACTCATCATTAACACAACATCTTTGACTGCGGTTGCTTAGGTATGATTCAAAGAATTTGATACCATTGATCAACACCATAAATTTGTAACTTCCGTAGAAGAATGGCGTGATCAATAGTATCAAATGCTTTTTTAAGATCGATAAAAATTACTCCGTTAAGAAGACCATTATCTATATTGATTGACCAATTGTCCATGGCTTCTATTAGGGCAGTTAATGTACTATGCAATGTTCGAAAACCAGATTGAGACGCAGATATTAGATTGTTGTTGTTCAGATACTCATACAACTGCTCAAAAGTCAACTTTTCAAAAATCTTTGCAACTACCGAAATAACAGATATTGGTCGATAGTTGTTCATATCGTCTTTTTCACCTTTCTTAAAAATTGGAGTAACTTTCGCCAGCTTCCAGTCTGTAGGGAAAATGCTCGTGCTTATAGTCTTATCAAATATTTGAGTTAACGATGGAGCAACTATTACAGCTGCGATTTTTAGAAGTTTGCAAGGTATTTTATCAAGACCTGCAGCTTTCCTTTCGTTAATTTCTATTAGTTTTTTATAAACTGCACTCACAGTAGGAGATTTCATTGAAAATGTGGTTTTAGCTGGCACAACATATATGTCGGGTTCTACGGCAGATGGTGGTATATCGGATGCTAAATCTTCACCCACACTAGCAAAGTGAGAATTAAATGTCTCAGCTATATCCTTGGGTGTATTTATAGTTTCTACAAAACTATATCCAATATCAAAGTGGGCGTGGGTAGAAGCATTACGAGAGTTTAAATCGTTAATCAGTTTCCAGGTTGATTTTGTATTTTTCTTATTAGCCTCGAGATTTTCCATAAAATATTGACTTTTTGCTCTTTTAATATCATTATTCGTGCAATTTCTTGAGTATTTATATTGTTGCCAAATTGATGGATCACCAGTCAGTTTAGCTTTCTTTTTCAGGGAATCTCTTTTACGCATATTTTGTTTCAATTGGCTAGTGATCCAGGGAGATTTCTTTTTCCCAACTCTTTTTGATCTGAGTGGTGCATGCTTGTCAATACAATTAATTAACATGTTCTTCCATTTTGCCCACATTTCATTAGGATCATTGCTTAGGTTCACGTCTGACCATGCTTGTTGTTCTAAGTCTCTTAAATAATTTTCTTTGTTAAAATTTTTCATGTTTCTTATTTGAATTAGTCGTGAGCCTGTTTGTTTGTAGTGGACCTTGTGCGTCATATAGACTAATACATGGTCACTTATAGAAAGTTATATTATCCCTGAATTAATGATCTTTGATGGAGCGTTTGTAACACACAGATCAATTAGACTAGAAGAATATGGTGTAGTTCTAGTCGGTTCTACAATTAGCTGTTTTAAGCCAAAGATTTCGAATATATCATTCAACTTAGTAGCAGTGACTGATGTTACACCCGGCATAAGATTCACGTTTATGTCACCTAGTAGGAAATAGTCATGATTTGTCGTATCTACTTTCTCTACTATGTTCTCAAAATAATTAAAGTATCACTGAATCCGGTGCATGCGGTATTGGGGAATTATTTACATCATCAGCACTGAAGCCTAATTTACATTATGTTTTTTTGGCCATTTTCGTCATTTTCTCGAGCCTGCCGACCCTCAATTGGTTGCACTCAACTAAACTTGACGAATGTTATTTGTTTCAAGTTTACCTTTTTACCACATCAAAATGTGTCACTTTAATATAAACCATGTACACTTCACAAAAGTCATACATGCAACAAGAGAGGACGACCTGCACTCATAAAACCATACACCGCCGAATTTTGAATAACACAACGCCGCACAAACAATATCGGCTAAAATCACAAAACTTGGGCCTATATTTCTCGTTATGTAATGGAGATTCAGGCTTTCAACTATGAACTTAAATTATCAACATATTGACATCAATTATATTTTCTCCAAATACGAATAATAATAACACAAGACAAAACTCTCCAACAAGCTAATGTTTGGAAGAGAATTAAAAGGAAAACTACCAAATACAACAGAAAATGAAATCAATGAAGATATTCGCAAAGAGGTGAGAAATAGAGACTATGCGAAGAAACGACAATGGAAAGCGTATGGAGATGATCGAAGGAATGTTAGCAGTAGTCGAATTGAAATGGGTGATCAAGTACTAATCAAACAAAAACGAGAGAACATGTTGACACCACATTATGATCCAAGATCATTCACCGTCATTGGTATAAAGGGTAGCATGATTACCGCAGCTCGAGAAGGCGAGATAAAAAGTCGAAATTCATCTCATTTTAAACGCTTGAAACGAGAAGACAAAGACAATGTGGCGACATATCCAGAAGACAGTATATTAGAAACACCAAATGCCGACGCAGTAACCACAGACCGATCAGATCAAGAATCAAGTTCCACAACGGAGTTACAAAACGATCCTATTAGCGCAGAAGACGAAAATGAAGCGACTTCTCCAGAAACAGATCAGAATAATATCCCACCCAGGCGATCCACACGAAATAGACTTAACACAAAGAATACCCTATATAAGGACTTTGTATGTGACTAGATTGAACATGGAGGAGGTGTAGTGTCCTCGTAACATTTGATAATTTATGTATAATTTATGCATGTATTTAAGCTATATAAGACTACCGTATTGTGCAATTAAATAACTATTATACCGAAGTAATAAAAGAGTCTGAGATTCTACAGGACGCAAAAGCATACCTAGTAGGTCGTAAATAAAAATCCAATGGCATATCCAATGGCATATCCACAATGTATCGCACAACTACTGTAACACGCAACCGAAACAAGTAATCTATCTTCTTTGTAGGCTTTGTAGTTGGAACCAACAACAAAAGGTATTGCATCGTGTAAAAGTTCACCAGCCAAAACCCGGTGAAATAATAAACATCAGTGGAAAACACAAAGCAAAAGGGGAAAGCAATATATTGTATATGCCACACAACCGCCATGCCGTAAACTAAAACAACAGAAACATAATAAATAGGCCAAAGGAACCTTTCCTACAAACCACCGTAAACCACCACGAACCACCATAAACCACTGTAAACCACCACAAACTTCAAGAATAATTATTTTTTGGGATCACTTTTTTGGGGACCTTGACTGCGCATGTACTAGTCCGGGCAGTGAGTGAGGTAGGTATCACCTGAGCGGGTAATTTACGGGAGTAGGATTTTCTAGACCAGTTTTTGACGAAGAACGCGAATCTGGATGTTATTCAGGCAGACAAGGCTGCTTTTAAGAGTTATAGCACAATTTAGCCTAATTTCCGTGTAAAATCGTTAGTTTTAAATAATGTGTTATTATGATTAGGAATCCCAGAAAAAACAGGTCTACTGGACCAGTTTTGTATGTATAATCCAACTGGCGAAGTATTTTTTACAAAAAATATAACTGAGGCTGTATTTGACTATATTCTGAATATAGCCTCGTTTTCATGCAAATATGTAATTTGAAATAAATCGTGATGCTTATCAAATTAACGAGAATAACTTTTCTACATTTGGAAGCGACATCCATATCTGAGTGTTACAATATTAAATATACCAGGGGTGTCTCAAAATTAACATTTTCTAATTGGTTAGTTACAGTACTTTTATTATTCATCATCCGAACTCGAGCTGTATGCGTTGTCTTCTTCGTATCCATCATCACTTTCCCCATCACGCTCGACAAGTAGCTCCGGAACGTCGTCAGGATACACTTCAACGATCCAATCGGTCTTAAAGTTAGGGAGCCAACCATGGAACCATGCCTTTCTCCAAATTCTAGCCACATGGCTGTGTGCTTTCGTAGACTGCTGCTACATGGCGGCAAAAGTGAAATGTCAACAACATTGTGCTCTTTGCTCATCTTTCTCCACAAAATAGCTGACCTTGCTTCGTTCACTTGTTCGGTTTTCTTTTCTCCATACAGGAAGCACACATACTTTTCAATGGCACCAAATATCTCGTCAGACACGTGCATCTCCATCCAGGGGCGTGGCGACTGGGGGGGGTGTGGGGGGGTGCGACACCCCCCCAATAATTCTAAACAGCAAAAAGTTGGTCACACAAGGGATTGCTCATAGCCAAAATAAAAATGGTGAGACAGGAAAAAAAGCAAAAATTTTTTTTTTTATCAATTGTCGGTCAACAGTTGGTCAATAAAATTTGTTTTTTTTATCAATTGTCGGTCAACAGTTGGTCAATAGCGCTCAAACATCCCCAGCAAAAATTGTATTTAAGTGAGTACAGTTGATGTATTCCGTAGTGAAGTATTTCCGATCTGGAGATGGGAGACCGCAGACCATTGAAATCCGAGGCTCAATTGTTTGAAGGATGAAGTTCAAAACCATTGATCCGTATCACTCACAAGCTCGCACGGCAAACCTTAAAGGTGCCGTCAAATCCGTTCTGCGCATGTCCACGTTTCTGTTTACATCGTTTGTTTACATTGCATTATATAAACATTGAACATGAAGTATTGCGGATTTGTTTCCCACGCTTGAGCTTTTTCGCCTAAAGAGCGTGTTATAAGAAGCTGTTCTGTTCCTAAATGTTGATAATATATCAAACTAACACTCGCGCCTTCGCTACCTTTAACAAATACTCGCTTCCGAACTGTCGCAAATCTATTCCGTTAAAGTTTGTTTACATCTGGAGGCCCTCACGTTTGAAATATCGCACATGCGCAGAACGGACTTGACGGCACCTTTAAATAAGTCAGTTGTGCAATTTAATGTTGTGATGCATGTTAATATTAGTCTAATTTCATCATTTTGGAAAAGCTCATACAAAAACGTTGCAGCCCAGCGGCCATGAGCTCAAATTATTCACATACTGACATACGCTTGTCAACGCATTTATTAAACTCGTTTGAACATAAACCCTTGCCAAACCCAACTAAAAACTTCTTAAAAAAGGTCATATTTTTATCCTTTCTAAATTTCTCACTGACTTACTCTGTTGCCAGTTCGGCAGCCATTTTGAATAAAGGTTTCATAAGGATGGAAGTGTGATACTTCATGTAATTCGTTTTTGAACTTATTTTATATTTTGGAGACATTTTGGATACTTTTACGCGAACCGCCGCTGAGCAGTAGATATCGCATATTGGCGATTCGCAAAAAGTTGGTCACTATCATATGACACCCCCCCCCCCCCCCCCCAATCGTGATTCCTTCGCCACGTCCCTGTCTCCGTCCACAACCGGCTGAAAATGTCCAAGAGCACTGGATCTTTGCTCTCTTGTTTCCAGCAGAAGGGCTTTCCTTTGCGTAAAAAACGTGCAACATAATCATTTCCAGTAAATGCATGGTGTCCAGCCAATGCTTTCTTTTCCTGATTGGTAAGACTACATGAGTTCAGGCGAAGGAGCTTTCTTGTCTTGCCAGAACCGTTGTCGATGTAGACTTCCACATTCCTGATTGGTTCCATTCCAAGTAAAATTATGGGAATATCGATATCACCAGAACTTGATCGTACCACACAGGTTGTTGGTTGGTCATCACTGCTCCTTGCAACATGCTGAATCAAATACGCAATTTTAGTATCTGCCTCCAGTCTGGTATGTTGCTAGTTCCCTTACACGAAAAGAACCGTTTTGCGCTATCTTGTGGCAGGCGTTCCCCCTAGCGAAGTATATAACACGCTCTCCCAGTTGATTCCTATTTTGAACCCACACTTATTCGATAAGCTCAAACAGTCGCTCTTTGTTGTCACCGTTGCCAAGAAACTTCTTAAAATCAGCAGGTACACGCACATTCTCATTTATTGATCGAACCTTGTACGTATCACATGCAACGTGGACGATGTTATACTGCCTTGGAAGACTTGAGAAGAATCGTAATGCAACATCTTTAAACGTGTTTGGTACCTTAACCATGCTACGAATAATGGCTGCGAGATCGAGAATATAGACTCTGCGAGCATCGCACTAGTTTGCGCATCGTTTTCAATCAATGAAGTTAACGCGGCATTGAACAGCTTGTTTTTTGCGGTTTTTCTTCTGATTCTATCGCATGTTGCCATCGATAGTGGGACTGGTGCAAGCGGGTAACACAGGGCTTTATCGATGTTTATCGCAGCATTCTGTTGTTTTGATGTACTTGGCAGCAAGAAGACAAAGAATGTCCCGCGGAACAGTGATTTCCTTAGATTTACCTTTCGCAGCCACCTTTAGCTTCTTACTGACGTCCGTAAAACTCGTTGAACTCGTTTTATGGGACTGAAATAAAGATCTTCCTCGGAACTCTCTGAGTTTAATCGCTCAAAGAATTTGTCTCTTAACAATGTTCCACGCTCTTGAACAGACAAAAGGCTTTCTGCTACGTCGTCTGGTAAGGAGCTACCAGAGGCAAGGTTGTACAATTTTTAGTGGTCCAAGTCAGTCCTGAAGGGATCAATAAAATCATTCTTCAGCACATTTACGATGTTGTTGACGTTGTTCTTCGATTTAGTAACCCGCTTGCACCAGTCCCACTATCGATGGCAACATGCGATGGAATCAGAAAAAAAAACGCCAAAAGCGAGCTGTTCAATGCCGCGTTAACTTCATTGATTGAAAACGATGCGCAACTGCCCGACGATCCACATGCTCGCAGAATCTATATTCTCCATCTCGCAGCCGTTATTCACGTAGCCGTTTAAAGATATGTTTCATTACGACTCTTCTCAGATCTTCCAAGGCAGTATAACATCGTCTACGTTGCATGTAATAGCGACAAGGTCGTTATTAGGAGTGAGAATGTGCGTGTACCTGCTGATTTTAAGAAGTTTCTTGGCAACGGCGACAACAAAGAGCGACTGTTTCAGCTTATCGAAGAAGTGTGGGTTCAAAATAGGAATCAACTGGGAGAGCGTGTTGTATACTTCGCTAGGGGGAACGCCTGCCTCAAGATAACGCAAAACGGTTCTTTTTGTGTTAGGGAACTAGCAACAGACCAGAGGAGGCTGATACTAAAATTGCGTATTTGATTCAGCATATTGCAAGGAGCAGTGATGACCAACCAATAACCTGTGTGGTACGATCAAGTTCTGGTGATATTGATATTCCCTGCATAATTTTACTTGGAATAGAACCAATCAGGAATGTGGAAGTCTACATCGACAACGGTTTTGGAAAGACAAGAAAGCTCCTTCACCTGAACTCGTGTAGTCTTACCAATCAGGAAAATAAAGCATCGGTTGGACACCATGCATTTACTGGAAATGATTATGTGGCAAGTTTTTTACGCAAAGGAAAGCCCTTCTGCCATGGAAACAAGCGAGCAAAGATCCAGTGCTCTTGGACATTTTCAGCCGGTTGGGGACGGAGATCCATGTGTCTGACGAGATATTTGGTGCCATTGAAAAGTATGTGTGCTTCCTGTATGGAGAAAAGAAAACCGAACAAGTGAACGAGGCAAGGTCAGCTATTTTCTGGAGAAAGATGAGCAAAGAGCACAAGGTTGTTGACAATTCCCTCTTGCCGCCATGTAGCAGCAGTCTACGAAAGCACACAGCCAGAGCAAACTATGGGGCTAGAATTTGGAGAAAACCCAATCATGGCATTGGAGGATCCACAGTTCCATGGTTGGCTCCCTAACTTAAGACCGATTGGATCGTTGAAGGGTATCCTGACGACGTTCCGGAGCTACTTGTCGAGCGTGATGGGGAAAATGATGATGGATACGAAGACAACGCATAAACTAGAAAATGTTAATTTTGAGACACCTCTCGTATATTTAATATTGTAACTCTCATGAGATATGGATGTCCCTTCCAAACAGTGTAGAAAAGTTATTCTCGTTAATTTGATAAGCATCACAATTTATTTCAAACAAGATGCCCGCTAGGCATTAACTCGGGCTACTTGAGGTTGTGGCTTATTGAAAGACATTGTAGGCAAATTCAATATACACAAATCTATAGTTGTAGGTACAATGGTACATGTAATAATACAGCTGTCAGTGCAGGGGTGGTTAAATTTTCCATCATTGCAAACCCATAACGTATTGTTGGCCAACGGCTTTGATTATATGAAGGTGAGTTGGCTCAGTATCCAAGCTGGCTTACTGAGAAGTCTGCCCCACCAAATGAGCCATCCTGTTTGCTGACCTAATCCAGTTCTAGTCAACAGGTCAACCTGGCAAGCAAGCCCGGCCTGTGCTCATGTAACAACAATTCATCTGGCCAGTCCCGCAAAGAGGTTCAGTTTGAGCAAGTATTAAATCAGTTATATTGTTCTCAGTACTTGTCACTGGAAACCCCTACGGCACCCAAGGAAACCCCGAAGGTGACTTGTAGGTGGGGCTTAGGATGTTATTTTCCCCTATACTGTAGGTGGGGCATTTTCTTAGATTTGTTTCTTGATAAGTCTAATCTCTCGTACTTACCTGGGGTTTCCAGTGACAAGTGCATTTAAATCAAACCATTTAGCTGGCAGTAGCAAGACATCATAAGCAAAACAGCTTAAAGAAATATAATTCAAAATCTTTATTTATTTGTGAAGTCAACATTTTGAGCCAGTAAACATATTCATAAATTTAGCACATTTATTATTGGGCCAGCTCGCTTCATGTAATGTCAAAAATGTATCTGGCTGTACAGACCAAGTAACAGTTGGCAAATGGTGTGCTTGTTAGCAAGTCTGGCATGTGGGCTAGCCTGCCTCATGTACTGTAATATCAGGATTATTATTACAATCTTGATTAGAGAGCGAGCTTGCCTCCTGCATGTACAGCTTGCCTTCATAATATACAGCTATAGTAGTCATGAAACTAGCCAAAAATCAGTATGAAAAGTTTGTATCTGTCTGTGCAGACCAAGTAACTGTTGTAACAATGGAAAGTACATGGCAACAGGCTGTCATTGGTAAACCAGCAAATAACAAACTCTTTACTCTTTGATCTTGATAGTTGGTATGGAGTTGATCGATACAGACTTATTGATAACCAGCACATTTTGGAGGCCCATTTAAGCTTACACATATCAAGTGAAACAGGTTTATTCGAGAAGCAATTATAGAATTCAAAAGTGGACACTTTTGAAAGGTTGCTCTAAAATCTCTAAATAATTATAATGTCGAAGGTTTATATATTGTGTATGAAACAATAAACTGTTGATTAGCATCGACTTTATTTTGTATATAGACATATAAACAATAAACAATGCAGGCAACAAAGCTTAAAAAACATATTACAGTTACCTCAGAACAGTTAACATATTTTCAAAAACATATTACAGTTACCTCAGAACAGTTAACATATTTTCACACAGCATTCATATGTTGAGTTTTATAAACAATAAACAATACAGGCAACAAAGCTTATAAAACATATTACAGTTACCTCAGAACAGTTAACATATTTTCACACAGCATTCATACGTTGAGTTTCACATTAAATTGTTAAACATAGGTTTAATCGAGTACACATCAGCGTACAGGTACGGCATTTTCAGTGTACGGTTTATATCGAGATGTATTCGCAGACCAAGCCGACCAAGGCACCAACCGTGTCGAAATCGCTCGTTATCTTTTAGTGTAGCCGTAGGTCTTCGGCGATCGGCGTGTGCGATTGTAAGCATCGTGAGATCAAGATACTGCCAGCCATATCAAATATTTTCAGTGAAGAACACTCGAGGAAAGGTAACCAGATGAATATTAAAAATATGACAATGGCGCATAAATATATGCAGTGGTTCAGATCGATCTCGTACCCAGACCCAAGTGGGATGATGCAAGAATTGCCATTTCGCGACATTGCCAAATAAACAGAGCCCTTTTTAAGACTCGTGCTCTCCCCCCACAGGGGGGGGGCCCGAGTAATTACATATTTGATGAAAACGAGGCTATATTCAGAATATAGTCAAATACAGCCTCAGTTATATTTTTTCTAAAAAATACATCGCCAGTTGGATTCTACATACAAAACTGGTCCAGTAGACCTGTTTTTCTGGGATTCCTAGTAATAATAACAAATTATTTAAAACTAACGATTTTACACGGAAATGAGTCTAAATTGTGCAATATCCGGCTATAACTCTTAAAAGCAGCCTTGTCTGCCTGAATAACATCCAGATTCGCGTTCTACGTCAAAAACTGGTCTAACAAATACTACTCCCGTAAATTACCCGCTCAGGTGATCCACTCACCGCCCGGACTATACAGCCCACAAGCATTCTCTCACGTTGGCCTATAAAATGAGAGTGCCTTCAGGTGTAAATGTAATGTAAGGGGGCTTAGGATGGGGAAAACAACTTGCTAGGCGGAGGGGGATTAGTGTTGGGATTAGGGTTATTTCGGGTTAGCCAATCAGATGGCTTCTCATGGAAAGTGATCCCAAATAAATTTTCTGCAAACTACCAAGAGCTACCACAAAACCACCACAAAACACCACCACTAACCTCTACAAACCACCATGAACCACCACAAACCACTACGAACCACAATAAACCAGCGTAAACCACCACGAACCACCATAAACCCCTACCAACCACCATAAACCACCATGAAAAAACCAAGAACTACACAGGACCATCCCAAACCACCGTAAACCACCATCAACAACCATAAACCACCGTAAAACTTCACAAAACACCACGAACCACCACAAACCACCACAAACCAAACCACCATAAATCAGTGAACCACCACGGACCACCATGAACCACCCTTAACCACTACAAACCACCTTAAACCACCATTGACCACAATGAACCACGTCAAACCATCACAAATCACCGTAAACCACTACGAACCGCCAATCTTCTATATGTATCCTAACATGACGTACTTACGTGGAAAACAGTGCTTCAACTTGCAGGAAATTTCCTTGCAGAAGGAAATTTTGGCCTTTGCAAGGAAAAATGCAACGAAATGAAATTTACAAGGCAATGACAAGGAAATTTGATCTAAAACAAGGAAATTGAAAGGACATTTGGGGATTCTTATAACAAAAAAATACACTTATCCTAGATAGATACGTTTATTGAACATTGAAATCCTAGCAGCTGTGAGGCTGAATTACGATAAATGTTTACACTTGATAAATAAATAAATTGTAATTATGGACTATTTACAAATTTGTAAATAAACCTAACCTAAATATGATATGTAATAACAAATTTAATTACTTAATCTACACATTGTGCTATAAAAAACGAATTCTTAAACCGATCGGTTTTACAATGCGGAAGTGCTCTAGGCCTAGCTCTGCGTAAGTTATATTTTACTGATCTTTGTAACGGGAGATGGCGTTTGATTATTGAATTGCTGCTACAGATAGTTTGGAAGACAATTTTACAATGCTCAGCTCTTCTTTCGAAGAGAGAGAGGATATTAGCGGTGTTAAGTCTATCAATATACGTAGGAAAATTGGAATAAATGATTCCAAGGCAGCGTTTCTGAATGGTTTCAATATCAGTTGATAGATACGATGGTAGTGCATGATGGTAAACTACGCATGTATATTCCAAAACCGGACGTATACATGACGTATAAAATGTAACTAAATCCTTGGTGGGAATTTGTGCTCGTTTTAATTGTTTTAGTAGAAAAATACGTTTTGAGGCCTTGGATACTATATGATTAACATGTGAGTTCCATTTTAAATCTTGCCTAACAATGAGGCCAAGAATTTTGTGCTCAGGGACAAGATCCAAAATGTTTCCATTTAGTGAAATATCATCATAACTAATCGGATTACCCTTATTGAAAGAGATTCTAAGTTCTTTACATTTATCTGTGTAAATTCGATGGTCACTATTTTTCTTCCTACTACTTCTCTTTCCCCTGAATTTCAACAGACCATAGGATTTGAACGTACTTAAGTCACGAGAATAGGGTTTACCGGCTCTTGAACGTAAACTCAATTCGAAATATTGTTTCAGCTATGCCCAAAAACAAAGCGCCGGGACTCGATAAAATAACTTTGAAGTTCATAGCAGATTGTCTACCCCATATCGTTCAGCCTATCACCGACATTAATTCCAGTTTAACTCAAGGTATATTTCCTAAAGTTTGGAAAAAAGCAGAACTCGTACCCATTCCTAAAACTGACGAAGCACAACCCGCTAGTAATAATCGTCCCATTTCGTTGCTCCCGATATTATCCAATATTTGTGAGCGTGTTGTACATCAACAGTTCACATACCACCTAACGATCAACAAACTTTTATCAGCTCATCAAAGTGGTAACAAACGACACCATTCAACCGAAACATTAGGCTCCAGATAACTGATTATATCCTTAATGCAATGGATCGCAAAGAAATTACAGCCATGGTCTTGCTAGACCTCAGCAAAGCTTATGACAGTATCAGTCATTCCTTTTTGGTAACCAAACTTCAACGGATTGGTGTCTCAAATACTGTGTTAGATTGGTTCAAAAGCTATCTTTGTAATAGGGAGCAACAGGTGAGAATAGAATCTGAACTGTCAAAACCTCTTCCAGTGAAACATGGAGTACCTCAGGGCTCTATTTTGGGTCCTCTTTTGTTTAGCATTTACACCAATGAACTTAGCTCCGTAACTATTAACGCAATCGTTAAATCCTATGTTGATGATAGTAAACTCTATCTCGCATTCCCATTGAAAGATTTGGATGACGGCCTTGCTGGACTGGGGGAGGATCTGAAAGAGTCGCCGGATGGTGTAGCGTAAACCAACTCCTAATAAATCCGGATAAGACTCAATTTACTTTGTTTGGCGTTAACCAACTTTTGCGCTACGTCCCGTCAAATATCAAACTTCCATTCCTTGACAAAATTCTTATACCTACTGGACATCTTAAGGATCTGGGAATTACACTTGATCAAACCTTATCCTATATTAACCACATAAATAAAACTGTGTCATCATGTCATTTCAAGCTGCTTCAAATACGCCGAGTTAAACATCTTTTCGACAAAACCACGCTGGAACATTTAATTCAGTCACTCGTTCTGAGTAAACTGCTCTATTGCTCAACAGTGTGGTCCTCAACAAGTAAATCGAACGTTCACAGATTACAACACATCCAAAACTTTGCTGCCCGGATAATTACTGGAGAACCTAAATTTTGTCATATTACACCTATATTACAGAGGTTATCCTGGATTCCCATTCCTGATGTAATCTATTTAATCTTAGCCCTAATCCTAATCCTAGCCCTAATCCTAATCCTAGCCCTAATCCTAATCCTAGCCCTAATCCTAATCCTAGCCCTAATCCTAATCCTAACCCTAATCCTAACCCTAGTGTCGCGTCATTTGGGGATATTTATATGGACGAACCGGAAATCTATAGCAAATTAAGAAAATATTGATTTTAATTTATTCACCGAAGTTAACAATTGAAGTGAATAATTGTTTTAGTGTAAATACACAGATCTTTTTGGAATTGCATTTTCTTTAAAATTGTTTATTTCCTCATCCGTCACACTGACAAATCGGCTGGCAGTCATTTTGCCTAAACGTTGTATGTCAAGCTACTTCGGATTATTTCACGATAATCACCAATCAGCGTGCGCTATTTTCTATAATCACCTGTGTATGTGTCATGCCTGCCCAGTAATAACAGCCGTTTTTAATTTTGTAAATAATGCATTTTGCTATTTGATAATTTTAATATAGTATAAGATTAGACTACAGATGAAGCTCAATAAATATAAAAATACTGCCGGGATGTTAGGGTTACAAGGTGGAAGCAGGGGGTTAGGGTTAGGAAGACACTGAATACGGGGGGTTAGGAAGACACTTAGGGGGGATTGGGGTTAGGAATGCCGGAATGGTGTTGTGTTGGGGATGAGCAACCTCGTTGGGTTCTATTTTAATTATCAATTGACGATTATCATCAAAATAACGGTGAGAACACCTGGAATGTGCATATGTACTTCTAGTACGTATTCCATATAAGGAAGTGGCCGACGAGCAAATAGAAGGCATTGACGAGCAAATAGAAGGCATTGACGAGCAAATACATGGCACTCGTACCAGCCCACTGGATGAGGGATTGTTAACACGTTATAAGCTGTACGCATATTGTAAACAGATCATTTATCTTTGTTTTAATATGTATTGAAGCTTTGGGGGTGGTTTATTTCTCAGGAAAACGTTCGTCGAAGACAGCCGAAAGTTCGTGTTTTTGTTTACAAGATGGTATCCGTATTGCCAAAATTATATTTTTGGGCATGTTCGATTACCGGGATAAAGCTGTACGTATGTTGCAAATAGATAATTTAACTTTCCTTTGATATATTCTATAGCTTTGGAGGTGGTTTATTTCTCAAGAAAATGTTTGCCAAAGGGTTAGGACCTATGTTGTTTTGGGGTACGAGGGTTCAACGTGTCAGCTATTTGCTCGTTAATTCACTCTATTTGCTCGTCAATGCCCAACCTCGTACCAAGGGTCTTCTCAGTGCCCGTGGAGGGAGCGCCCGGGATGGGAGGGGAGTGGAGCGAGGGAAGAGAAGACGCTGGTCACAGAATAAGAAATGAACAGAAGGGCCACTTGGGGGTACGACTTGTCCTCGTTTTTTTAGTGCGCATGCGTTAGGTCCGCCATCTTCGCAGCCAGTTCAATAATAAACAATATGGAGAAAGACGGAGTTGAGACAATAAAACGGCTATAACTCGAGAAAGATCTGCCTGATTTTCATTCCACAACCACTGGCTATAAATAAATGGTAAGTACTAATATTACTTGTGGTTAGAAGGTCTAAAAGAAAAAGCTTATCGAGACATTTAACTTACATTGTAACCTACTCGCTAGCTTGCCGACGAGTCGAACGACAGCACATTTCATTTGTTATTTTGTGATCTATTTTTGTTTCAAAACTTCATGGTTCTGTGTGTTGATTTTACTATTCATGCAGAATTTTCTGTCTCTGTATCACACTTCTTTATTAAACCTTTCCAGCAGCCGGCTGGCTTCGTTCTATGTTAAAACCTAAACCTTCGACATTATATTTAAAGAGCAACCTTGTTTGTATTTCTGCCTTTAAATGCAGTTTCAAAAGTGGACGGGTATTCTATAATTCTCCATAATATATATATATATATATATATATATATATAATTATGTTTTATATGTATATTTATTTTGAATTATTTTCATTTTTTGCTGTTACCTTAGAAATCATCCTGTTAGATCTGGTCGTTATTGGGCATCAGCTGCTTTGAAAATTACACTGCTGACTTGAGAATAACATTTACTGTTGATTCCAAATTTGTTTTTATACTTATTCAGTCCAATTACAGAATATAAATATATAAAGCAAGATTAGGATCACTTTGTATAGATCCAAATGTTTTTGAACCTACAATTTAATTCTGGATATTTTGCTTAGTTGTATATCATTTGTACTATAGAGAAATGTAATTATTTATTATACCTAAAGGCAAACTACATGTATGCGCATTCTGATTGGTTGTTGACCATGATCTATTAGAGGACAGATGCACGGATCACGTCAGCTCATGACAGACACGTCAGTCGACTGCTTTTATCTTTTTTCAAGCCCTAGAAATCGCCAAAGAGATAATAAGCCTTTTGAATGGTTTGTTTCCAATTTTTATTGTATAAAACAAATAGATCCATTTTGCCGTTGTCTATTCAGTTATAGATGCACAGAGGATGTCAGAACGTGCTAAGAACATCAGTGCCACTTTTTTATTCTTACCACGTTCTGACGTCATCTGTGCATCTATAACTGAACAGACAATGGCAAAATGGAATCTATTTGTTAAATATACAAAGATTTATATATAATATTTCAAATTGGTAACTGTATTTACTTATTTTATTGACGATTAATACTTATTATATTGTAATGAACTGCTGCTGTCAGTGGCAGCACTACATGGGTGTGGGCCCCCGTCCCACAAAGTCACATCATATGTAAGGGGGCATGGGTGATTATCTGCCAGGAAATTTTTGAATTTAGTTCTCTGAAATGGGCCCTGGTGTGGTGCACCGTTTGCACATCTGTAGTGCCGCCACTGTTATTGTACTAAAATAAAAGGAAAATAAATTGTAAAGAATATCAATCTACATGCTTGCTTATTTTCAAGTACTGTATATATGAATCACAAATTTTGAATCACACCTTCTGCTCTAATTAGCAGTGAAAATACCTGTAATGTATTATCTGGAAAAGCTCTCAATATGCCCAAACAGATTTTTTCAATAAATATGTAGAAGTTGCTGCAGTTTCACAATAACTTTATGTATGTTTTTTCACCTGAAATGATCAGATGTGAGTTTCATGAGTTGTGGTGGAACCCTATCTTGCCCAAAAATGAGCAAGAGAACTAACAAAATGTAATGTAAAGCAGTGCCTATGCAATGAAATTTACCCCAGTTTTTTATATTTCTATTTGCAAGAACAGTTAAAATAATGAAGAATGGCTTTTACAGTTCCTTCATTTGTCGTCCAGTTCTTGAGTCATTACAGTACGTTTTATCATAGTTAACTATGGTTTTATGTAATTTGAACTATGACATGGATTGTAACAAAACTGAAAATCATGCATACTGTATCTTTGTATTGATTTCACTAAATTGACTCAAACTTTCTAGACTTACTCAGTCAACAAACCCAAACATTATTATGGTTTGGATATGGTTGCCATAACAAAGAAATAGTAGCTGAAGACTGAAGGTGTCCTAAAGGGATAATATTAAAAATACCTCAACCAATTCGCGCCAAAAAAACACGTGCGATTTTTTCGTATAGAAAGAAATGGCTGATCCTGAAAATCAAAGAAAAGGGAAAGGTGGATGTCGAACGTTTTGTTCAGCTGTTAACTGCTCAAACAGTAAAGGTTCACATCCAGAACTTAGTTTTTTCCGTTTTCCGCGCGATGCCAAAAGGTACTGTACGTTATCTCAGTGAAATCCAATTATCCAGTAAGCAACACTGTTATCAGTTGTAAGGAACATCGTTTTTCACATTAACCATCTAGATCAAAAGAATGGGTGGTACTTTGTAGAAGAAAGGACCTGATGAACAAAACCCCCGAATATTTGTATAAGAATTGCAAATTATCAACTAAGTCATATCAAAAATGGCAGCAGCAGCAGGAATATCCCAAGGTGCCCTAAACATAATAAGGAATAAAGTTTCTCATATGAGTGAACAATTAAAAAAGGCTATGTACATTATGCATGGTGAAATTTCACTAAAGAACAATTTGTTCTATGACATACCTGGGGACAAAATTGTAGGTCTAACCAACAAAGTGGCAAACTCAGCACTTGTGTTTCTTGCTCGTAGCATCTCAGTATAAGATGGAAGCAGCTTGGGTTATGTTTTGGTAAATGGTGAAAGACCTGTTGAAGGAGGCAATTGACAAGTTGGAAGGAATTGGCCTAAAAGTTGTGGTTTTTATGTCAGACATGGGATCAAACTTCCAAAGCCTGGCCAATCACTTGGAAGTTACTCCAAAAAGCCCATGGTTTTATGCACAACAACAAGACGAATTTCTTGATGTTTGATCCCCCACATTTGCTGAAGTGTGTACGCAATAACCTAATGAAATATCCCTTCAGATTTGGTCAATACACTGCAAAGTGGAAAGACATTGAAGACTTCTATGAGAAGGATAGCGCACTTCCCATCAGAGCTGTACCTAAGTTAACAGAAAAGCACATACACCCCAACAATTTTTGTAAAATGAAAGTTAAGTATGCCACCCAAATCCTTAGTCATACTGTAGCAGCATCCCTATGCATGTATGTGAGTGTTGGGGGTCTCCCATCATCGGCTATGGGAACAGCAGACCTACTTTCAAAATTCGATTCAATATTTGACTGTGTAAACAGTTCAACAGTTCATTCTACAAAAAAGTTGAAATCTGCTATAAGTGAAACCTCCCCCCATTTGGGTTTTTAAAGGAAGCCATTAGTTTTATAAGCAAGTTGAAAGTGTTTGAAGGAAATAAGGAAGTCACTGGTAGGATTAAGTGTCTTAAGGGATGGTTAGTTACCCTTAATGCCATTCTTTTAATTTGGGATTACCTGAGAGTAAACCATTGCTTCAAGTTTCTTCTCACTAGGAGATTAAACACTGACCCTTGTTGGTTCAATTCGCCAACAAGGTGGGAATAGCGAGAACCCAACCCCAATACAGTTCACGCGAGCCTTTAGGAAATTATTTTTCAGCTCATTTTTAAACTCATCATTGGGGAACTGTGCTGAAGACTTTGACCACCTCCTTGCCCAGTATGCTGAAAAGCCAGATGTTCCAGTGTTGGTACCTGTGACTCCATCAATCCAGCCTCAGAACTTGGCCATTGGAACTACAGATTATAGAGAAAAGAATGTCTACACAAATTTAATGAAGGAGAATCCAATTGCTTATGTTTCTGCGTACCTGCTGCACAAATGCTTCAAAAGGCACAAGTGTTCCACTTGTACAACAACTCTGGTGTCAGAGAATCTGGATGATAGCAGAATGTTACTATGCTGCTTCAAAGCATATGACTCAGGGGGAAAACTTTTTGGAGGGCTCCATGCACCAACATGAGCACTTTACTTGGAGTACATTAAACAACTTGAAGATGCGTTCATAGCTAATTTCTCCATATATACAAAGAGTGCATATGTTGGTAAAAACATCCTGAGCAAATTGCAGAGTATTCCGGTTCCATTCAAAAGTTGTCCTGATTTCCCTCTCGTATTCCTGCAAAAGTTATTTTTATTATATTTTATTATAGTTTGAAGTTTGCAAATCGCAATTTTTCATTATGCAAAAAAAAAGACAGGAAATTTATTAAAGTCACACATTTGTAAAACAACTTAATAATTAAATCAATGCTTTGTATATCACTTTAATAATAATCCTTAGGACTCTAGCTTTGGATGTAGAAAAATTAATATTGCTGGATCTTGAATATATTTTAAGGCAATCAAACAATAAAAAAGCCTTAATCACTTGACTGCCGTCGTGACTCGTGCCGAACTTAGAAAAGCGACAAACAATGAAACAGTGTCAGTGTGCGGCATACAGTAAAATCATAAAATTACGCGTTTGAAATGTGTTAAATTACTTTCTAACAAAATAAAATAGATAAACTTGCCTCTCTTTTGGATATTCAAGCAGTGGTTTGAAAATCATCGACCAAAATTTTAAGATATAGCCGTTCTAATCATCCAACCTCGGCTTTCGCTCTATTTGTTTACTGTTGAACTGGCTGGAGTTTTACTCAGGGTTTGCTAGACTGCTGCGCATGCTCAAGGCCAAAAACCATTTCTAAAAAAGCCAAAATAGGCCAAATAATTACGATTGAGAAAAAGCCAAAAAAGCCAAACTTACTCAATGTTTTGGTAATTAAGCCAAAAAAAAAGCCAAAGAGCCAACAAATATTCCAAGGCACAACTCGCAATTTGTGAGTCACAACCACAACTACAAGTCTGGTAACTCAAATGCTCAAATTTATATGCCAGGCACCTGGCCGGACCTCTGCGAAGACAAGTATAGTCTAAGGGTTTTTATTGGTCGCATTCTCGACTTCGTGATTGGTTAAAAATTATGCATCCTGATTGGCCAGAAATAAAACTGGATGATCTTCTTTCTCAAGCAAGCTCGTGCAACAATACTTAACTTCGTACACACGTATTTTTAGAAACCTCCTTTGAATAATTTAAAAAGCCAAAAAAGGCAAAAAGGCTAAAACTTTTTTCCCAAGCCAATCAAGAAAACAAAAGTCAAATTCGAGAAATTTGGCTTCGAAAAAGCCAATCTAACAACCCGAGATGCGCGAGGCGACATGCGCGAGGACAAAAACATCACAGGTTCCGACGCGAGTCTGGTAAAGGCTGGTCACGTGACTCCAAGGATATTGGATTATTTTGTAACCTTATACCTATTCTCGCTTATATCATCCGGGGGGCCGGCTCGCTGTGAAAACATACCACAAACGTTTATAATTGAAAGTACAGTATATGGATAATTTAAAAATATTACAATTTATTGGAAAGACAGTACGGACTGCAGAGAGAAGTTGAAAGATGGTGGATTACTTCGAAAAATACGTTGATTTACTGGACATTTAATTGCTGTCATATTAAAGATAAATGATGATCAACGCCATAACAGTTCGAAATATGCTGTTTGAATAAAAAACGTCGAGACCGAAACCACAACAGAAATCTGAAATCCCTATAAGTAGTATAGAGAGTGGCGGTACGAGCTCAGTCAACGTCAACCGTAATATAAACACCAAAACATCGCCAAATTTGTGTCAAGCCACAACTTAGCGATGTTTTGGTGTTTATGTTTTACAATCGACGTTGACTAACTCGTACCGCCACTCTCTATACTACTATGGCAATCATTAGTCATTCTAAACACCCCTCCCATGTTTTCTACTCAATTGATAAGAAATACTAAAATAACTGTTTTCGCTAAATTTAAAGCTAGAATGTGTCGTTTCATCATTTTCACGTCTTTAAAAAGTAGAAAGTGTCGTTTCAACATTTTCGCGTATTTAAAAAAGGCATAGTGTGCCACTTCAACGTTTTCACACATTTAAAAAAGTAGAAGGTGTCATTTCAACATTTTTACATTTTTGTTCAACAAACCACCGACACGTTCCACTGCTGTCTCACAAATTCACGCGCGAAAAAAAAACCACCAGATTTTGATTCTAGTGGTGATGTTTATCCAAATGGATAGCGAAATGATGCTCTTTTGATTGGCTAACAACATTGACTAACAAATAGCCAGTCGTTTCGCGAATTAGTCCGTTTGCTCACTATTTTCAGTGGTGTCTCTCACTACAATGTTTTTGTGACCATATGCGTAGGAGTCAATACCATTTTCTAAAAGGTATCGTTTATCGTCGAAGCAGGATAGCGATACTTTATTAATTTCGTAACTACCGAGCTGATGTTTGACACTTCTAATGGTCTTCATTGTGTGTCGCAATTGTTTCTGCTCAAGTAACACACTTTTGTAATCTTCGTGTCTGATTACCTTTTTAATTATATTTTTTCTAATACCTTTAGCGGTTTTCCCACCACCCCCACCCTCTTTCAAATAGCTGTACATTTTACTGCGCAACCCGACGAACTCAACAATTGGCGTCCCAGCGCACTCGTCCTTCATCTTCCCAATAACTTTCTTATTCTCTCTAAAAAAGAATGGGCTGTCTGCAGGGTAGTCGCTATTGTCAAACTTTTCGCACTCCATCATAAAGTCGGAATAAACGTCGCCAGTTTTGATTGAGTACAACAGACTGTCAGTGTCAGTGAAGTGTAATCTACAGGTGTCGCTAGAGTACTTTTTCATAATATAATTGTAGTGAAAATTGTACATCAGCGTTTTACTCAAGTCTAGTATGCACATACCCACATATGCAGGTCTATTTAGTGTCAACGTTTCTTTAACCTTATGGACAGCGACTAAGTTCTCGCTAAATATTTTGCAAGACACAAACGTTGGCTTTGAGACAAGCTTTTTAAATTTCTCCGCAGTGGTCACTAATCTTACGTCCACACGCTTCCTCAAGTTTTCCATCGTTTTTCCGAACACACTGTTATTCATCAACTTGAAGAAGTCCTTCTCAAAAGCGTTCTTAGCCGCAGTTCTTTTGACTGTGTTAAAGTCGATGTACTTGCCTAGCCACTTGGACTGGTCAAACTGCAGGACCCTATAAACCTTTTTGATTTTCAATCCAAGATCCATGTACAACTGCAGATTTCTATAGTGACACACATACTTTTTTTTGTCCATCAAATTAGTCACCAACTTTTTCACACCACCAACACTCACGTTAAACTTATTTTTGATTTTTGTGCAGTACTCCGACAACATGTCAACGGTTATCTCCATCTTTTCAGGAGCCAACGGGTAATCGTTGTGTAGGTCATGCAAATGGGCTGGGTACTCCAAGTCGACCTCGAGCAGTAAACCTTTTTTACTATTGTTGTGATAGTCGTGCAGATTAACTTTTTCTATTTCTTTCTCAGTCAACCATTTAAAACCACCCGTAGGTAGACTTCGACTCATCGCCCATCCGTACAAATTGTTGGCGTCAAGGTACATCAAATACTTCGACTCTTGCTCTTTGTCATACCCTTCCATGTACTTATTATTCGCCACGCCATGTCTGTTGCATATGTAGCTCACACCACCACGCATACCCATTTCTACGAACTGGAACATGTCAATGTCGGACAATAATTCGAGTTCCACTCCAGTCATCTTCAACATGGCATCCCAAGCCAATCCAGGCGATGTGAAATAGTGACACGGGTCTAATTTATACTCGCGGTGGCATGTCTCTCTAAAGTTCTCGAAAACGTCGGCAAGCAAGAGCACATCACTTTTCAAATACAGGTCGTGATACCCACCCATGTTTTCAACGTCGAAGTAGTCCCACACATTGCAAGCGCGCTCATGCATTTCTTCCGTAATGTGCTCGTCATTCAGAACGCTGTAAAAGTCCTTTTTGGAGGGTAACTCGCTTTCGTCGAATTTTTCAAAGGAGTCCATGTAATCATAGGGATAGACCCCCTTTCTTGTCATGAGCGCCAACCCCTCATCGCGAAACACTTCTGACGTGTATTTGAAAGCGTCCCTTGGTAGGTTCCTCACCAAGTTGTCTAGACCACTACTCATGAACTGGAAGCTGTCCAAGAATACCAAGTTTTTTCCAAGCATGAACGCCATGTACTTCTCCATGTTGTTCGGTATCACGTTTATGTCTTGACCAAACTTGCCAATCTCCTGCATGATGAAATGACTATCGTAGCCACGTAAGTTATGAAAGATCACAGGAATTTTATCAGTCAACTTAAAGTTCGCATTACAGTCACGATGCGCGGACCCTCTGTACTTACCTAACACGTGACAGTGGTCTCTCACTCTAACGTCAGCGCCAATGTACTCAACGCTGCAAATATGGCAACTCTTAGCCTCATCGAAATTCTTCTTATCGTCGTCAGTCAACACCATTTCTTTGTTAAAGTGACTCTCAGATGTTTCTTTACAATATTCAACAATTTCTAACATCTCCCCAATGAACTTATTAACTGCGTTTTCACCACGGTACACTTTCACTGGCTTACTGTACTCATTGTCGTAGCAACAAACTAATTTATACCCATAGCCACAGTCAACATGCCTCTGGTAAGCATTTGTGTAGCTACACTCGCTTGACAGCTTTGTCGCTGTGTGCACCTTCTGTGTGATAGCCTCAAAGTCTGCGTACACCACAAATGGTACATTTAATTGTCTGCTAAAATTCTCGTATTTCACTTTCGCACCTTTTTGCGGCATTTTAATAGCTTGCTCCCCATTGATGATCAAACATACTTCAATGTGGCTTTCAAGCACGTCCTCTCGGGTGAAGCACTGCAAACAATACCTACAAAAGTGCTTTCTCGCCTCGTGCTTTGTTTGCCGGTGCATGAATTTATTAAAATCGCGAATGTAGACGTAGTGTTTGTTACCTACGTCATTAGTTATCAACAGTAGGTCCATGTGGTCAGGGCGCGCCTCCTTAGAAACGTACACAGGGAACGGCTGCTTATTTTCATACCCAAAAACATTAATGCTAATTTCGTTAGCCTTTTCGATCTTGTTGTAATCTTTGAGTGTGACTGGGAAGTCGATTCCGTCATAATTCAGCTCACTGATATGGTTAGCGTACTTCGACGTTCTATCAGAGTTTTTTCCAGCAGGGAATTTATGTGCGAGGTGACACCATCTAAAGCACTCGTTGTCATCACCGTTATTTACGTTTATCAAACCCTTCTTACTGTTACGCAGCTCCTTTGGCAACGCAATGTAGCTACTCCCACGCAGAGGTCTGTAAATAGCGATATTGACGTAGTGCGCATCTATTTTGTCGATAGTCCATCCAGACCCCTCAGATAACCACCCAGCTATCCGCGTCAAGATCTGTTCCGACCCACGATTGGCGACACCCTCGATGTCGTGTTCATTAATGACGACGAACGTTTCGCTGTTAAAGTAGGCGGTTTTGTACGTGGTCTTATTGAGTTCTAAAACTTTCTCAAAAGTGACCTTGACTGTCTCTACCACTTTCATTCCGTTGGTCTCACCTAATTCACGTCTCAAAAGGTTGATGACAGCGCTTCTACTACCATTCACCTGATTGATGTCTCTATCGTTAGCCACCTCAACCCCATAGGACCTTGTGAACCCTCTCAGTGCTTGACCCAACAGCCGTGGGCTATGGTCTTCAACTGTGGGTTGTGCCCCCTGGTCTCTAACAAGACGGTTGTGCGTCCGACTACCAACGTTAACTCGCCTGTTTGTCAGCGGGTTAATAGTACTGACATTTGTCGTGTCACTAAAAACACCATCTCTAACAAGTCGATTGTAGACTCGCCCATGAACGTTGACTGCTCTACCTGTTAGTGGATTTACAACGGCTGCACCATTTCTAACAAGTGAGTTTTCTGTGACGTCACCCATGGCTTCTATATACTACACTTGTATTTTTTTTCCTAAACCACTCGTCGTAGTAATTGTCACCACTTTCGCACCATCCCAGTTTTGGGTACACCACCCCAAACAAATTGTCGTCAAACAAGTCTTTCACCTTCCCGTCTTTAAGGTCTGACACCTTCTTGAGTGTCTTGACTCGTCTTCTATGACACAACCTAATAATGTAGTACCCATATCTGCTGACATTTCTACCTTTGATCAAATTGTATGAGTGCAACGTATTGACAACTTTCAGGAAGTCCTCTTTTATCAACTCAAGGTGCTCATACTTCACAACGTTCCGTAGTCTCCTCCCCATCCACCAAGACCGTTTGTGAACGCTTTTTAACCGAGTGAGTCTCATGTCGCTGTAACTCTGAGTGTAGCCCCATTCGGTGTCGCCACACTTTGGACATGCGTACCCACCACAGTCAGTCACATGTTTCACAACGTCACAATCCGAGCAGTAGTAAAGCCTGAAGGTGTCTCCACACTCAATTTGCGTCTCATTCGCGATTTCGTCAATTGTTAAGCCATAACTCATCTGCCTCATAAGTTTGTCCATCACTCTTATACTACTCCAACATTTTTTTTTACCGAGTTAGCACCCACACTGCTATTCCACTACTCAAACCTAGCGCGCCAACAAACAATAATTGGTATTCCCTCATTTCCGCACTCGGTTGGTAGTAATCCGCAACCTTCGGGAGGTCAGTGAACACTCGTCCGCTGTACTGTATGGTCATTACACCTCTAAGTTCTTCCAACGCGTGGTTTGTGTCATTAATGTCAGCATTAGCATCTGAGAGCATTTGCCGTAAACGCTGGATCTTATCTTTCTTGGCGATTTCGTTTTCATACCACACTTCTTTCGCACTGGCTAACTGTTCCAACGCGTGGTTGTGTCTCTTCATCTCAGCTTCATAGCCTGTGTGATTAAACTTCGAGAACATAAAGCCAGCGCCTGCAAAAGCCACTGCATTAAATATCCCTCCAGCCACAACACTCACCATTAACTTACGTTGATTTGAATGGATCTGTCGGTATCCACTTTTTCGATTGCGCCCATTTTACTAGCAACGTTCCTGCACCAACAGCTGCAGCAAGTTTCACTGTGCCTTTCACAGTCTCTGGTGTTCCCAATGGTTCTCCCAAAGCCTTTTTAGAAATCATACTCACTACCACAGCGCCAGTCGTGACAAGTAGCGCATCGTACAATTCGTTCATAAGTTCTTTTCGATCGATCGCAGCCATATATACATTGTCGTGTGTTTTGTTCAAGAATCAAATGTGTCTAACGCTGGGCGACAAGTTCTACGATTTTCTGACGCACTAACCACAGTGCTCGCAGGCTCCAGTTGTGTCTCTTTTTCGTTGCTAATTGTGTACCATAGTGAAGCACCAGCGATGATTACACCAAGTGTTCCGACAACATATCCATAGCTCCACTCACCACCCTGTTCTTCGTTGACTATCATTTCGCGCATTTTCTTTTCTTTCGCAGCTTTCGATATCTCAGCCAACTTTTTACCAGCAGCGACACGCTTTGGGTCCTTCACCTTAACACTTTTCACATCAGCTGTGATCTTCGCTTCAACAGCCGTCTGTGAGTCCTCAACCATCTAATACATTATCACGTGTTATCTTACTCACAGTTGACCTCACAGGTGTCTCACAGTTGACCTCACAGGTATCTCACAGTTCCAGACCAAACGCACTAAAAAATTAGGATTTTTTCTGAGAGTATAACATAATGACTCAAGCCCGAGAAATCAGCGAAGAAGATATTGCCAACACTCTGAGAACAGCCTTTATCAGTGTGCCCACCCTACAAGGCGCCTCTGGACCCACCGTCTTAAACGAGTACTTCTCAACATACACAATGTTCGACCCTGACCCTGAAGGACCACCAAAACGGCTTGGCTCTCAGATCCGCCATACGAGGTATCTTCTCGACGCTTGGATTGATCTTCGAGAAGACAGAGTCAACGAGCTTGCTGATACATTAGCTAGCATAATCCCTGTGTGGTGTTACTCACCATTCAAACACCTTATGTTAGCGAGTGGTGTCTACTTGAGCAACCCTAGTGAGCCCAACGCTACATTACTCGGTAATTTCCTCCAAGTGTTCTTAGCGACCCTTCTGTGGAAACCATGCCCAACCAAAGCCAAAGCGTGGCTAGAGCTCGCCGCAAACCGCGACGTTCACGTTTGCAAGGTTGGGTGTAATGAGATACTAGGCGTGGACGATATCAGGGACCACGTACTCTCGCCCGCCCACAGACACTTTGCGAGAAATAAAAACGTGTACGCCTGTCACCCATGCGGTGTGGTCACCAACGACCCACTGCATCGCTTGAGACATGAGAGCTCGAAGACTCATCTTAAAAACTTAGAGCTCCAGCGGATATTTAACAACGAACAACAGTTGCCGCGAGAGGGGAGAGCGTTTCTCTGGAGGTATAGTAACTATGAAGAAAGTTGGTAAACTGGAAATCGTGATTGGTCCCATGTTTGCAGGAAAAACAACCGAGACTCTTCGCAGGTTAGTCACGTTAAGTAAGTCAGGGCTCAAAGTCGTGTACATGAACAACAAACGCGACACTAGGCGAACTGACCACACGTTCTCCACACATCGCCAGACCATTGTTGTTGGATCAGACAGTTTACCCGCGAAGTTAATCACCAACCTTCCGAGCTCTTCCGAGATAGCTGATTACGACGTCATTGGTATTGATGAGGGCCATTGGTACTCCGATCTGTCAGTTATTCGTGAATATGTCAAAGCTGGCATCCACGTCATTATTTGTGGTCTCATAACAACAGAGCATTTAAAAAGACTTGGTGAGCTCGACACACTGTTCCCAGTGGCAGACGACATCACATTTCTAAAAGCGTATTGTGCCGTTTGTCGTGACACTTACGGAACGACTGTCGAAGCGCCATTCAATTGGAGATACAACCCAGGACCATCATTCGTTGGTGGTGCTGAGCAATATCGCGCAGTGTGCAGACGTCATCATCCTTCCACATAAAATTAGGGGTGTTTTCAATACATCCCACTTTTTTAAATTTAGACATTGGTCACATGAAGCGTCCAATGTCATAGAAACATTTTTTCACACAGTGGTCAGAAGGTTTGTGAAATAAATAGAGAAATCTTCGCAGACATTTTTTTACCAAGTTAAAAACGTCTTTAAAAATGCTAGAGCAGTTGTCACTTCAAACGTCGTCTCAACAACGAGAGCGAGTGCTAATTCGACTTATTACTCGCTGTCTAAAAAGTCTCTTTACAATAGCGTCTCTCATGGTTACTCAACGCTGATTTATTTTTAAATTTACGAAGGCAGTGAGAGCACTGAAACCCAACGTCAAAGAGATATTTTATTACCGTGGTAATAGCGTCGTCGTATGAGTCGCACAACAACGTTAGATAACCAGCGGATTTATATCTGAGCAACAGAGACTCCTGCTCTTTGGACGTCTTGCCTGTGCCACCTGGGTTCTTGAACTCAATCACGAGTCCGCTGTGCTGTCGGTTTGCATTGGCAATAATTAAGTCAGGTGTTCCACGTTGGTAACCTTTTTTCCACGAATTTATTCTTTTACTCGAAGTGTCTTGATTCTCACCACAAGCGGCTATCAAAATAGCTTCTGGATAATATTTCCTAAGAAAACCAACGACTTTCGTGTGAAGGTCGAACTCGGTGATCATTACGAATTGATTGTGTTTGAGACCAACGTTAGCTAAACTTTTTCTAACGCTTGGCAAGACTTCTGAGTGCACCCACCTTCCGAAGTGTTTCGCACGCTCCATTTTACTTGAGAACACTAACGAGTAGACCCCAAGTTCGTTGATAAACGAGGCTTGCTCCATCTTCATTTTGCAATCGGGTTCGACGTGGTCATTAACTGCGTCTTTTGGTCGAGCGTAACCTAGAGCACTTGCGACTTCTCTTGCTTTGAACCATATTTCACCGTTGTTCATGACCGTCGTGATTTGGTGACCATCGAAGTCGAATAATCGAAGCACTGTGGAGGTCATCACTATATTATAGTCTCCTACAAAAAAAACTACCCGACATAGGTGTTAGGTTTTTTATAGATCTGGTTTGTTGTGTACCAATGCAGCAAATACGTTTTATCAGTCCTCAGTTTTCTACGTCGTCTGAAAAAGTTTCTAATGTTACGAGCCAGCTTTCTAAGCCAACTCATTACATAACTTAGGTCACGTCTCCTACCACTCCTACTTTGTCTGACTCTGGTAACATAATAGGTTTGCCGTAAGTCTTTTTAGACCTCATACCAATCTCAGCGTGGAGCTCGAGAGTCACATCACCGCGGCCAAACGATCCACCAGCTTTGAACATGTGATCAGTCGTTTTATTTATTTTATATATTTCATAAGGTCTCGAAATACATGCTCCCATTTACTTTATACCATATTCCTTCATCATTTCTCCACCCATGATTATGATGTCTCGGTTCGTCATGTAGCCACTCACAATTTTCACACCGTAGAATTCTATCAACGATGGGTGTGCATAGGGCGCTAGTGGTATTCCTGGTCGGTGTATTCCAAAAATCGTTCCGTAGGGTGTGCCTATCTTTTTCATATTTGCTATGAAGTCTGAGTCGGTTGACTTAACGTTGTTGACTCTGACGTGTGAATTGTCCATTTGCCAGTGTATTGATATCATATGCATTTTTGTGAGGTCAACACCACTTGGAATAGTGCATATGCTCTCCATCGCTGGGATGCTACCACCATACGCGAGTCCATTAGTCATACCAGTCTTGTACCCTATGAACTTGTCCCAACTACCATCGTCGTTTGATATAATTGTCTCCCAATTTGATCCAGCGGTTCTCATGGGTAACCTCACCACAACAAAAATGGAAAGATCACACCACTGCATACTCGGGCAATTAAAATGGAGACCTGACTCAAGTGGGATTGGTGTTAACACGGGGGATAGAAAACTTTGACTCACACCGCTGATGCCGACAATAGGACCATAAGTCGGGCTGTTTTGCACTAATTTACTTGTTTCACCAATGGCTTTCACTTTGTTTGAACCATTGGCGTGAAACTCCACGTTTTTCAAGGCGTGTGTGCTAACGTTGAAGTCGAGCACAACATTGTAGGACTGACTCTTGAGGTAGCCTGACAGCAATTGCTCTAGAGTTCTTTTATTGGTAGCGTCTGAGTCATCGACTGGGTCTGCTACGTTTTTTATCGCTGAGCCTTGCATGTCTATTATTCCAGACATCCTTCCACCGGTCGCGCTTAATTTAGGATCTTCGTCTAGATGTCTTTTCGTTCTCTTTAGTATTTTATCGTGAGGGTCGTCAGACTCATACCCATAGTTTAGACTCATTACTACTTCAAGGTGTATTTGGTTAGCAGATAGCCAGAGACCGCTGAGAACCCTAACACTATCGCCAGCGTTGTCGTGTCTGACTCGCTTGTGGTGGTGGTCACTGTTTTTCTCACAGGAAGTGGTGTCACGTTTTCTTGGTAAACTTTTTTAGCCACCACGTTTTCTTGGTGAACTTTTTTAGCCGCAAGACTCGCTGGCGTTACTAAGTTAGTCACCACATTTTCTTGGTGGACTTTTTTAGCCGCAGTCGTCGGTGTTGTTGCATTCAAGCGAGTGTTCACTCCAAATTTCATAGACTCTGTGGCAATCTTTAATAAGTTGTTGTACCCGGCGATTTTATTCTTGAGAATTACTACATTGCTCGGCATCAACCATGTACTTGGCGACACTGCAAGATTTTGGACAACGTTGGTGTCTCTAATCGATTTATTCATGTTGAGAATCCATGTCGACACGTCATAGTTGATAACACTGTCAGAAAACAACTTGCGGAATTCTTGTTGGGTCTCTAGACTTCCTGCAGAACCACCAACGACAGATACACGTGTTCTCGCTTGTGCACTAAGTGTGGAGTACACAAAGGCTTCTATGCTCTGATTTAGATATTGCAGTCCAATATTGGTAAAGCCGTCTGAGAGTCGTGCGACGTATCGTTTGTAATCATTCTGAACGTCGTTGAGTGTGAAGACTCTGGATTCGCCTAAAGTGCCATCGCTCAGGACTTTATTCTGGTAGTAATGCCTTCTGGGAATCTTGGAAATCTTACCATATAATTCGGAAGCGTTGAACTCTCTACTTATTGATTTCATGGTCTCACCACCCTCCATTCTTCTGAGAAGTCTTCTAATGGTGAAGTACAAATGAAATCTCATCACACTTGTGACCACGGGGTGGACTTCTTGTGACACTGATAAATGTTGCAACGACACTCCACAACAGAAACTAGCACAATACGTCGCAAACACAACGCGGTAGTAAGATTCATTGTCATCCCACTCTGATTTTGTCTTTGACGTGGTGACTCGCAAGGTTGGCAGCTTTGACATGAAGTAGCTATTTTGGTTAACAAAAACTTTAAAGTTATTCACTGGATAATTCAACACATTTTCTGTTGGATAGCCATCCCAAAGCCCCCAGTGGTTCTTATGACCTTTTGGCAGTGGTTGGATAGCTCCACCACCTTGCCATATTATTGGGAACTTACTATTGTGTAGCCACTTCCACATGCTTTTATCATTTTTGAAAGTTGTGCTGGTTATGTCTGTGCTAAGGATGTCATTGTTTCTGAAATATATGTCGACACTCATGATCTCACCATCTTGCGAAATATTTGGATAGAACTCAAATTTACTTAAAGTGGCGTGAGGGTACTTTTTGATGAGGTCTGCCTTTGCGTCGTGTGCAGCCTTTGACGTGTTAGCCATCGCGCGTTTGTAGTACTTTCCATAGTACTCATGAAGGGCTTTCTGCATATATAATATACCATATGTTACACATAACACATGCTACATTATATATGGTCAGGGTTGTAGTATTGATTAGAGGCCCAACGGAAACTGTGGATCTACCAGAAGCACTTTTGACGTTTGGCTCAGATCCTCACTTACTAGTGAAAAAAGCGACCATCTTTTGGGACTACGTTAACGTGGAGACCGGTGTGAATGATGAAATAAGTTACAACAGCAACAAACACGTTTTTGAGCCTGGGTACCACACTTTTAAAATGATTGCTGACGAATTGAGAGGATTAGGGGCTATTGGGTTAGTAGCCAACAAACATAATTCAAAGTGTGAGATAAAAACTGACCAACAATTAGAGCTGTTTAAATTTGGAGAACTCTTAGGGTTCAACGATAACACAACGGTGAGTAGTAGTGGCTTGGTCAGCCCTAATGTTGTGAACGTTAACAAAGGGCTGAAGTACGTACAAGTGGGTTGTAGCATTGTGAACAGACCTGAGAATATTGTTAATGGTAGCAAAAGCGAGGTTATCGTTGAGTTGCCATTGACCACCACCCAACCACTGAAGAGCTCTGTTCAACAATTTTCCAACATTGAGTCGAAGGTGTCGATAAACAAAGGCGCTTTCACACAGCTGGTGTTTAACGTGACTGACCAAGATGGTAGTGGCGTCAATGTTGGTGACATATTGTTGGATTTGTATGCAACGCTTGAGTAGCTAGACGTGCGCTAATGTAATGAGTCTAAACTATGGGTATGACTCTGGTGGTTACACTGAAAAGCGACGTACACACAACGACCCCCAAAAGTTGACGGTGCTCATCGAAGGTGTGGAGAAAGTTGTAACCTTCGACTATAGTGTAGTAGCCACACATGATAACCCACACATCGTAGTCAAGACAGCCACTGTGTTTTGGAGCTACAACAATGTGGTGGGCGACGATATTCGATTCTTTTTTGTTAGATCAGGAGCACCGTATTTAGGAGCACTGTATCCAAGACTCGTGACAACTCGATTGAGTGGGGGTCGTTACAACTTCGACGCGTTGGTTAGAGCTCTACGATACACGCTCAGGGTGGTTAATGTGGACTTCGTGGTGGAGAGACTGGTGACCACAGGTAAAAGTAGGGTCAAAGCTCAGACTATTAGGTATGGCGCCACCGCCCTATTAGAACTTAGGCTAGGTGACATTGGGCTTTTGCTTGGTTTCGCGAAGGACGCAGGGATTGTGTTAGATGATAAGTGGCATGACAGTCCAAACAAGATCGACATGATCGGAGGTCTAAAGTATGTAGAGGTCTCGTGCGATGCTGTCGAGACGGAGAGCAATGTGGGCACTGATGGGAAGCGTAGCGATGTGATCACAACGTTGCCAATACCCACCGAGCAGTCTCTTTATGGAGGGATAGAACGTTACGCATACGTTGACTCCAAGGTGAAAATTAAAAAAGGTATTTACTCAAGTATGACGTTTCGTGTCAAACCAAACAATGGTGACGCTGACATTGGCGCGGTGCTATTGGAACTGTATATTGTGTGAATTATATGGAGCTTGGTGTGGAAACAGAACAAGGGCTGCGAGACATCTATTATAATCCCAAGACGGGGTACAGTGGTGCAGAGAGGTTGTATCAAAGTGCATTGGGAGACGGATTGAAAGTAACTAGAAAAACAGTGAAAGAATGGTTGACAGTGCAGGACACCTACACTAGGTACAAACCCATTGTGAGAAGGCATAAATTCCGTGCGACTTTTGTTGGATTTCTTGGTGAAGAGCTCCAAATGGACTTAGTGGACATGAGTAAGTACTCAAAACAGAATGGTGGATATTATTGGATATTGACAGGTATTGAAATATTGAGTAGATACGCTTTTGGCATTGCAGTTTATAGAAAAGACACCAAGAACATGACTAAGGCTGTTGGAAAATTGTTGGTTGACTTCAAAGATCGGTTTGGAACCACGCCTAAGTTAGCGCAATTTGACGATGGACTTGAGTTCTACAACGTTGGTGTGAAAAGTTTGCTAAAAGAACATGGTGTTGAATATTTCAGCACTAAGAGTGATAAAAAGGCCGCTGTTGTCGAGCGTTTTAATAGAAGTCTCAAGAGTATTATGTGGAAGTATTTTTACGCTCGTGGGACATACAAGTGGATTGACGCTTTGGACCAGTTTGTGAGCAATTACAATAGCAATGTGAACCGCAGTATTATGATGAAGCCGAAAGATGTCAATAAGTCAAACGAAGCCGAAGTTTGGACCACTTTATTTGGTCACCAATTTGCAGACAACCCATTGCCAAAGTTTAGAGTTGGCGAGTCGGTGAGAATTAGTAAGTACAAGAGTGTGTTCACGAAGGGCTATGAAGCCAACTTCACTGAAGAGCTGTTTAAAGTGGTAAAGGTTATTCGTGGTGACCCAAATGTGTACGAAATTGAGGACGTGAGTGGTGAACAGATTATTGGTAAATTTTATGAGCAGGAATTGTCGCTGGTCAGTGGGAAACATGGCGACGATGTGTACAGAGTTGAAAAGGTGTTGAAAAGAAAGAAAGTCAGAGGGAAGAAGATGGCGCTGGTCAAATGGTTGGGTTATGAGAGCAAACATAATTCGTGGATACCAGAAAGCGATATTCAAAATGTGAGCTAGTGTAATATGGCCGAAGGTGGCTTCGACGACCTCGAGACGGAGGGCTTTGATGAATACAAAGATATGAGTAATGATAAACTAGATCGCAGTCTCGAAAGAGCCACTCAAGATCTTGAGCTAGCTCGGGGCGATCTAGGCGTCACAGCCGATGAGGAAACTAGACTAACTAGAGTGGAGAGTGGACTGAAGCGCGAACACGACATAAGACTTCGTCAACACATGGGGGAGACTACTAGCGATCTCGTAACGCGGAGTGGTGGAGGGGTGTATCAACATGTGGAGAGGGTTTTTAGTGATCTCGCAACGCAGACTATTGACAACGTGAGAGATCGTGAAGACGTCGCGAGGAGTGTGCCATTGTTAGACACCACACACGCAGAGTACGTCAACATACCTGGACTAACACCAATCGAGAACCGTGAGTTAAGCGCGCTACTCAATCCAAGTGAGAATGTGTCGCGTGAGTCTAGAATAGGCGACACTGGCGCATTGCAAGTACGAGCGGACCGTTATCAAAACTTGATAAATGAAGTGAACAAAAGAATAGCGGAGCTCGCAGAAAAAGACCTCACAGCCGCAGAGAACGAAGAGCTCGTCGATCTAGCTGAAAGAGTGATTGGACTTAAAAAAGCTAGAGACATGCTTATCGAACAGCGGGAAATAGAAGAGGTTAGAGAGCGACAAGAGATCGACATTGACAGGTTTCAGAAGTTCAAGAAATGGGCTAGAGAAAATATGGTTGGGATGAGTGCTTTAGCGATTTCAGTGGCAGCAATTGTGACGACTGTTATTATCGCTGGGAGGTCTAACGTTATGAAAGGCGTTATGGTCACGAGGTCATTCGCACAGGCTGTTAAGAACGCAATAACGAAGATGGGTCCATGGGCTGTTGGATTAGCTAACTTAGTTTGCGACGCGTTGGTGGTAGGCGCAAGGGGTCTTGCCTGGCTAGCTCAAAATCTGTGGGTGTTTGCGGTGACATTCGCGTGGCTTGCGTACAATTACCTAAACTAGAAAGCAAACGTGACTCATGGACACTAGAAAGCGATATTCAAAATGTGAGCTAATGTAATATGGCTGAAGGTGGGGAAGTTTTTGACGAGATTCAGATGGAGGACTTCGATAGACTTGATAGGTACAACAGTGATCAAATAGATGTCGAACTTAAAAAACTCTATCTAGATTATCATTCAATTACCGATGAGTACGCTGATGGCGACGACATGCCAGACATCGTGCGTATCAAGTATGACAAATTGTATGAGAGAGTGAATAAATTGCAGTATGAACAGGATAGAAGAGGGGCTAGAGAAGAAGAGACGTCGTTTATTGACGATGGTAAAACGGTGACAATAAGGGGGACCAACACAGAAGTCCCAGCGGTAGAGTTTGTTGAGCAGGAGTCGTACGGTGACGTTAATGACACAAGCTACAGTATGGCTCTTGAAGTGGGGTCAGACGATCTTTACAAAAGATTGGACAAGCTAAACGCAGTCAACAAAGAGGTGGTAAAAAATCAAGTAGAAAGAGTCAAGGCGATAGGTGAGAAAATACGTAAGTTACACAAAAAAAAAAGACTCGGTCATGACGACGCGTCAAGGAGAATAGTCGACAGATCATATGTGACGGACTCAGGGTCTATTCTTTTCAAACCGATAAACAAAGATGGTAAATATGGAAAACCCAAACGAATTCTAATACCTGTGGAAAACGGCTTGATCTACAGTAAAGATGTGAGTAGTAAAAACGCGATTAAGCAATTCAAACAGTTAGCTAGTCAAATCCCTGAGAGTACAGAAACAACAGCTGTCACAACAGAAGTGATCCCAGACGATTCCCCAGTGATTGAAACAAGAGTGGAGCGCTATAACATAGCTGGGCTATCAGTAAAAGAAAACCGCGAACATAGAGGTATACTTAACCCAAGTGATAGTGTGTTGCGTGAGTCGAGAATAGGCGACAATGGCGCATTGCAAATACAAGCAGACTATTATCAGGAAGCGATAAATGAAACGAGTAGGAGAATGACAGAGCTTGATACAAAAGATAAGCAAAGTGGTCTTATGAGTGACGAACAGCTAGAGTACGACGGTTTGCTTAGTAGAGAGGTGGGACTCACGCAAGCCAAAAAAGAAGTCTTAGAACAACGACAAATAGAGGAAGTTAGAGCGCAACAAGAAGTCGACATTGACAGATTGCAGAAATTTAAGGAATGGGCTAAAGAAAATATGGTTGGGTTGAGCGCTGTAGCAATTTCAGTGGCTGGAATTATAACAACTATTATTATCGCTGGGAGGTCTGCTGTTATGAAAGGCGCTATGGCCATGAGGTCATTCGCACAGGCTGTTAAGAACGCGATAATGAAGATGGGTCCATGGGCTGTTGGGTTGGCTAATTTAGTTTACAATATGTTGACGTTGGGTGCGAAGGGTCTCGCTTGGTTGGCTCAGAATCTGTGGGTCCTCGCGGTGGTACTTGCGTGGTTTGCTTATGATTATTACAAGCTAAAACGGTAGTGATAAAACATATGTAAAGTATATGAACGTCACGTCAGCAGAGTTGAGCCCCGGTTTTAGACGAGCGACCATGGGTGTCATAAAAGGGGTGAGAACGCAACACGTAATCACGTTGAACCCTAATAAAGTCAGTCCTGGCGAGGAACTTTACATTGATATACCGAAGCTCAAGGTTAGTAGCTGTTTGGTGCCTGGATCGTTGGGTCTAGTGTTCGACTTTAAGAACGCAAACGCCAAAAGCTGGTTCTTGAACAATGTTAGCAAGTTGTTGGTTGAGAAACTTGTTGTGAGACTAGCTGGGGAGACTGTGTACGACAACAATGGGGAAAATTACACTGGTGTCTATCGCGACCTTTGGGAAAGTGTTACTGCGCGAGACCGAATGATTGACTATGGTATTGGTGGTGAGAACTTGAGAAAGTTAATTTCTAAGGACGACAGTGGTGCGACAAGTGGGAATGTTACTAAAGTTAGCGACGCGTTAATGTTTGGTGTGATTGGAACGAAACTGCGGATTAAGCTTGGTAAGATTATGAATGACCACGGGTTGTACGCTCCTTTTAGCATGAACAACAACTTGCAGTATGTGATCACACTTCCGAAGGCCACAGACATCATGGTGGCGCAATCCGGTAGCGCTGTGGGTGGATACACTCTGGAGAATCTCGAGCTTGAGTATGAGACGATTGATAACCAGGAGCTCGCTGATGAAATAGCGTCGGGCTATGCAAGTGGTCGTAGTTTGTCATATGAGCACGTTACATTGATGAAAACCACTGAATGGGACAAAGGTACGACCATTGTGAATGAAAACATTAATCTTCCAAGAAAAAGCATGAAGGCGATTGTGTTGCTATTCACGAATAAGGTGCGAACAGACAGTGAGGAGTTTCTTTACCCAAATATTGAGAATATTAGAGTCACAATTGAGGGTGTGCCAAATAGTGTGTACTCACAGGGTATTCCAAAGTCGAAGTTCTATGCAGAAGCGAAACGACTGTTTGGGTTGGGTGAAGAACACGCTCAGTTCATGACCATACAGAAGTTCTATAAAGATGGCTTTGCGTTAGTCATCGACTTGAGGAGTGTTCAAGATAATCGCAATGTCGCCACTGGCAAGAACATTGTAAACACACAATCCGGTGTGCTTCTTGAGATCACTAAGAAAGCGACGACTGCAAATGTCATGTGTAGGGTGTTTGTGGTAAGCGATGGGTTGGTCAACTTCATGAACAATGGGCTGCAGTCAATCCAGTATTAAATCAAACGTGAGTTAATGGAGACTCCGTTTAATATGTTAATTGTTGGTATGACAGCTTGTGGCAAGACACATTATTTGCTGGAAACATTGGAATCCGAGTACTTTAGTAAATTTGACTACATTGTGTTGATTTGTCCTACTTTTGAGTGGAACAAAGCATATCAAGATTGGAGATACATACGCGACCCCGACGTGCTAGCGATAGACTGCACACAGGACAGTGTCGACGCTGTTCTCAAGTGTGTAACAAATGTTTTTAAAGGCACTAACACTCTGATCGTGTTGGACGACTGTGCGAGTTCTCAAGACGTTAAGAATAGGACTAGTCAGTTGGTCAACTTAGCTTTTAGTGCGCGACATTTTATGTTGAGCGTTATTGTCATCACACAACAACTGACGTCGATCGCAAAACCGTACAGAGAAAACATTAGTAAGCTCGTTTGCTTCTACTGCCCAAGTAGGAGTGATATGAAGGTCGTTATCGACGATTACCTTGGAAACATTAGCAGAGAAAAATCGTCGGCGATTGTGACCGCATTAAAAAATAATAAGTACGCTAGACTAGAAATCTCACTGCGCTATCCATACAGTCACGAAGTTGTTATTCCGCAATAAAATATGGGTATAAGTAATAGCGTGATGGTAAAACGCAAAAGTGAGGAAAACCCTACGATTGAGGAATTAGTTGAGGACACTGATGGTACTTCGACTGTGGAAGACAACATTGACGTTAGGAGATCCGAACTTATTAGACTGTCCGGTGACGGTGTGGTAAGCCAATCTGAAGCGTACATTAAAAAAGCGTCCGCAAAGGTTATCGACAAGATATGGCACCAATACGAGTTGAAGAGAATGGAGATCGCAAACGCTTTTCTCACCGACTTGCTAATCAGCAAGTTCACCAGCTTACTGGACGGGTTGAACGCTATTGAAAATCCTGACGAACTAAATGACGAGCTGCAAAAAGACCCGTTACTAAAGAAAGACATTGAGAGCATTGTCGCGATTGTGACGCCGTACGTGCCTTTCTTGGGCTTGTTGTCGGGAGGAATCACAACGTCGAAATATGTGTGCGATCACCACTTTAAAAGTGAGACAAACACTGAAAATAGTGAGCAAACGGACTAATTCACGAAACGACTGGCTATTTGTTAGTCAATGTTGTTAGCCAATCAAAAGAGCACCATTTCGCTATCCATTTGGATAAACATCACCACTAGAATCAAAATCTGGTGGTTTTTTTTTCGCGCGTGAATTTGTGAGACAGCAGTGGAACGTGTCGGTGGTTTGTTGAACAAAAATGTAAAAATGTTGAAATGACACCTTCTACTTTTTTAAATGTGTGAAAACGTTGAAGTGGCACACTATGCCTTTTTTAAATACGCGAAAATGTTGAAACGACACTTTCTACTTTTTAAAGACGTGAAAATGATGAAACGACACATTCTAGCTTTAAATTTAGCGAAAACAGTTATTTTAGTATTTCTTATCAATTGAGTAGAAAACATGGGAGGGGTGTTTAGAATGACTAATGATTGCCATAGTAGTATAGAGAGTGGCGGTACGAGTTAGTCAACGTCGATTGTAAAACATAAACACCAAAACATCGCTAAGTTGTGGCTTGACACAAATTTGGCGATGTTTTGGTGTTTATATTACGGTTGACGTTGACTGAGCTCGTACCGCCACTCTCTATACTACTCCTATAAATGCTTTCAACAGTCAGACTGTAAATTCGAACTGTTCTGGCGTTGATCATCATTTATCTTTAATATGACAGCAACAAATGTCCAGTAAATCAACGTAGTTTTCGAAGTGAACCACCATCTTTCAACTTCTCTCTGCAGTCCGTACTGTCTTTCCAATAAATTGTAAATGGTATCAAGCGTAAAAATCCGTGTCTGAAAGTGGGGGGGGGGGGCGGGGGGTGACTGCATCGTTTGCGGAAAGTCAGGGGGATAATCATACATTGGTCAAAAAGTGGGGGATACACCCCCCCCAGGATTGACGCCCTTGAATGGTATTATGGTATGTTTTCACAGCGATCCGGCCCCCCGGATGATATAAGCGAGAATAAGCCAGGTTACAAAATAATCCAATATCCTTGGAGTCACGTGACCAGCCTTTACCAGGGTCTTCTCTTCCCTCGCTCCACTCCCTGATAAGACCCTAGGTACGAGGTTGGTCAATGCCAATCTCGTTCCCAGAGCCTTCGCCGCGTCACGCAAACGGAGGCTCTGGGATAATCCATCGCCAGAGGGCCGGAAAACAGGGCGTCGATTGAAAAGAGCATGCGCCAGCAATAGACCGAGCGTAGTTTCTGGGACGTGAGAACTACTGTGCTAATATCGTTACATCGAGTTCTTCGGCAAGAATAATAACTCTCGAGGATCTCTTCAGAGGTAAAGAAAATTGTTGTTTGGTGTTTAAATTAGCAACCAATTGGGATTTGGGACAGAAAAGAATATGATTTTAGAATTTATTTAACTCGCGGCAATGAAATCAAAAAGGTCGATAAACACTGCATTGTGTATTTATTAATAGGCGTTGTGGCTGATTGTTGAAACTTCAAACAATAAAAGACTTGACAGCACAAAAATTAACGGTAACATCTTTTTAACAAGTTTACGCGGCGTTCGTGAATCGTGAGGCGTGGGAAAATCTTTGATCAATCTTTGTTTTGATTCTCGATGGCTTGTAGGAAAAGAAAAGGAGGATTCCTCTCGCATATCATTCTCGTTCCCAGACCATACGCAGCCTTCCCCGCATAGGCTCTGTGCCAGGCTACTTATCTGCGTTGGAATTCCAACGCAGTGATGCAGGGATGCATTCCAAACATCAATTACTCACTTTCTTGGCGTTCTTTCATCGCTATTCGTATTAAATAGTATCCATCCGTGTAATCAGCATGAATCGTGAGAAAAATGTGTGCGAAGCTATGAGATATGCTTTAGAAAAGACGAGGCAATCCAATATAGTACTAAAGAAAGAACAGAAAGATGCCATAACAGCCATCGTTCGCGGAGAAGACATCATAGCTGTATTGCCAACTGGATTTGGTAAATATATAATTTATCAACTTCTAGCTTCCCTTTGTGTTTGACCATATTCAATCAAAGAAGAGGAACATCAGTGCAGTATGGGAAGAGAGTGTTGTTTTGGTCATCTCACCATTAAATGCACTCATGGAAGACCAGCTGTCGAAACTATATGAACATGGGATTGAAGGCTGTTGTTTTGAGAGACGATCCGAACAACCAGAGTTAGTATCATAATATATAACATATATATACAGTATATATATACAGTATATATATATATATATATATATATATATATATATATATATATGTATATATATATATATATATATATGTATATATATATATATATATATATATATATATATATATATATATATATATATATATATATATATATATATATATATATATATATATATATATATATATATATATATATATATATATATATATATATATATATATATATATATATATATACATATATATATATATATGTATATATATATATATATATATATATATATATATATATATATATATATATATATATATATATATATATATATATAATGTACAACGCCAACCTTGCCCAACAACGCCAACCTTGCCCAACAACGCCAACCTTGCCCAACTAGCCCTTGTTTAAACCATGGTAATGCTGAGGACGAAAATATCAATCAACAGAATTTAGAAGAAACGCAAGCACCAGTAAGTCACGATTCGAATAGTGTTTATAATTTATCAAATAGAACTTTGACTGCTGCAGAATTAAGTGTGCTTTCTAGAGGTCTTAATTTTTGTCCCACGCCCAAGGATATTAATTTTTTTCAACTTAAAAAAGATTTGGTTGAATTCGGTCGATCTTTGAAATGTAAATTTTTCTTTCATGATAAACCCAGCATTGAAAGCAATGATTTTAAGTTTAGGAAGAAGTCTACTTGGGTTCCTCCAGTTTCGGAGCCAGCCATTGATTTGTTTCTTTCAGAGCTGGAAGTTAGACTTCTTTCCATGGCAAACGAGGGTGGACACAACTATAGCAATTTGAATAACTCAGAAAAAATAGCTCTCAAAAATCTTAAGAACTGTAGAGACATAGTTATCAAACAAGCAGACAAAGGTTCTGCTGTCATTGTTTTGGATATTGAAGATTATAAGGCTGAGGCGTATAGACAGCTTAATGATTTGGCCGTTTATGAGAGTGTTGAGTCTGATCCTTGCCAAGTTGTTTCATCCCTTGTTACCGATAAACTTAAGGTTTGGCATAATTCCTGTTTTATTGATAAAAGAAGTTTTGAGTATCTTAATGATTGTGCTACCAATTTGGGAAAATTTTATTTACTTCCCAAAATCCATAAAAGTATTATTAAGCCCCCTGGGAGACCTATCGTATCTAATTGCGGTATGCCTACGGAAAAAATTTCTGAGTTCTTAGATTATCATTTGCAACCACTTGTTAAGAAAATCCCTTCTTATATACAAGATACCACCGATTTTCTTAACAAGTTAGAAAACATCAAGGACATTCCTGATGGAGCGTTGCTTGTTACCATTGATGTTGTGGGTTTGTATTCACATATTCCGCACGCAGAAGGCTTAAAGGCACTCGAAAAAGCTCTAGATGAGAGAAGTGATTGTAACATACCTACGTCAGAGCTAGTTGATTCGGCTAGGATAGTTTTAGAAAATAATTTTTTTGAGTTTGATGGGAAAATATTTCATCAAAAACTAGGCACAGCCATGGGCACAAAATTTGCACCGGCTTATGCCAATATTTTTATGGCGGATTTCGAAAAAAAGTTTATTCAGTCTCTTCTTCATGAACCTTGGTTCTGGAAGCGATTTTTAGATGATATTTTTATAATTTGGACACACGGTACAGCTCTTTTAGAAGATTTTTTTACTTGTTTGAATTCTTTTCACGATACTATTAAATTTACTTGGAGTGTCTCTGATTCTTCATTGGCATTTTTGGATGTCATGGTCTCTTTATCATCAGGCTCTATTTCTACTGATATGTATTGTAAACCTACGGATACTCACCAGTATTTAGATAGGAGATCTTGCCATCCAAATTATGTCAAGCGAGCCATTCCTTATAGCCAGGCTCTACGTATTAGGCGTATTTGTAGCAACTCGGATGTTTTTAAAACTAGATCGAGAGAGATGAAATCGTGGTTTAAAAAGAAGGGCTATAAAAATGAGTATTTGAACTTGCAAATTTCCAGGGCTGGGCGCATTTCTCGCTCGGATGCACTTAAACGTAAGGAGGTTATTTCTGATCGTTGCCGGAATAAACCTTTAATTTTGGATTTTCATCCCTCTCTCTCTAGGGTTTCGCGTATTGTTAATGATCTATACCCTATATTGTCTAATAGTGCCCGCACTAAAGAAGTATTTTCTTCTGCGCCGTTTGTCTCGTTTCGCAGACCCAAGAATCTTAAGGACCATTTGGTCAGAGCTAAGATTCGTGGGCCTGTTGAACCTTTGGGTCCGAGGGGAATGCAACCATGTGGCAAACCGAGATGTCAAATATGTTGTTTTGTCTCTGGTTTGCATACCTTTCAGAACTTTGATTCTAAACACACCTATATTATTAATTACAAATTTGATTGTGATTCATCGGCAGTTATTTATGTTTTAACTTGTAAAACCTGTAATAAAATGTATGTTGGCAGTACCATCAACTCTTTTCGTACGCGATTCAACAATCATAAAAGTAGCTTGAATCGCTACGGAAAGGGTAAACGTGGTATGCCAGGAGAGCATCTTTATGCGCATTTCTTTAGCGAAGGCCATAATGGGCTTGCCGATTTATCTGTAAATATTATCGATAGGACAAATATTTTAAATCCCACAGAACGAGAAGCATTCTGGACATTCAAATTAGATACTTTTATTCCCAAAGGATTGAACTTACGCGACTTCTTCTAAATTATCATATATGTAAATATTCTTGGATAGGCTATATAAGAACTCTGGCTTGTACATTTTATTTGATTCTGAAGAAGGGGCTTGCCCCGAAACGTAAATAAAGATTTTTAACTGTTCCTTGTTTGATGTTATATTTTAACCGTGGAACCTTGAAGAAAGCTGGCCTTTTGTTCAATTTTATATATATATATATATATATATATATATATACGTGTAGGTTTTGGTCTACGAAATGCAAAGAGTGCTCAACAACATATAGTTAGAGCAAATATATATATATATATATATATACATATATATATATACATATATATATATATATATATATATATATATATATATATATATATATATATATATATATATATATATATATATATATATATATATATATATATATATATATATATATATAATATATATATATATATATATATACATCACATATTTACAATTTCATAGAAATTATTATAATGTTTATATATACAGTAGGACTGGCTGTTTATACTTATTTGCTATTTTGACTGTACCTCACTGTCAGAGGTATTAATAATTATATACGTAGTTAATAGTGTATACTATAAAGATCCCAATCGACTGTTGCCTTACAATTTTTTTCCAGATGCGTATGATGTAGCACCTTCCAAGTTTTCTCTTGGGAACAATCAGATCATTTTTGCTCACCCAGAGGTACAGTATGTCTATTACTATGATAGAAATACATGCTTATAATATATCTAGAGAGATAGAGAAATACAGTATATGGAAAGTTTAGTTATTTATATTGTATTTACAAATCATGTGTTATAAATTACAATTTTTCTTTAAATACTTATAGGTTGTGGTAAATAATCGCAATGTACATAAACTATTAAAATCGAAGCTCTTCCAAGAAAGAATCAGGTGCATTGTTGTTGATGAGGCACATTTGGTCGTTGACTGGTATGTACCAGTATATAAATAATGATAATATATAAATGCTGTTTGTTCATTCTTTATCATATTCACTATTCAGGCAAGTGCTATTGCTCCATGTAGGGAAAAGCAAGAGGCATAACATCTGCATGAAGTGAAAACTTTTTATTTGTTGAGTGTCCTCCCTATCCCAATTGCAAACTAATAATAATGTATAGTATGATTGCATACTGCAGGTATCAAAAGTGTTAGCAAGTGATAGTTCTCTACACCACTTTCTACATGTAATTATGATGAAGGCTGGGCAATCATATCAAAACGACAAAAGCTAATCAAAAACAAAAATTAGAGGTTACCACAAAAATAACAATGATTTACTATGGCAAATTTGTCACCATGCAACCATTTTATCCATATTAAAAAATTCTAAACTATACATGTTGCTGAAGGATATGTGTATCCTTATTTGTCTCAAAATCCATACTTACTGTAAATGTGCTTAGCAGGAATAAATCCATACATGTGCTTGACTTAAGTGCTTAATGTTGATAGGAATTGGTCCAGCTCTTTTACAAAGCTAATTTATCAATAGATTATTTGTTGCTGGCTACCTTAACCATTTCACTCCTAAACACACCATTTGTACATGCAGAGTATTACAGTTTATTATTTTACTCTCTCTAATACCAGACAATTTTACTCATCAATGGGAGAGCTCCGATAAAATTTGGAGTGAAAGGGTTAAATTAGGATTCCTTTGCTACTACAAGTAATTTGGGAGTGGTCAATAATTTCCCAGAAGCAATAAATAATTTTTGCATTTACTAAAACATTTACAATTGCTACTGTAAGATTTATTTTTATGTTCTCAAAATGACATATATCTATAATGCTAGTTTTTAATTTGATCTGTTAGGAAGCACTTCAGGCCTGCCTATGCAAAGTTGGATGTTTTGTCAAGTTTCTTTCCTGAAGTACATATTGCTACCCTGACAGCTACTGCTACAACAAGGAAATGTAATGCAATCCAAGAATCTATTGGTCTACAGAGCCCTAAAATAATTAAAGTAAGTCCAGACCGGCCTAACCTTTACCAAAGTAAAGCTTTTGCAAGCTTCAAAAGACCTTCAAGTCGTGATAACAAACTTTCTGCTATCCTCACACCATATATTGATGAGATGAAGGAGAAGCTAATAGATATGCCCATGACATTATTTTATTTCTCGTCTTTGGAAGAGTGTGGTGAAAGCTTTTTGATGTTTGATAGCCATATAGGTGATAAGCAGTATTTTCCACCTGGGGCAGATCATGTGTCAGCCAATAGACTATTTGCCCAATACCATGCCCATTATCCAACTTGCCATAAAGAAGCTCTCATGTAGGCATTGTCCTCAAAAACATCTCAAGCAAGAGTAATCTTTGCAACTATTGCGTTTGGTATGGGTGTCGATATCCCAGATATTAGAAGGGTGATCCATGTTGGTGTTCCAACAACAATGGAAGAATATCTTCAGGAGGCAGGCCGCGCTGGAAGAGACGGGAAGCATGCAGAGGCAATTATACACTGGAATCACCATAGTATTAGTCAACAACGAAAAAGACTACAACAAGAAATGGTAGAATTTGTGACAAGTAAAGACCAGTGCAAGCGTGAGATGATGCTGAAATACTTTGGCCATGAGGTAAGACAACGAATTGAACCAATTCACATTTGTTGTGATTTCCACAAATCATTATGTGTCTGCGATGTTTGTCTGCACGAAAAAAATTAACACAACAGCCTGATTTATCAATCCAAGCGTTCCAAGGTAGCAATTTCATATTGAATCGTGTAAGGACAATGAGTTTGGAAATAAAGAATATTCTTCGGCAAGAATTACTTCATTATAGGAATTCTCTTGGGGATAGCAGATCATGTGTTGGAAACATAAGTCTATTTAGTGGTTTTAGCATTGAGTTAATTGATCGAAGTGTTGAATTATGTGAAGAGTTAGATAGTATTAAAACCATACAAGCTTATTTACCTGTATTTAGTGAGGACAATGCCAAAGTGATTTTGGCAATTATTGAGAAGGTAGCAAAAAGTTAAAGATCTCCAATGTACCAGTACAGTATGTACTCAGTGAACTAAAACTATTATACATTTTGCATTATTTAAACTATTATGCAGTATGTAGTGATTGACCGATAATCAGTATCAGGCCGATTTTTTCCTTAACGGTAGACAATCGGAATCGGTTAGAATTATCTGTATTTTCCGATACCTGTAATTGTGTAAAATACCGATTGTTGCTAAGCATGCATCGTGCCATTCATGCATCGTGACATCACCTTTACCAAGCCTCTGACATCATGATGTCATTTTAAATCGGAATCAGACAAATTTAATAATGAAATCGGTAATTTCCAATTGTGGCACTATCGGTCAATCACTAGCAGTTTGTCTTTACTCTTAACATAACATCAATATATCAATGGCATGTTACTGTACATCATTACATTTTAGGCAACAGCAATGTTGCAGTATGTTCTTCAAAAATCCTGTAGTATTAATATGTTGGCATATTTCTTCTATTAAATCATCCAATTAAGTATTTTTATGCCATCAAAGAAAGGGCCAGATAAAATAAAGGCCAGATTAAAAATACTAATTAACAAAGTTAAATCTAAAACCAGCTACAGTATAACCAATTTTCTGTACATGTAGACAAATTCAAAATACATGTTTTTTCATTTTTATTCTGATCTGTTAGATAATGGTTTACTTGAGGAAAAATATTTAATAGAAGAGTTATGCCAATTAAAGTACAAGAAACTAAATCATAATATAATGGCTTGAATTACACCAATACTATAACATATGGCTTTAGTTTAGGGAATATACAGTGTTATTACAGTATGTACAATATACAGTATAGGGTTTGACGTCTATCAATTATATTACAGGTCATTGTTATCTTCAGATTCGTTTTCCTCATACTCTTCCTCTGTCGTGCCATCAGTTTCCACATTGTTATCCATGTCATCTTCATTTGCTAATTTGTTTTTTTGATAAACGTTTCTTGTGGTAGTTTAACCATTCTGTTAAAGCAACAATATTAAGCTTATTCAAAGCACTTTTTGTAATATTAGGATATGCTTTATGGCACCGTCCTTCCTGGGGTTTAAATGGCTGAAGCCTGTTAAGAATGCTTATCATTTCCTTTTCATCTTCCTCTCTGCTGGCATGCGTATGAGATGTTGACTCTTTGTGAATACCAGTTGCCTCTTCAAAATTGTCAACAGTAACTTTCAGTCCAAAGGCAGATGACGTTCCTGTTTGAACAGCTTTGAGAGTTTTATTGCCACAGAGACCTTTGAGTATTCCCTTGTTATACTTCACAATGTGTTCTTGCTTAAGATCATTTGGGACGTTTCCTCCTGCACCACCTTTTAAGTTAACACATTGACCATTGATAACTCTACTGGACACCTTCTCTGAATACAAAGCTTTTACACATGATATGAACCGCATAATTTCATATGCATATTTCATGCATCTTGATCGAGCTCTGAAGTAAAGCATCAATAGTTTCCAATTTTTTAGTTGTCTTTCTCCATCACCTTCCTTCTCGGTGTCATTCATTTGAAGCAAAAGCGTTCCCATTTGTATAACTTGTAAGCCATAATTAAGTACTCTGTCTTCACCCACAGTTGTAGGGATTTCTGAAATGGCTGACAGCTGATTGTTTTTATCTTGCATTGGTCCTTGATATGTACCTGTAGGATTATTTTGATTGGAATTCTGATTGCTGTTGTCTGGGGCTGTAGGATTGGGTATGTACTTGGCTAAAAGAGCTTGTGTCCATATTCGTAGTTGCCCATTCTTTAAAGGTGGAGATGCCTTGTTTTCCAATCCAGGAACTGCATAGGAAATTTGAACAAGCTGAATGGGTATGTTTGTTGATAGAACTTGGTTCGTCGGTATTAAATTTGAATTAGCAATTATTCCAATGGCTACTAGTGTTGATCCTCCAACGTAAAGGATTACAATGTTACCTACAGTAATAGTTAGATTGAGAGAAAATAAAATACTTATACATACTGTAGTAACAAAAAGTATTACATTTTGGTGACATTGCATGAAATTAATGGTTATTAAAAAGTCCCAGAAAAACGATGGATGTTTTGTAGAAGTCCCAAAGGTGCAGTCCAAGGATTTTTCAGGGGACATTTAGTCACTATTTTATCACTAACGTGATGCATTTCTTTGATGTGTAAAAGAGTATTGTTTGGATGTTCGGTTATGCATGCTAATGAAGGCAATATTAGAAATTTCCCCTATTTGAGGGAATTAGAGATTTAATCCCCAGTGAAAACAAAAGAAACCATGGTAATAGTGGTATTATTTGATGAATACATGTACTGTAATACTATTACGATTATTTTGATAGCAGTGCCGCAGCGGGAACGGATTTTTTGAAATAATTTTTTGAGGTGTAACATTTTTGAGGTGTAAAATGGGGCACTTAGAAACTTTTTAATTTCTTGGTCTCAGTAAGGGAATTTCTTGCTTTTCAGTGTACTTTCTTGCTTTGTCATATTGTGGACTGCGAAGTATTGTATAATTTTGTCCTGTTGCATCTTATAGAAAAGGCACTTTTTAAAAGGGTGCCCTTTTTCAAAAGGGTACATTACCTTCCTTAGTGAACTACTGATTACTCTGGTATAAAATGTCAATTGTTTTCATGCAAAAATTTAAGGTTTTGTGCTACCAAACAGGTTGTTTAGAATATTATACTTAATTAGTTAATGGATAATGGAAGGCCATTGCATGGGTAAAACTTCATGATTGTGTAACACATTTAATTTACATGTACCTTGATGATAGCCTTGGTCACTTTGCAATGAGCGTGTCTGGTTTGACATTCTATGATCTCCAACACTATCACTGTGGGACTGAAATTCAGCAGTTTAATTTCTGTCTTGATCAAGTGACTGATTTGTTACCTCTGTTCTCTGCTGCTGTTGTTGTTGTTGCTTCTGTTGTTGATGCTGTTGCTGCTGCTGTTGTTGCTTCTGTTATTGTTGTTGTTGTTGCTTCTGCTGTTGTTGCTGGTCCTCCAATGCTAAAAAACAAAATAATATTTTGCTGGTAGCATCTATACATCAGTACCATGTGCATTGAGTTGTTGCACTCATCAGCAAATGTACTGTATGCTACCAGTACACAAACTATATGTTGAATATGCATGTAAGCCGGTATAAATATTTTACTTATAAAATGTTTATTCCCTATTTATAGGTATATAACACCATGCACATCACCTTGGTTTCACTTGTTCTTACCTGAACATCTGAAATTTAATCTCTAATTTCCCTAAAACAATGGCGGTTTCTAATTTTGTCCTCTAACAGGGTAATTTATAATTAATAAGCATGCAAACAATACTTCTTTTAAACAGTAAAGAAACGCATTTAGTTAAATATATCCTCTAAATATATTACCTTTGTAATTACCATGACATGTTTGGAAATTAGTGATAAAATATGCAATTGTCAGCTCAAGCCATGGGGGGATTTGTCTAAGACCATCATGCTGCACCTTCCACAATTAACCCTTCCTTTGCTTTCAGGGACATATTATAATCACTAATTTCCCTCATGGTATCATTACATTTACCAAAGTATGAATTGGTGAAAAACAAAGGCAATGGTATATGGGTTTATATTTTAATAAATAAACTATGTTTGCTTAGTAGGATTATATATTCCTATAATATACATACATTTGTTAATTTCCTTCTCAGCATCAAGTTCCACCATAACATATTCTTGTACAAATTTTCCAATCACATCTTCCAAGTATTTTTCTTTCTGCTCTTTGGTAAATGTAATATTTGAAAGCTCTATGTTCTGGGGTCTTTTATCATCAAGAGATTTCATACCAGCCCAAGACATAAATGCTGTACAAAGATATGCTTTGGTTGTTGAAAGAAAAAGAGCTTCGGCACTCTTATAATTTTTTCTTGACTTTAGAAGTGACATTAACCAGATGGAACTGCTGGCGAAAGAAATAAAGTGTTCCAACATCTCTGCCTGACTTGATGCTGAATAAATTCTACCATACATACTAAATCAATGAATTATAAAATAAAATCAGTAAATTTGAAATGAAGGGATAAGGACTCTGAACTGTAAAGGGTAACATATTTTGGATGACATGAATTGTTAGGGACATGTACATGTATGTTTAAGCCCATTCAGAATCTTTGAACACACAATATTATACTTACCCCAAGAAAAGCTTGTTTCGCATGCCATACTGTTGGAGTTTCCACAATTTTATAAAAAGGGCTGTCGCTTCCTGCTCTTGTAGTACGTGCTCCAGTAACCCTTTCTCTACATAACTGATCTCCAGCTAAAGGGAATTGTTTTCCTGTAATACGATCAAGAGAAGTGGTATTCAAATTAACAATATTGTAGAATATAAAGCAGCTAAATTAACCCAAACAACGTACAGTATAACTAATATAGTTGAGTGTTGTGTTCTTACACAACACTCAACTATATTATCTCACTATCAAGTGTAAGATAATTACTTCTATAAACCAATAAAAACCATCTTTGTAAATGCAATATAAATGAAATAAAATTATAATTATATCATTGTTGTCTGCTATTTTTATCAAGAGCTTATATACTTTTTAGTTGCTTAGTTATAATTACTATATGTTAATAAATTATTTAATAAATTAACTATTTGTTTACTATCTAGGCTGACATTTTACTACCCAATACAATTCTTACCATTAAATAGAATGTCTATACAATTAATCCTATTCATTCAGGGAAATGAATTGGGAATAAAATTTCCTACATAGGAACAAATTTTCTGTAGGAATACATTAATCATAATGCATAATGCATACAAGAATAATTTCGGCTCAATTTCCATATAAATATCCCCAAATTTAAAACATAGTGGCTAACCCAAACCTTACCCTAATCCTAACCCTCACCCTCCACCTAATATATACTAACCCTACACTCTTACGATAATGTTTTATTTTAGAAATAACAGATGGTTTTAATTTCGACTTTTACTACCAATAGTCTATGAGACGTCATTTCTGTATTTTATATGGAAATTCACCCAAAGTTCAGCAATAGAATTTTTATTGACCTATTTTAATTATCTGGGGGTTATATTTTCAAACATTAGTGTGGCCATTAGGCAGAGTGAAAAAAACTGGCTTTTTGTATATGAAAACATTGATGAGTGTCAACATACTCAGCCTCATTCAGTAAATTATTACATATTATAAAACATACCTTCAAATAATTCTTCCATCAGCCTAAGCTTATCTGATGATGACATGCTTTCAAAGATGCTGGGTCAGCTGCATACACACTTAGTATAAATTCTTGTAACCAGTCAAGATACTGACAGACATCAGAATGCTTTGCTTGGTTAAAAGGTACCACACTGACAGACATCAGAATGCTTTGCTTGGTTAAAAGGTACCACAGGTAAATTCATGATCTTTGATTTTTCAGCCATTTCTTTTGAGTGTTTATGCACAATGTGTGCATCAGTGATATTTCTCAGGCAACTTAATCCATCAAAGAATTCCACAAGGACCCTTGCCACGATAATAACCATCTCTCTATGCATAGATTCCAACTCTTCTTTGCTAAGGAGGTAATTGACATTTTCCAATTTATTGAGATCGTCAAGTAGACGTTTAGTGTTATCAAGTTCTGCTGTAGAAACACGATCGAAGGTTACAAAATGGGCAATCCAATGGTAATCTGAGTTTTGATGACTTTGTAACATGATATTTGCCAATAATTTAAAATCGAAGTTGTCAAACACCACTCTGGGCTCATGACCCTGCTCAACCAATTCCCTCACATGTGGTATCAGTCCATCTGATATTGTTTTGGTTGTATTGGTATAAGTGGCTCTTGTTTGACAGATCCCCATGGCACGGAGTCTTTTGAATGTCTAAAATTAGCGTTTGGGAAAATAATTACATATAATATTTCCTCTATTAAGCCCCCCCCCGGATGTATACAGAAATAACATGTTTTAACAAGGATGGGTGCTTAATTGAGGGAGGGGGCTTAATTGAGGGAGGGGGCTTAATAGAGGAAATATGGTATTATTATATAGTTAACAAGTTATGCCAATTACTAAATTTACTGGAAAAAGAATGAAGCAAATAATAATTTATTTGATGTCATTTACACAGGATGTGGCTGCACAAATTACCCGAGCCAAGGACTTGTGATAAAAGTGCTTGACAAACAATTAACTGATTTAAAATTATGTCAAAGACAAAAAGTGTATAATATATAAGTGTATAAACTAAAACTAACTTGTCAGATTGATTGATATATTTTAGAAATTCTAAAATATGGACATATATAGGCAGGACGACTATGATAACATTGCTTCGGTTCGTAATGTTCTTCGACCGCAGTGGTTAGCTTTTTTACGGAAAAATCGGATCGTGTGAACGGGCCTTTATGTCGAAAATAAATTAAATGTATAAAAATTACTTACTATTTTCGTTGCGTGTCCAACTCCCAACAGAATAGTTACCATTTTGGGAATAAGGCTTAACTCTTGCCATCTTTTGTTCATCAAAATACCATAAACAGAACAAATTGTTGCAAGTTGAGATTTATCTTTCTCGCGTAATTTCGGAGCCGCGACGGTTGTTAACACATCAAGCAGGTCTGGAGCTCTTTCTTTCATTTCTTTTAGTATCATGTCCCAACTAAAAGACTCCATATACTCAGGTGTGCACTTACGCGCAAATAAAACAGAGCTGCAACCTTTCTTCCTCACGCATAAACTTTTACATTGTTGATCGATGTTATTTAACCAATGTAGCTTTAGCGCTGAAGCCAGACTATTGACAGATAGCACAGCTTTTGCGATTTCACTTGGTATTCCCAAATTCACAACTTCCAATATCTTTTGAACGTCTGGTCTGCTTAAGGAGTTCTTTTTATCGTCCGATAACTGCATGAAAAATATGTTTTGAGAAAAGTGTTATTTCATGCGAAATGATGAAAATGTTTATGAAACAACAAGACTCTACAAAAATAGCAAAAGTATATTTGATTGAATTTACCTTTGGATTTCGTGTGCCACATTCACTCAGTATCCTTAATGTTGTTGTGTGTTCGGTTAAACTAGATGTCGGAATACATTCCATTTCTGAAAGCGGTGTTTCGGTATCTATTTGCGCAGGGTGAGGAGCAATAGGAGGCATTTCCGAATAACACAACTGTTTGGCCACATTGGATTTATTTTGTAGTGTGAAAGTTTCGGGATATGGTAATCCATGAGTTCGAGTTCGAGTTCGAGTTCGAGTTAATTTCGAGTTAACCTCGAGTTGACTTAGAGTTACTAGGTAAACCAACAAACTGTCCGCAACGGTTTCAGACATTACTAGAACACCATTTTGATGATAATGGTCAAAATAGAAGCTATCCCCAACACAACACCAATCCTAACCCTAACCCCCACCTTAAGTGTCTTCCTAACCCTAACACCCCGTATCGGACGGTGTATTTTGCGGAACGGCGAATCGGAACGGCGGAATGATTAATACTTCTTGAATATAGATGATGTCCACCCGCGGATCCCGGTCAAGCAGGACAAATTCGGTGAGTCGCGGACGAGGTCGCGTATATACTGGGATGCCACACGGGTGACGATGTCTGGCGAGGTGGAGTCGAGGTCGGGGTCGGCTTCGTCCACTCGGTAGGACTGGAAGGAAGGAGGGAGGTCGTGACGTCTTCGTTGGAGCGTCGGGACAACTTCGGAAGTACTCGGCCCATCATCGGAAGTTGTCGGAACAACTTCGGAAGTTGTCGGAACAACTTCGGAAATTGTCGGAACAACTTCGGAAGTTATCGGAACAACTTCGGAAGTCGGAAGTAGTCGGACCTGCTTCGGAAGTAGTCGGCTCTCGGGAGTCGTATGGGGGTCGGAAGGTTCAAAGCGGTCGGGATCTGCCGGAGGGTCGTCGGTATCCATCGTCGATTGGTCGGTGGTAGTGTTTCGCTGCTGGGGGTGGAATATCAATGGTGGGTGGTTTGGACATTATCAAGAAGTATTGATCATTCCGCCATTCCCCCATTCCGCAAAATATTCCGTCCGCTCCCTGTATTCATCTTCATAAACCTAACCCCCGGCCGAAAACTCAAATCGGCTCGAACTCGAACCGAACTCGAACTCAACTCGAACTCGAACTCAACTCGAACTCGAACTCAACTCGAACTCATAAATTCCCTGGTCCCGAAAGTTTCTACTCTACTGAAGCTACGGGCCTTTTTCTTTGTAGGTAAGACAGAAGGAGAAACGCATAAGGAAGTGTTTGGATCAAGTCTTTTAGCTTTTTTACCAACTGGTCTTCCCATTACCCATACGTTTTGAAGTTCTTTGACCAACGTTTGAACTTTGTTTACTTTTCTGTAGCAGACAAGACAAATTACGGCTTTACCTTTTGTCTTATCGACATCAAGATCAATGCCAATAATTTTTCTCAGGTCGCGCAAAATGTTTTCCTTATTGGCTTTGTTGCCAAGTAAGTCTATGTCATTCCGATAAATAATTGGTGCGTTACATAACTTACAACTGGAAGAAATTGACATTGCGCTCTGAACATTATCCAGGACGTCTCATTGCGGTGAAAATGTCAACAAGTAAAGCGCGCGCGCGGGAATATATTAAGTCTGTCGCGTGGAATTATTTTCATTGTCACTTAAAGTGTTTATGAAACGAAAATTGAGATGACATTTTTATTGATTTATTTGAAAGAGCTCCTAAAACGATAAAGAATGGCGTTTGTAGTTCTGCCATACCTTATCTCGTTCATTGTGTAATATGACCTATGACGTCACTAGTTGTACCATTATGACGAATCAGAAAATGAAGCATATCTTCAAAACTATTGCACAAAATTCCTTGAAGCTTTGCACAAGTATACAGGTCACTAAACTGAATAACCCACGTAAACTTTATCGTTGCCATGGTAACAGATTAGTTCCCAGACTCCTTTATTCCTCTCATAAACTTCTTTATATTCTGCCTTTTCTAAACCAATATTTATAACTGTTGATCAGTGAGGGATATTTTCAATAGTATTGCCAACAAAACAGAGCAACTTCGAGTCAAAATCTGTTTAGGGTATAGTGGAAAATAGAAATGTTTTGCTGTAGGATGAAAGGTCTGGGAACTAATATATATTGCTATGGTAATGATAAAGTTGACGTGGGATATTCAATTTAGTGACCTATATACTTGTGCAAAGTTTCAAGGAATTTTGTTCAATAGTTTTGTAGATATGCTTATTTTCTGATTCATCATAATGATGGGTACAACTAGTGACGTCATAGGTCATATTACACAATCTTGAATAACTCGAGAACGAGATAAGATATTAAAGAACTACAAACGCCATTCTTTATCATTTGAGGAGTTCTCTCAAATAAATCAATAAAAAAGTCACCTCAATTTTCGTTTCATAAACACTTTAAAGCCCAGAGCCTATTGGGGGAGGGCCGCGTAGGGTCTGGGAACGAGAATGCTCGCATATTTGTTTCGCTCCCAATCCCCGTTTGTCCTGTTCGGTTCCAATCTCGTTCCCAGAGCCTCCGCCGCGCCACGCAAACGGAGGCTGTGGTTGCCCTCTGGTTGCCTGTAATTTGTCCTGATTGTCGACAAAATTAACAAGTAAGAACATTTTAATAGCAATTTAATACAATTATTGTGTAAAAAATACCAAATAAACCCGATTTACCGTTAAACTCGCTTCACTGATAGACGTTACGTGCGTGGGAAAATATTTGATCAATCTTTGTTTTGATTCTCGATGGCTTGTGTTCTCGTTTCTGTTCTGCAATATAAACACTACGTCCGATGATTTAGTTGGAGAAATCAAGATACTTTTTGGTCGCATTTCCTGAGCCAAGAATAACTGAGGCAATTTTTTGCACCATGGATGGATAACTCTCTGGATTATGCGACTTGAGAGTCTTCTTTAACGTTTAGACCAGGCGCCTCTCTTGCATTTCGCGTAGAATATCAATCCATTTAAACGTGGACTAGTTTTTTTGAGCTTTTCTGGAAACACGACTAAAAGTTTGTCCGAAGATAACATTTTTGGTGTAAACTCTGCAAGTACAATACCGTTTGAACGAAACAGTGAAACACTCGCGTAAATATTAAGAGTTAATCTAATTAAAAGCAATCTTTAGTTAACCAATCAAAACACTTCCGTGTGGATTATCCAGAGCCTCCGTTTGCGTGGCGCGGCGGAGGCTCTGGGAACGAGATTGGTTCGGTTCGTACTCTGCCAAAACCAGATCTGTTGCCATTTTGGGTGAAGCAAAGCGAAATTCGTCAGTGATACTGCTTTGTTAATTTCCTTCTGTTCGCGCACGGTTCGCGGAAGAACAAATCAGGTAAGAATCAAGTTATTTAATGATGAATAAGTGCATGACAAACAACGTCTATTTTTTATATAAACATGGGACTGGGAGCGACTTGTCTACTTTGAACTTATCTGCATAAATAAGAATGAAAATTGTTGCAATTAACAGTTCAGAGCAACAAATACCCGAACGTATTTCTTGTTATTTTTAAAGAACGAAGCGACTGTGAGGTGAATTTGGTAGAAAATATACAAATCGAGCATTCGAAAGGTATGGCATCAACACAACTACACAAGTCAAATTTAGGGTAAAATTTAGGGTTTTCGTATTGGGGTTAATATTAGGCACTTAGGATTAGTATTTATTGTTAACCAATAGAGCCAGGCTTGTTTAAAACGTCAATGAGTCATAAGGAGGTACATAAACTTTCGAGCGACGAGCCTTCGTCGGAGGGCTTCCTCCGAAACGTATACATTTTCGCTTTCAATGTACTGCATAATACGTTTATATTTCAGCATAGTCAATGGTAAGCACACAGATCTTTGTAGAATTTCAAAATTTTCCTAAATTGTTGTGCAAAATGGAATGCCTTAAATGGATCGGGTGAAAGTCACATAACCACAACAGTCAGATTTTAGGCTGGATCCACCCCTGCCTTTGCATTATGTATTACGCTATTTACTAACATGTCCGTATAATATAACCACCCTATAAAGTGTATTGTAGTATAGTACATTTCATCCAAGCACCATACTGTATGGATTTATGGTAGAGTGAAACTGGATGAAACTCTTTTGGCCTATGACCCGACATTAAGTATTTTAAGGATAGATTTCCAAGCATGAGGAATTAAATTCTGGTTGCAGAAATATACCTCTGAAAAGCTGTTTCCTGCATTTTTGCATTATAATACAGGTAATAGGTCGAGCAACAGCGTAATAATTGTCGTAATAACATGTAATTTGGAAGGATAATCAGTTAAAATCATCTTGTACAGTAGGACGTGTATAATTACAGTACTATGATCTTCCGAATAATCATATAGGGCAAAATAATAGTATAGATATGTGGAAAAATCTGAAGATCAATAATCCCCTCGCCCGGCGCGAAGCGCTGGCCGAAGGCCTGAGAGTGAGGGTGCTAATATCGACCGGCGTTTAGTCGCTTATCACGGGGGGAAGCTTGGGTCTACAGTGATGGGTTTTGTATATTTATATGCATCAACCGCCGTCCAAATGTGCGGCATCGGAAAATTTGGCTGGTGAATAATGCAAAAATTGAAATGGTTTTCAAAGTGTTTTTTTTCCAAAAGGATATAGTTTTTTGAAAAAAGGAAAGTGACAAAAGATATAATTACTGCAATACCAGATGATGTAGTGTTGACGGATACTTTGCTAGGACACGAATACAGGTAAATAAATTAGTATTCTCAAATTATGACTAATAATAGTACACTATGAGTCTGTGTTGAGCGAACTGGAAGGCCCTTTTATTTTAACTTTTAAGTGTCTATATATTTGTAAGGCAGGAGATATATTAACAAGGCGATGTGTTCGATTAACATTAATATGCCTTTTCAGCATAGTTTTTTGGTTAGGGTTAGTAATTTGGTTACGTTTAGTATTTTGGTGATATTAGGATTAGCATTTCGTTGAATTCTAAAAGACTACCGCCTTATACTGCTACTGTACGAATTAGCCACTACTTTATCGTTTATTACATTAACTCTTTGATTGTCTTGACACTTGAGTGACGAAGGGCTTTCGCTCAAATGCTATATGCCATTAGAAATCCCTTGAAAATTCACAATTATGGTGCAAGTTTCAAGTTTGTACCCTGTGAGCAGAGTCTTAATTCTTATTGTAGCTATCAATGGAAAAATTTGAAAGTGCATAATGTTTAGAATTTTCAAAAATATATTTTGGTATTTGCTCAGAAATATTTTGACACATTTCAAAATACTTAACGGAGAGAGATGTACTATATACCATTGGAAAGCCCTTGATAAACCACAATTGTAGTGAATGATGATACATGGATGATTGTCATGCAAGCTCATATCCTCAGAAAAATTATTCTGTGGGACTGGGACAGGAATTGAACCTGTATAGTAACTTTCTGATTCTGGTGAGATGCTCTAGATAACCATTCCCAAGACTCAGATAGAGAGTGAAGGTTACAATGATATACTGATTCGATTCATTGCCTATATGCGGCTTGCATTCGCATACAGCAGTGTATATATGAACACATCCAAGCATTACTGATATATAGTAGCTGCTGCATAGGCAGTACATACATGTATATCACTCAAACTGAGTACATCATTGTAACCGTCACTGGCAATAAGGTTATACTTTTTTCAACTGGGAATAATTTTTATGAGGATTATACTGGCACGTATTGCATAAATGATCTGTGTACTGTATACTCCATCCATTATGGAACATGTTAGGTCTACAGTAGCTGGCCTATACAGTATATTTCAATAACATCTCAATTACATCTGAAATTAATTAGATAATACTTATTTTACAAATTAATGATAATTTATTACATAGCAATAATAATAATAATAATAATATAAGGAAAGGAAGATAATAGTGAAAATAAGTAAATAATAAAAGTTACATATCAAGTAACTTTATTCTTTGTTTCTTCAAACTATTCTGGCCGCCACATTCTCTAAGGTAATGTCATTGTCTAAGGTAATATTTGCAGTTCTTCTTCTTGCTCTGGTTCCTCTAAGGCATAGGAGAGCTGAACGTACTAAGGCGAAAGAGATTTTCGCTCTCAACCAAGACATTGTGCTGGCATAGTCTTCTCCCTTCTTATTGGCAAGTAATTCAGCAAGTCTACTATGGTATTTCTTGCATTCATCAGCCATTCCACCTGTCGCGGTAAATACTAGCGGGGTGAAAGTACCTTGTTCTATCTCCATCACTCTGCTCGCGTATTGGCGCTTCTTCTCATTTTCATGTTGCCGGTAGATTTGCTTGGGACTGAGATCTTTATAAGACTCTGCGTTTGGGTGACAAACCCGAACATCAAAGGACGCAGATCTTTGCCTCTCCCAGAAGCCTCGAGCGTGAACATCTAAACGAGCATCAGGGGCTCTGTTGGCGCCTCTGTTTAAGCCTTCTCCAGTGATATCCTGTAGGACCGGTTCTATTTCAACATCATTACACACCATGCTCAACAGCTCGGCTTCCAAATCACGAAGCTCATTATGGCGTTGAATTATGAAGCCGCCTCGCCGGCAGACCATAGCATGGTCCACATTGAACAGGTCCCCGCATACGCACACTGTTGGAGTATCAGTGATTTCCCAATCATATCTTAACTTTATCGCGTCCTTGAATTCTCTCTTATTCAGATTGAAATTCAGGTCTTCGATGGGGATTACTGTTAACCAATTAGATGCTCCTTTTTCCGTGGCCAGCTCGACAGCTCGTTAGGTTCTTGACGGTAGGGAACTCTTCACTTGTTGTAGCCTCCCAATTCAAACATTTATCCTTCTCTTTCCGTGCGTTTAGTTGTAATGTCATTATTTCAGACGCATCCGGAGGCTGGGGGGCTGTGACATTGACAGAAGCCTCGTATTCAAAGGATGCAGTTCTCGTTGGATCTGTAAGCCCAAGCCCCCCCCCCCCCCCCATGCGCACAGGGAGCGCGAGGAGGTCGCGCTCAACTTCCGTGACTACATGATCCCCGTGATAGCTGGTATTAAAGCATCAGTTATCGCGTGCTCCAATGGCTCCAGTAGGTCGGTAATATCGGGTAATGTCCTTACGAAATATGTCCAACGATGCCGTAAACCAAAGGTAAAGGCTGCATAACTCGCTTGAGGTTGTGATATGGCGAAACTTTGCAAGTTTGGTGACCTGATTTACCCAGTCCTCTACTTTCTCGCCGACATATTCTTCGAGATATGATCTTTATCCGAGAGCTGCACCTAGATGCTTGTGACCCTCCGTGGTGATGTTTTTTTTTATGACAATCAACAAGTGGCATCAACATGGCGGATAATAACAAGTTAGTTATCGTCCGGTTTCCGATCTTCGTCGCCTTTGTGGCCTTCCTTCTGTGTTCCAGAGTTTTTTATTGCCATTATTACGATTTAAAAGCTCTTGACCTTGCCAATTTGTCGTCCTGTAGTGTTGTTAAGCGATTTTTACCTCGCTGCCACAGAATGAGATCTCCAGTTGTTGTGTGGTCAAAACATGGCAGAACAACTATCGTCTTGCCCGACAACCAGTTCATTGCTGGCGTGGATGTAGTCCTGTTATGTGGTGATGTACATCCCCAACCGGGCCCTGAACAATCTACAGGGCAAACCAGATCGTCAACAAGAAAGGCTTCTAAAAACTTAGTCTCGATTGCTCATTTGAATGTTCGCTCGATGGTATCCCGCGAGAATTTCATTCTTATAAGCCAAACTGTCTCTACTAATGGTTACGATATATTTGCAATCTCAGAGACCTGGCTGGATCCGTCGACAAGTGACATGGATATCCACATCCCTGGATATTTGTTGTTTAGACAAGATCGAAACAAGAAAGGCGGTGGATTGGTTATTTACATCAAAGACACCTACAAGGCATCTCTGGTCGATAATTCTTCATCCGTGTCTGAAACGAATTTCCAGCAACTCTGGATTAAGATACAGTGTAAAAAGTTGAAGTCCTTCCTTTTATGTGCAGTCTACAGACCTCCCGATACGCCTATACGTTTCCTAGAGGATTTGAGTAAATCTCTTTTAGACTCACTGTTACCGGGGTTGGAAGTAATTGTGCTTGGGGACCTAAACTGTAACCTGATTGGAAATTGTCCGGATGGTCGTGCCTTATCGGATTTTTGCTCTACTTTCAACCTGAGTCAATTAGTCAAAGATCCGACTAGAGTGACTGAGTGTTCTCAGACTCTCATCGATGTTGCACTGACCACGAACGTCAATATTATCAATAAATGCGAGGTGAAATCATCAACAATAAGTGATCATAGTATGGTCTGTCTGACGCTCAAATTGAAAGCTCCTCGACCGCGCTGTTCATATATTACTACGAGAAGCTACAAGAACTATGATCACGAAAAGTTTATAAATGACTTGGCCAACGTACCATTTCATACGGTCAATTTCTTTGATTGATTTTAATGATCAAGTCGATGCATTTAATTATCTATTCCTTGACGTACTGGATCAACATGCTCCAATTAGGCGGACAAAGATAAAGTCAAGACCGAACCCTTTCATAACTCCGGAAATTCGACAACTTATGAAAACACGCGATAGGTGGCATAAGAGTGCAATTAGAACAAAAGACAATTTACATTGGAATGCTTACAGATTCTTTAGACAAGAAGTAAAGCGCGAAATTCGGATTGCTGAAAAGGAGCACGTTCGCAGCGAACTTTACAATAGTAATGGTAACACCAATTCCATTTGGAAAGTTATTAACCGCTGCCTCCCGAGAAAAGATCCTCCATTCACCACCACCGATGATCCGCAAGCTCAAGCAAACAAATTTAATGAGTACTACACATCTGTCGGGATAAACGCTGCCGCTAAAGCCAAGGCACTCGCTGAGAAACATGGCTTTGCAACTCAAGATCACCCAATCGTCGCGACCGTAAACACTAGTGTTGATGATGATGAGTGCGATAAGTTTGCGTTCCACTCGGTAAACGAAGAAGATGTTGATAAAATTATTAAAGGCCTACCATCTAACAAGGCCCCGGATATGACAAGGTCACAGCCAGGGTTCTAAAGGATAGCTCAACCGTGACGGTTCCGGTAATTACGAACTTAATTAATAATTCATTCTCATCAAATGTGTTTGCAAAAGCCTGGAAGTCAGCTGAAGTTATACCTAATGTAAAATCTGGGGATTCTGATGAGCCATCCAATACTCGTCCCATATCGCTCTTGCCCATCATGTCTAAAGTCAGTGAAAGATTAGCTCATTTGCAGTTTACAGAATATTTAGACTGTAACGGTATAATTGCTCGACTTCAATCTGGAAATAGGAAACTTCACTCTACTGAGACAGCGCTCCTCTATTTTACTGATGAAATCCTAAAGAACATGGATGCGAAAAAAGTATCTGTTATTGTGCTCTTAGATATGTCAAAAGCGTTTGATAGTATTCGTCACGACTTGCTGCTGTCCAAATTGCGCAATGTGGGGGTGTCTGAATCTGCGATATGTTGGTTTGAGAGCTACCTGTCTCAGCGTACACAGACTGTGAGAATACAGAACGCCATCTCTAAGCCTCTCCCCTTGACTGTGGGTGTTCCGCAAGGGTCCATCTTAGGACCGGTCTTGTTTACAATATATGTAAATGACCTCCTATCCGTGCCAAAACACTGCCAGACTATGGGTTATGTGGATGACACTAAGATCTTCCTCGCTCTTCCACCAAGTGACCTCGACGATGCCGTATCTGCTCTGAATCAGGATCTTGATGATATATCAAGATGGTGTTGCGCCAACTCGTTATTAATCAATCCTGATAAGACGAAGCTTTTGGTTATCGGCGTTCCACAGCTAACCCGCAATCTACCGCCAATACCACCTGTTAAACTACTAGGGGATGTTATCAAGCCCACTCCCGTAGCCAAGGACTTGGGTGTCATTATTGATTCCCATTTGAACTACAACGAGAATACTACGAAAACTGTTGCAAATTGCGTGTTTAAGCTATCTAGAATCAACCGAATTAAACATTTACTGGATAGGAAATCACTCCTTTTATTAATTGATGCATTTGTGTTTAGCAAATTGTTTTATTGTTCGACGACATGGAGTAACACTTCTAAAAAAAATATAAATAAGCTACAATTAGTACAGAACTTTGCTTGTAGGATTGTATTAGGCCTAAGAAAATTTGATCATATCTCCGAAGGCCTACGATCACTTAACTGGCTTAGTGTAAAGGACAGGCTGCTATTAAATGACTGTACGATGGTTCATAAATGTTTATATAATACGGTTCCTAGCTATCTCTCTGATAAGTTTATACGGCGTTCCAGTGTGCATAATCGATCAACGAGACACAGTAGTGATTTAAACCTGCCGAAATGCAGGCTCACAACTGGACAGAGAGCTTTCGCATACCGAGGAGCAAAATTGTACAATGACCTACCTAACGATGTAAAGGAAGTTGTAAATATAAAGACGTTTAGAAGGAGGGTACGCAGTTACCTTCTTAGCCTTAGGTAATTGTAAACTACAGTAATTAATTCTAATATTTTATTATTTAATGATATTTTATTTTGTTAAACTTCTGTAGCGGAACAGCCCTAGAAAGGGAGCTATAATAAACATGTATGTATGTATGTTAATTGCTGTCTCGCAGAAGACCACCTTGGCAGCGTCCTCTTTCTCGGGTTTGACGACCAACCAGCACTTTTTCGCATTAGGAAAATATCCTAGCGCTCCATTCTCTGACAGTTCATCCCACCATTTCTTCACATCCTTTAGCGAGCCGCTTCCAGTTGCGTCATCAGCAAACCAGCATTGTTTAGCTTTGCTTGAGATGTGTAAAAGCGTTATCAGTGGCTGAAGACTGATGGCGTATAGGCTCATAGCGATAGGATCGCCCTGTGTGGTGCCCTCTACTGATCTCAGTTCTTCTCCGCCTGTAACGAAGAGTCTCGCAGGTTGTCTATAGGTGTTGATCGCGTAGGTCGCTATTGCTGGACATAGCACTCTAGTATTGTGTTGCGCAGCAGCTCTGTTCAGAGCATTAAATATAATAATAATAATAATAATAATAATAATAATGGAAACTTTATTAATATAAATTTTTCTTATATATTTACAATTGCAAATCTCACTTCTTGAGGTAATTTACAATTGGCTAACTTGAATCACATATGATTATATACTACCAGACTCCTTAAGAACAGCAATTAATGTAGAGTCTTTTTGTAGCGCTGTGCGTACAATGAGATTTTAATGTTTAATGTTTTATATTTGTAAATTTAGTGCTTAGTATTTTTTTTTTCTATTTCTCTGCATATTAGCAATGTATCTGCTAGAGCCTAAACAGTCCCATCAACCCGAGGTTTAAATAAAGTTTATGATGATGATACAGTATTAATATTTCTAAAACAACAGAAACAAATTTATAATTAAACATTTAGTGGTTCAGGATTGGTCCATTCTTTGTTTCTACAACAAGATATAATACGTCGTTCTAATGGCGATAGAGATCATGTTTCGGATGTAGTATTGTTGATGTTTGTTATCGAGTCCTAAATCATTTAACATTTCAATAAAAGTATGGCATTCTTTATCGAAAATTCCGAGTGAGCTGATGGAGAGATTAACAAATTTAACACTTGTGAAGTCCTCATTCTGCTTTCTTACTAGATCTTTGTACTTAGCTTTCTTCCGGTTCACGTTGTTGGTAAGGTTAGACTCAAATCCTACGGTAAGTTCAACGATGTAAAGGTCGTTGTTTGAAGTGGAAAGAAGTAAATCTGGGCGTTGTTCGTCTCCAGTTATAACTGAGGGGCTTTCAAATCCAGGAAGATCAACGAACAGGTTACATCCGTCTATAGATTGAACATTTTTTGCGAGAAAACTGAGAATGGAATCGTGTCTCCAAGTAAATCGTTCTAGGTAATGTTGACAACCGGCAACAACATGTAGAAGAGTTTCAGGACGTAAACAGAACGAGCAGTCAGAACTTGGTGAAATACCCCCATCTGCTAAGATTCTTTCGTGAGGGAAGTGTGTTATTTATGTAACGAACTGTAAAATTGAAAATGTTTTTTGGTAGTTTTGATTGGGATGTAGACCAGAGGACGTTAAGTTGTGACAGGGAAAACTTTGAGACATTTGAGAAAAAGGAACCTTGACAGGTCAAACGATTTCTAAGTTTATCCTCTTGTACAAGATGAAAATTATTTAGTACTTCCTTGGTTGAGTTGTATGTATCGTATTGGACATTAGTGTAGTTACTAGTGGACTTCCAGAGTTCTTTTATACAGTCATTTGGAGACGTTTTTTATAGCGTTGCGAAGAACTGTTTGACACTGAATAAATTTGACGGATGGAGGGACGATGTTTTGACCAAACTTGTTACGGGTTAAGAAAACAGTACTAAGAGTTCCAGATATAGGTATTTCCAGCCATTTACGGATGTAATTGTTTACTATGGAATCAATATTTTCAGTTACCCAAGTTTTAGATAATGCAGCAACGGTGAAATGCCAGGAAATTTTAGACAAGACATAGCTACTGTAGAGGAGAAGTTTATTTTTCGGATGTAGAGGTTTAAGATCTATATCAGACATCAGTTCGTTTATGAGGGAGGTTAGTTCAGATTTGTGCTGTTGATTGGACATATCAAAATCAAAGTATCGTCCCAAATATTTAAATGATTCTCCAGTTTTAATGTTGGTATAAGATGATTATTAATTAGTATAGTTTCTGCAGATATTGGACAGATTTTGTTAACGCCTTCTTGATACCAAATGTGCTACATTTATCGACTCTAACAATCATGTTAGCCCATTGACACCAGATAGAAAATCGGTTTAGTAGATGTTGGTTTTCCGATTCTTGACCGGTAATAACAGCAGCGTCATCGGCAAATTGAAACCAGTGAATAGGATTTAGGAGTTGGAGAGAGAAACCAAATTGACGGTATTTTTCAGCTTTAATATGTTGAATGTAGGTGTTGAAACACATGTTAAACAGTAAAGGACTGAGACAGTCACCTTGCAGTACACCACGGCCAACAGGTATAAAAGGGGTACGGAACCCAGAAGTAATTATGGAAGTCTTAAAGTCAGTGTACAAACTTTTTATAATATTATTGATATGGTTAGGAATGTGATGATAACAAGGATAGACTGGATTAAGTTGTGGTGAACTTCACCAAAAGCATTCTTGAGGTCAAGTAATGTGATGACAAGTGAGCGTTGTTTAATCCGAGCTTTGTTAATGATATTAGCCATCTGCGCAGTATGTTCAAGTGTGCCAGAGAGATTAGGCGTGAACCCTTTCTGTATTTTATGTTCTATAAAGTTATTATCCATGAGGAATGTGTACATTGCGTTACGAAGACACGATGTAAATACTTTTAGCGGTATGGGTTCAAGTGTGATAGGTCGGAAGTTTGAGGGAATACTTGTGTCATCTTTCTTGTGAATTAGTATAGTGCAAGCTCTTTTCCACTCAGTAGGAATAGTTCCAGAGAGCCAGACAGCGCGTATTAGTTCAGTTAGATAAGTTCTTAAGAAGGGACATCGTTTAAAGCATATAATTGATACTTGATCAAGCGGACAAGGAGAACCGGAGGCTTTCATTTTACGGATAGCAGCAGTAACGTGTTGGTAGGAAGGCGGGTCAAGGTCAAATTGCACTTGAGGATCAGATAACGTGGGAATCCAGCTTGGGATGTGAAACATTTTGTTAGGATTAATTGCAGCTAAAGTGTTAGTAAAATAATTTACGCATTCCGTCATGCTGAAGGATGGGAATACGGCATCTTTTCTCTTTAGGACGCTTTTAACATAACCCCCAAAATTTCTTTCGACATATTTATCGTGATTGAGCGACTCGTCATGGTTTGGATCAGTCTGAGTGTTGTTGTTGTTGTTGTTCTTACGAAGCTTATTACGCAGGATACGAGATACGTATTTTACTTCAGACAGGTCAGAATTTGTTGATTTAAGATTGCTTAGAGCCTTCTTCAGATTCTTTACAGTATGATCTTTATACTTTGTTACAAGGTTTTCGTCGCGTATCGTTTCAACATGTCCAAAATTTTCAACGAAGTAGTTGTATATAATGTCGTTTAAATGCCTTATACTTGAGTTTAAGTCGAGCTCTCTGATTGGTCGATTTAATTGGATCGCAAATTTAAAATAATCGTTGGCCATTGCCCATTCTGAGACCCTTTTAGGTAGTTTTATGCCTTTTCTCAATACTGGTATAGCTTCCTCAGTAGCCAAATTTGATTGTATATTGACTTGATCTTCTGCAGGGACATCAGTGGTGCTCTCCGCGATTTCTTCTTCGAGATCTGCACACAGCTCATTGTTTAGACCATGTATGACTCTACAGCTGCGCTGGTGCATCTTGAGACCACGAATGCCTTTACAAATCTTGCCACAACAACATTTTATCACAGTGCGGGTTGAGATCGGTACACTTGGAGCTGTATTTTGCGAGCGGCTTTCTTCTGCTTGGTTGACTCGTTGTTTACATCGCCAAGAGTGTCGGCCAAGCGTAATGAAATCTTTCTCACAGAATGAACACACGACGCAGATCAATAGTAAACCAATAAAGCTTGAGCGAATCATGATTAGAAATCTTCTAGACTGGATAGATTTATATTTGGAGTAATTTAGTGTGATTCAAGTAAGAAACCAGCGATAAAACTATAGACATGTACAGAGCGCGTGTGAACGGCTCTGCTCGGTGCTAATAATAATAATAATAATAATAATAATAATATTTTTCTCTCTGAACTAGAACCCAAGCATAAGTTACATCAGCTTCGTTAAAATTCTAATTAGGCAAGCTTCATTATTAGTTGTTCCATGCACATTAATATTATTGTCAAGACAGTAATTTTTTTACTCTATGGCAAATTGAACAATCACGTATAACGCCTTTCAAAACATCCTTGTCTGTAGAAAATGTTTTTAAGTTCGACCATACATCTTGATGAACTGTTCCAAGTGAACCAAAACATAGCAGAAACAATTTCGTATCATAACCATTTCGCTTCAAACACTCCACCAACGGGTCATATCGAACCATTTTAGAATCTCTAGCCAAGTCAAGATACATGTCGAAACATAATGTAACCTCTACGATTTGGCAGCATTTAGATAATTCATCGACTACAAAAATATCCAGACGACGATGATCCAGATCATTCATTTCATCTTTCAGCATGGGAAACACAGTTTCTACATTCCTCTCAGCCATAACGCGAACTCGTCGACAGCACCTCCTGAGCATATCCACGACTAAACTCACAATTCGATCGTGCCGTCTACAGTAAAAGTTTCCAAATGTTCTGATACACCCATTTAACAGATGAGCCATACTTTCTGTTTTTTGACAACCAAAATGACATAACGGATTATTTTCCCTATTCCAAATATATGTTGTGAATCTCGTAGGCAATATACTCAACCTGGCTGGCCTTCGCTACAAATCGAATGAGATGATCATCAACCTTCCAATTATAAAAGATTGAACTTGATGATTTCGGATTTATGTTTTAATAAATAATAATAATAATAATAATAATAATAATAATAATAATGACGACGATGATGATGATAATAATAATAATAATAATAATAATAATGTGTATGAACAGATTTATTGAGACATGGAAAATAGTTCTTTACCAGTAGTATGCATGATGCTAAAATGCCTTCACAGAATTCCTTAACTAGCATTACAAAACATAACTTGCTTCTAGTGCAAATGGTACCAATCCTAGCCATAACCAATAAGTTTGAAGTCCCGACTTAAGAAATATCAGTTTCCCTGTCATGCTTAGAGACCTCTGATCATGACCATAAATATTTAGTTAAATCCATGCCGTATCACAGTAGTCCAATGTGGGTAGAATTATCAACTTACTGTATATACTAGAAATACGCAACAACCCCTCGCCCAATTGCTGTTTGAAACTTACAGTACAGTACTTCTTTTAGTTCTAAATTACTTGAATTAGATAATAGCCATTTCATTTGCCAAACTAAATAAATTTTCAGTGGACAATATCTCTCAGAGATAATATCTCTCAGAGATATTGTATTGTCTGAATTTAATTGTTTCATAGGACATCAAACAACTAAATACAGTACATGCAGCCCAAACTTTTTAATTTTTGAGTGCAGCAACATAATAGTGGGGGTCTACTGCTGTTTCTACCATCAATCACTAAGAAAGAAATTACTTTTATCACAATATTGATGACTCACGAAATAATCAATGCAGTATTTAGTATATAGACACCAAAAGCTATTGAAGGAAGAAAGTGCATCTCTATCATACAATGAGTGTCCTTTAAAAAATCAAATTCATTCAAATGTCTACGGACGCATATAGTTCAAATGTATAGGGGTCCATTCAAATTAGATTTACTAAGACGTATTAGCGATTCTACTCCAATTGTTAGTGTAGATAGATTATATCAGTAAGTCGATAATTCTACCCACATTGGACTACTGTGATGTGGAGCTGGCAGGAATATGGATAATTAAATATTGATGGTCATAATCAGAGGTCTCTATGCATGTCAGGGAAACTGATCTTTCCTAAGTCGGGACTTGAAACTGATTGGTTAATAGAAATCCTACGTTTTGTACCTCTTGTATTAGAAGCAAGTTACATTGTGTAACGCTAGTTAGGAAATTCCATGGCATTTTAACATCATATTTACTGGTAAAGAGCTATTTTCCATGTTTCAATTAATCTGTTCATACATGTTATAGCACCATTAATCTATTGCCTTAATTGACAATATGTGAAGGATATACAACATTTGAGTTAAAATTAGTTTTTGTAATATTGTACTGTACATTTATGGATATCTGTTGAATTTATGAACTTTGTAACTGTAATTTGTTAGAAAACAAGACCCCCATATATTGATACCAGTGTTAGCATTGAAGGGGCTATCTGTATAAATATTATTGTATTATAATTGTATTATTATTATTATTATTATTATTATTATTATTATTATTAATACTACTAATAATAATGCATTAACAATAATAATACTAATAATAATAATGCCTAATGCAGATTGCAGATCCACTGTACCATATTTGCCATGTAACAAAGCATATATATGGCATTGTGTACTATAGTATCTAAATTATATCACCGTGCACATATACAGTATATATTATAACCTATATTCAGGATGCCATGCCTAGTCTGCTTGTCGACAATGATCGAGCTAACACAGTACTTAGTAGCGTCAACATACCCAATGTGAACATAATAATAATAAGCTGTATTTTACATTGACAGATCGTGACATAATAAATTGTGACCCACTAGGCCAGCTAAGTATATGTAACTGTAGGTCTAACATGTTCCATAATGGGTGGAATCCTGTAAACACAGATTATATATGGAATACATGTCAGTATACAAAACATGGACGTCAAGATCATATCGTCAAAAACATAAAAAATAATAACTTTATTGCCAGTGACGGCCTCTAACCATTGAGCCATCGAGATTACAATGATGTACTGTTCTAATGATATATGTACTGCCTATGCAGCAGTTACTATATATATATCAGTAATGATTGGGTGTGTTAATATATACACTGCTGTATGCAAATGCGAGCTGCATTTAGGCAGAAATATATCAATAGAATCAGTACATCAATGTAACCTTCACTCGCCATCTGAGTCTTGGTAATTCAATGGTTAGAGCATCTCACTGGAAATCAGAAAGTTATCCCTGTCCGGGACTCATAATAATTTTTCTGAGGATATGAGCTTGCTTGACAATCATCCATGTACTGTATCGTCTGTTTCCCCCCGAGCGCTCCCTTATTCACTACAGCAGTGTATGTTCGATAGGATTGACGGCCCCCCACGGTGACCGGGGGTGTGAACATAAACAAACAGTGAGTTGACATTCGTGTTCGTTGTATGCGTTGCTGTGCATATGAGCTTGTAAATACTTGTAAATAAATTGTGAAAATGGATTTCGACTTCGTGTTATCGGGTCAATAGAAACTTCGAAACAAATGGTCCTTCGTGACGGATTTTGAGTTAAAGAGTTTATTCGAGAGTTTTTTCGTGAGTTTATTCGATCGATCGTTGAACTTTACCGTGGGAATTTTTGGAGACGAAGCATTTTGACAAATATGTCGTCGATGCAAGATTTAAAGAAGGCTAAACGTCTTGCAAAAAGGGGAGTTTCACAGTCGTTAATGGAGTTAGCCACTGTTTTATCCGATGATAAGACGGACAAATCGAAAGTGAAAGCGATGTTGGAAAATATCGAACAACAAAGAAAAGAAGCGTTGGTTGTTATCGAACTTTTAGAAACATGTTGCGAGAAAGAGGAAGATCTAGACGCTGCGAAGAAATTCGGCGAAGAATACGAAGAATTCAACGAAAAAATCGATAGAGAACCAAGTCAAGCTCGGAAGTATTTGAGCAGTTTGGTGTTCAGTCAGCAAGGAGAAAAAACGGAGCCGTCGGAAGTCGTTCATGCGGGAAATAACGACTCAAATAATAGTTCACAACAAACGTCTCATGGCGCAAGCAGTAATTCGTACAGACAGCTTGAACGGATTCGAATTCCGACGTTTAAAGGGGATAAACTAAAATATCACCAGTGGTTTGCAGCATTCAAAAGTTGCGTCGACGAAACTTCGCAAACGTCTCAATTTAAGATGCTAAGATTAGAAGGTTGTTTGGAAGGCGAAGCGGCGGAAACGATCAAAGGCCTCGGGTACTCGGAAGTGGCATACGAAGCAGCAAAGGCAAGGCTTAATCGAAAATACGGGGGGGGGGGGGGGGACGACGAAAGGTTCAAGCGCATTTGGAGGAATTGCGACGATTGAAACATCTATCGGAAGGAAGTTCAAAAGAACTGGAGAAATTCGCGGATATTTTGGAACGAACAGTTGTCACTCTTAAAGAGAACAATCAGAAGTCAGATTTAGAGGCGGGAACATTGTACAACATTGTTTTAAAGAAAATATCTGAATCTCTTCTCGCACGATATTATCGATGGATTAAAGATAATAAACAAGAAGAGTCGCTCGAAGCATTGAATCGTTGGGTGGCCGAGGAAGCTGAATATCAAATGCAAGCTTCAGAGATTAAACGTGGGTTTACACACGATGAGAAAGATGACCGAAAGCATGATGAGAAATTTGGGTCTTGGAGGGACAAGCGTCGAAAGTCATTTGGTATCAATCGAGAGGAAGATGCCAGTAAGAGGGATAAGCCATGTATCGCATGTGGAGAAAATCACCCAATCTGGAAATGTGTGGTTTTTAAAGAATGGCCTACCGAAAAGAGATGGGAAACAGCAAAGCGGTTCGGACTTTGCTATCGTCGCCTCGGGGATGACCATCTGGGAAAGAACTGTCACAGAAGTAGAACCTGTACAGCAACAGGTTGCAATAGAAGTCATCATCCGCTACTACACGAGAAACCGATTGAAAAAGAACGTCCGAAGACAACACCTTCAGGCATGGAGGGGGATTCCAATAAGAGAACAACTACGATGGAGAGCATCCAACAACATGATGATACAGTTATTGCACTTCGAACAGTACCAGTCATTAAAGAATGGAAAAAAAAGATTGCTAGTCAATTGTTTCCTAGATGAGGGAAGTGACACAACGTATGTGAATGAAGATGTGGTGGAAGAGTTGGGGTTACAAAGAGAAAAAGAGAAAGTGATGGTTCAAGTTGCAAATAATGAGAAAGTAAGCTTCATGTCTGCAACAGTCAAGATTGGGATAGAGAGTGTAGATGGAAATGTGGACGGTGTCATTGTGGCAAAAACAGCACAACAAATTTGTGGGCGTATGAAACCAACAAGTTGGGTTCAAAAGAAGAACCAATGGGATCACTTGAAGGATATTCCCTTCAAGGTCGTCGACGTACTTCTTGGATCTGACCATTACCACCTCATGTTCCCAATGAGAGAAGTTCGAGGAAACGGAGAGGAACCTAGCGCACGACTGTGTCCACTGGGATGGACAGCGATCGGACGGATGGGCCAAAAAAGTGAAATGAAAGATAGCAATACTGGGTATTTGCACACATTTCGTACACGTATCTCTTTAGATGAAAGTAATCACGCGAAGAATCACATGGTCAACGAAGATCTCAACAGTATGGCAAAACGTTTCTGGGAGCTTGAAACCGCCGCCATCACTGGACCGACTAGCGAAATGACGCCGTTAGAGAGAGTGGCATGGGAGAAAGCAACGAACTCGTTAAAGTTCAATGGCGAGCGATATGAAGTAGCTGTACCCTGGAGAAATGATCGACCTAGCTTACGAATAATCGTCCAATGGCCGAAAGACGACTTCAATCAGTAGAACGAAAGTTGGCGAGAGATGATAACTTGGCCAAAGCATAACAAGGAGTGCTGGAAGATTATCTTGAAAAAGGGTACATTCGTAAAGTGTTAGAGGATGAAACCAAGCCAGAAAGTGAATGGTTTCTGCCGCATTTTCCAGTAATAAGACCAGACAAAGCTACAACGAAGGTTCGTATTGTCTTTGATGGTTCCGCAACCTACGAAGGGAAGAGTTTAAACACAGAATCCTTACCCGGTCCGAAACTACAAAGCCAGGTATTCGACATCCTCGTCTATCGGAAGGAAGTTCAAAAGAACTGGAGAAATTCGCGGATATTTTGGAACGAACAGTTGTCACTCTTAAAGAGAACAATCAGAAGTCAGATTTAGAGGCGGGAACATTGTACAACATTGTTTTAGAGAAAATATCTGAATCTCTTCTCGCACGATATTATCGATGGATTAAAGATAATAAACAAGAAGAGTCGCTCGAAGCATTGAATCGTTGGGTGGCCGAGGAAGCTGAATATCAAATGCAAGCTTCAGAGATTAAACGTGGGTTTACACACGATGAGAAAGATGACCGAAAGCATGATGAGAAATTTGGGTCTTGGAGGGACAAGCGTCGAAAGTCATTTGGTATCAATCGAGAGGAAGATGCCAGTAAGAGGGATAAGCCATGTATCGCATGTGGAGAAAATCACCCAATCTGGAAATGTGTGGTTTTTAAAGAATGGCCTACCGAAAAGAGATGGGAAACAGCAAAGCGGTTCGGACTTTGCTATCGTCGCCTCGGGGATGACCATCTGGGAAAGAACTGTCACAGAAGTAGAACCTGTACAGCAACAGGTTGCAATAGAAGTCATCATCCGCTACTACACGAGAAACCGATTGAAAAAGAACGTCCGAAGACAACACCTTCAGGCATGGAGGGGGATTCCAATAAGAGAACAACTACGATGGAGAGCATCCAACAACATGATGATACAGTTATTGCACTTCGAACAGTACCAGTCATATTAAAGAATGGAAAAAAAAGATTGCTAGTCAACTGTTTCCTAGATGAGGGAAGTGACACAACGTATGTGAATGAAGATGTGGTGGAAGAGTTGGGGTTACAAAGAGAAAAAGAGAAAGTGATGGTTCAAGTTGCAAATAATGAGAAAGTAAGCTTCATGTCTGCAACAGTCAAGATTGGGATAGAGAGTGTAGATGGAAATGTGGACGGTGTCATTGTGGCAAAAACAGCACAACAAATTTGTGGGCGTATGAAACCAACAAGTTGGGTTCAAAAGAAGAACCAATGGGATCACTTGAAGGATATTCCCTTCAAGGTCGTCGACGTACTTCTTGGATCTGACCATTACCACCTCATGTTCCCAATGAGAGAAGTTCGAGGAAACGGAGAGGAACCTAGCGCACGACTGTGTCCACTGGGATGGACAGCGATCGGACGGATGGGCCAAAAAAGTGAAATGAAAGATAGCAATACTGGGTATTTGCACACATTTCGTACACGTATCTCTTTAGATGAAAGTAATCACGCGAAGAATCACATGGTCAACGAAGATCTCAACAGTATGGCAAAACGTTTCTGGGAGCTTGAAACCGCCGCCATCACTGGACCGACTAGCGAAATGACGCCGTTAGAGAGAGTGGCATGGGAGAAAGCAACGAACTCGTTAAAGTTCAATGGCGAGCGATATGAAGTAGCTGTACCCTGGAGAAATGATCGACCTAGCTTACCGAATAATCGTCCAATGGCCGAAAGACGACTTCAATCAGTAGAACGAAAGTTGGCGAGAGATGATAACTTGGCCAAAGCATAACAAGGAGTGCTGGAAGATTATCTTGAAAAAGGGTACATTCGTAAAGTGTTAGAGGATGAAACCAAGCCAGAAAGTGAATGGTTTCTGCCGCATTTTCCAGTAATAAGACCAGACAAAGCTACAACGAAGGTTCGTATTGTCTTTGATGGTTCCGCAACCTACGAAGGGAAGAGTTTAAACACAGAATCCTTACCCGGTCCGAAACTACAAAGCCAGGTATTCGACATCCTCGTGGGATTTCGGAAAGAGAATGTGGTCGTCGTGGGCGATATTAGTCAGATGTATCACCAGCTTGTGTTGACCCGGAGGATAGAGCCTTTCACAGATTCTTGTGGCGTGATTGTGACCAGACGAGACCACCAGAAGTGTATGAATTCTCGAGGTTTATATTCGGAGGCTGCTATTGTCCATTTTGCGCTCAATTTGCCTGGCAGATGCACGCAGAAACTCACAAGACCGAATATCCGATGGCAGCGGAAGCAGTCTGCAGTCCATAAGCATTGTTACATGGATGACCTAATTCCATCAATGTCAACGATAAAGGAAGCAAAGGAGACACGAGATCAATTGTCAAAGCTTGGAGACAAAGCAGGATTCCATATTCGAAAATGGATATCCAACCGGAAAGAAGTTTTGGAAGACGTCCCAATGGCTGATCGAGCAGTAGAAGTCGATTTTGATAAGAGTGCCTTTCCAGAAACCAAAGCGTTGGGAGTATTGTGGACGGCTGATGAAGATACATTTTCCTTTCGATGTACACAGCATTCTCACGAGTTCGAATTTACTAAGCGTAATTTGTTAAAAAGAACCGCGACTATTTACGATCCTCTCGGGTTTCTTTCACCGTATATCGTCCGAGCGAAGATATTAATTCAGCAAGCATGGTTAGAGGCAGTGGACTGGGACACCTGTCTTCCTACGCACCAACAGCTGCAGTGGAAGGAGTGGTTCAAAGAATCTAGTCAAGTAGAACAGATTCAAATTCCAAGATGTCTTAAGATGGATCATCCCACAACCGCATTAACCATTCATGTATTTACAGATGCTTCCGAGAAAGCGTATGCTGCGACTGTTTATAGTCGACATGAATATCAAGGAGGATTGGTTACAACCAGGCTAATCGCGGCGAAAACCCGTTTAGCGCCCCTCAAAGCACTCAGTATTCCGAGACTCGAACTCATGGGAGCAATTATTGGACTGAGATTGGCCAAACAAGTGTGTTCAGCATTACACGAACCGTTGAACAAAGTCACGTATTGGGTGGATAGTCTTAACGTTGGGTACTGGATCCAAGGTCAAAGTCGAGAATACAAGCCCTTCGTCGCCCATAGAGTTGGTGAGATTCACGAGCACTCAAGTCCTAATCAATGGCGTTACGTACCGACCAAATTGAATCCCGCTGATCATGGGACAAGAGGCCTGGCCGTTTCGGAACTAGCTGAATCCGAACTTTGGTGGAATGGTCCAAAATTCTTGCTCATCGCAGAGGAAAATTGGCCACCTCGTAAATTCTCGAACCCAGTAGAGGCTAGTAAAGAGCTCCGAACGAAAAACATGGGAAGCAACAACACATGTATCGCATTCGATCCCATGTAACAGTGCCGAAATAGTATATGATAATCGCAACCATGAATCACCTTCAAATACCATAGAAGAGTGGCGATTGGAACCAAAGAGGTATTCGAAATGGTACCGTGTAAATCAACGAGATCGTCTGGAATTAGGACTATCTCTTGTGCGGTCAGAAGTTGGGTGAACCTATTTGTTCAAAATTGTCGAGTTCCTCCAGAGCAACGAACAAATGGAGAACTGATGCCGATCGAGCTGAGAAATAGTGAAGAACAAATCATCAGGGAAATGCAGCGCAAGGTCTTCGGAGAAGAAGTCGTGGCACTAAAGAAAGGAAAGTTTATACCGAAAAGAAGTTCACTACTACCATTCAATCCAATGTTGGACAACGGAATTTTGCGCTCAAATACGAGACTTAGAAATGCTACCGAGTTATCCAAAGACGTGAAATTTCCGATTATTTTGCCAAAGAAGAATCACGTGACGAAGCTTATCGTAAAGTATCATCATGAAAAGGAGTGCCACGAAATGGGTGTTAACTACACCATTAACCATTTGCGAGAGAATTATTTGGTTATCCATGTTCGACAAGAGGTGAAGCGATGTATCAGTGACTGCACAGAATGTTCAAGGCGTTTCCGAGTACGACCCTCGACACAACAGATGGCACCACTTCCACAACTACGTCTCGAAATGACTGGTCGACCGTTCACAAACTGTGCAACAGATTTTGGAGGACCTTACCTTACTATTCAAGGACGAGGAAAAGCCAGGGCGAAACGATACCTTTGTCTGTTCCTGTGTTTACAAACGCATTGCTGCCATTTGGAAATGGCTACCTCCTTGGACGTCAGTGGATTTATGAACGCGTTTGTCAGAATGACCGCCAGAAGGGGATGGCCCAAACAAATGCTAAGTGATAACGGAACAAATTTCGTAGCCGCAGAAAGAGAAATTCGAGAATTGGTGCAACAACTTGACCACAGCCAGATACAGAGAACGACGGCGAACAATGGAATAACCTGGCATTGGAACCCGCCATCAGCTCCACACTTTGGTGGTGTGTTTGAAAGTATGATAAAGTCAGCGAAAAGAGCAATCGCCGCAGTGTTGGGGAACGCTGAAGTAACAGATGAAGAACTCCAAACGATAATTATAGGAGTCGAGAGCCTATTAAATTCGAGACCATTGACTGAATTGAGTACCGATTCGAATGATGAGCCGGTGCTCACTCCAAACCACTTTCTTATCGGACAAATGGGTGGAGACATCGTCCCCGACAGTGTGGATACAACATCATTCAATGCAAAGAATCGCTGGAGGCGAATACAAGAGTTGATACGTCATGTGTGGAAAAGATGGATGAAGGAGTACCTTCCACACATTGGATCCCGTAAGAAATGGTTTTCACCTAAGAAAAATCTAAAGATAGGAGATGTTGTTGTTGTTATAGAACCAAATGTCGCAAGACGCGACTGGAATATCGGACGTGTCGAACAGATATATCCAGGGCATGACGGACTTGTCCGTGTTGTTGATGTTAGAATAAGAGGAAAAATTCTTAAAAGACCCATTACAAGAATATCTCCGATGGAAATTACGCACTAACTAGTGAGACAATAGAGTTAGACGAATTTGAGTTTTACTCCTAATTCGGGAGGGGGAAATGTTCGATAGGATTGACGGCCCCCCACGGTGACCGGGGGTGTGAACATAAACAAACAGTGAGTTGACATTCGTGTTCGTTGTATGCGTTGCTGTGCATATGAGCTTGTAAATACTTGTAAATAAATTGTGAAAATGGATTTCGACTTCGTGTTATCGGGTCAATAGAAACTTCGAAACAGTGTATATATTAACACTGACATGTATACAGCAATGCTTGTTTATTGCTACAAAATTGTAGGCCAGGCAGATCATATAAACACAGCAATAGTATGCATGTTTTTCCACCCTAAACTACTGTATATATAGGCTATTAATTATCAAGCATAGTATTTATAATTTTAATGAAATAATAAACATACTGTACATGCAATTCCAAAATTTGTACTACGGCTTACTATTCTGCAGTATTATAAAGAACAAATGGTATATATTTTAAACTGCATGGATTTAATTCCAACTGTCAAAATATTATACATATATGTTTTGAAAATTGAAAATTCTAAACATTTAAAACATTACACACCTTCAAATTTTTCCAAATCTCTCTGTTAAGTATTTCAAAATGTGTCTATTAGATTTCGGAGCTTGGAGCAAATACACAATACAGTGTACAATTATTTAAATTACATTAAAATTGGCGAGTCATGTCAAAAAGTTAAACGATAAAGTGAAGCACTGAACTGAAGGTAATGGCTATTCGTACGATAGCCGTACGACGCTATAGTCTCTTAGAATTCAACGAAATGCGGGTAAATATCACCAAAATCCTAAACCTAACCCTAATCCTAACCAAATTGCTAACCCTAACCAAAAAAAACTATGCAGAAAAGGCAAATTAATTGCTCAACACAGACCGGTGAGTCGGTGACAATCACAATGTACATAATTATAATAGTCCTTTTACTTGTGTCTGTCTTTGATTATCTTGTCCTTCGACACTACAGTTTCGGCTTGAAATCAGCTGATAATGTCTATAGTAATGTTTGTTAAAAACAAACATTACTGCATCCGATGATTTTGTGAGGAAATGGCTGGTTTTTATGGCAATATAACTTTCGCCGTCGGCGAATGGCGGCTTCTTCCGGAAAGCGGTTTGTCGCGCTGGCGTCAATTTAAATTTAAACAAGACGCCCGCTAGGCGTTAACTTGGGCTATTTTTAGGGACATGGCGCGCATATTGCGTGCGGAGTTGGCATGTTAGACAGTTGGAATTAGAAAACCCGCTTACTTGTCTTATATTACAAAGGATAATTCTTAATGCATTGATTTCTGTAATCAGGCGCTGAAGGCATTGTGCAGCGCTCGTTTAAAGTGGGATACTTTTAGGAGGACGAAGAAAAATCAGGCGTCTATACGCAGGCTAGCCCCTCCCCCCAAATGCAGAACGCCTGACACGCAGACGAAATTTAATGTAAACACGGCAATGCTATTTTTTCTAATATCTGTTCGATTGAAGGTCTTTGTGTGTCAAAATTTATATAAAAATCAACGGCAAGGTATACGAAACATATCTGTTACGAAATTACATCGCTTTAATGGACATAAAAGCATTAAATCATCGGGTAAACGACGAATAGATCTTGAAGCCATGTCCTTTGATTTTAGAGACGAGTCTCGCTTCAATAATCGCTAATACGCATTTTCTCATATAACATCTGATCTTCACATTTTAAGTAGACGAAACCTACAGCGTTCGATTCGCCAGATTCAAGTGATCATTTCGATATAGAATTGATGTAAATCGGATAAAAACACAACATTTCATAATGATAAATATTACAGAGTTTCGCGGGATAAATGTTAACACAGCATAATAATATTTCCCTGTCCTTCGGCTGTCCATTCTGTCATCATGATTGATCTCTCATCTGTGTTTCTTTCATCTTGGAGAGAATCTTTGCAATGGTTTGCAGGTTTACAGGTCTCGGTAAAACTTTTCCAACTGCTATTCATTGTCAATAAAATGAAAGTCCGAAATCGCTTCAATTTCGACTATATGTTGTTGTTGACGTTTCGTCCACGGTTCTGCGAGTTCTTTCTTCAATCTCTCATCTGTGTTTCTCTCAGTCATCCAGTTATCTTGGAGAGAATCTTTGCATTAATTTGCGGGTTTACAGGTCTCGTAAATGCTTTTCAGGCTGCGATTCATTGACAATAAAACGGGCCGAAATCACTTTAATTCGCTATTTATACGCCCACGCAATAATTATATTCTCTCGACGTATAAAACGACGAACATGACAAACATGACGAACACAGAAATCAAGCTGGATTTAAGACTTGTGCTCACCACAGGTGGCCCAAGTAATTACGCCAAATTTAACGCACCAAAAAACCGTTTCAATACCGTTTCAATTTTTGCATTCGCAATCATGTGACGGTTGCAATTAAAATATTAATTCAAATGCAGAGGTCTACCAATCAGCTTCTGTCTATATCTAGTTACCAGGGCCAAATTTTCCGATGCCGCGCATGAGGACGGTTGATCATATATATATATATATATATATATATATATATATATATATATATATATTATATATATATATATATATATATATATATATATATATATATATTATATATATATATATATATATATATATATATATATATATATATATATATATATATATATATATATATATATATATATATATATATATATATATATATATATATATATATATATATATATATATATATATATATATATATATTATATATATATATATATATATATATATATATATATATATATATATATATATATATATATATATATATATATATATATATATATATATATATATATATATATATATATATATATATATATATATATATATATATATTTAACAATTATACCATGAGCTCGAGTCGTATATGAGCTGATAGCCGACTCGGCGCACAGCGCCGAGTCGGCTATCAGCCATATACGACGAGAGCGAATGGTATAATTGTTTTATAATATAGACATCCACTGTATAATAAGCCAAAAATTTATTAACAATTCCACAATAATTAAATACTAATGACATAAACAAAAACGTTTCCGCCATGGCGCTTCCGTCCTGCTACTTCCGTCATGCGTAGTGCAAATTATATTTATGTACATTCGTTTAAAAACGAACATGGAATTCGTGTGGACGAAAAGTACAAGCTTTGTGGACAAAAAGTACAAGCTTTGTGGACAAAAAGTACAAGCTTTGTGAAACTTAACCTGGCTGGGCAAAGATTTTCCAGTCGGACTCGTCTTCGACGTCGGCTAAACCGCCGTAGTGGTTTTTTGTTGACGGGAACCCGGTTCAACTCGAAAATATAACTTGCCGTCTGCTCTGTTGATCTTAAAACCATCATATTTGGCTTAAGTTTCCTCTGGTTTTCTCTTCCTCGTCGTCCCAAGTAAAGGCCAAGGTAAAACCAAACGGTACGAAGCAATTGTGATGGATCAGTGCTGTCGGCTGGACATATTCGCCACTGTCAAACAACAACTTAATTTGCCTCTGGACGATTATTGGCTTTTTGTGGACCAAACCGGCGATTTTCCCAGTTTTACTAAGGTCTTTCACGAACGCATTTAACACTGAATTTTCTTCGGTAAAAGTAGGGTCGTCAATGATGGAAAATGGCTTGTTGTTGGGAGGATTTCTCAAGAATTTGTCAACTTTTTTATTGTAATACGAGCCGTCAACTTGCCTAGCAGATGTAATGAAACACCTTAAAGCAAGTGTTTATCTCTGCTTTTGTCATCCCTGTGATGTACAAACCGCCAGAAAAATTGGAAGAGGTAAACAAATTCAAAATTTAATGTAATTAATTTAATTTCTACCTTTCTCTCTTCTCTTTTAAAACTTTACACTCCTTTTCAGTCGTTTCATGTCAAATTTAATTTCAAAACCACCCCTTATTTTGAAAAAGGCTAATTTTTAGTTTGCTTTACTTATCATTAAATATTTTCATTCCATATCTTGTTGTTTTTTTGGTATTATCAGTGGTATTGCATTCTCAAGAAGGGTTTTTATTTCATGTTCATCAAGCTGAGCAAAACGGTCAGCCATTTTGAATTTTTATTGCTTTCATTCACTCACCGTATATGAGCTGATATACGGTGAGTAGCAGAACCAATCAGATTGCAGAACAGCTCATATACAGTGGATGGCTATATTATAAATATATATATATATATATATATATATATATATATATATATATATATATATATATATATATATATATATATATATATATATATATATATATATATATATATATATATATATATATATATATAAACAAATAAATCAGGATCCCCTTGCATCTCGCGTGATAAGGGACTAAACGACAGTAGATATTAATACCCTCACGCCTTCGCGCCGGGCGAGGGGATAATCTATGCACACCAACAATTATCAGGGTAGAATCCCTAATACGTCCAATTTGAATGGACCCCTATATATTTGTACTATATGCATCCGTAGACATTTGAACAAATTTGATTTTTTTAAAGGGCACCCATTGTATGATAAAGATGCACTTTCTTCCTTCAACAGCCTTTGGTACCTGTATACTAACTGCTGAGTTGATTATTTCATGAATCATCAATAGTGTGAGAAAAGCAATTTCTTTCTTAGTGATTGATGGTTAGAAACAGCAGTAGACTTCCCCACTATATTCTGTTGCTGCACCCAACAATTAAAAACGTTTGGTCTACAATGTATTTAGTTTGATGTCCTATAAAACAATTAAATTCAGACAATACAAAGCTCTCAGAGATATTGTCAACTGCAAAATTTATTAAGTTTGGCAAATGAATTGGCTATTATCTAATTCAAGAAGGAACTTATTCGTAAGAGTGGAGGAGACAAATGATCTTTTAAGAAAATTCTGGGAACTAGAAGCCATTGGAATCAAGGAGGAGAGTGTTCGTGCTACAGTATGACCCAAGACGAAATGAAGGCAGTGAAAAGAGCAGAGTCATCCCAAGTGCTTAATGACGGAAGGTATGAGATCGGGATACCCTGGAAAGAGGGAGAACCAGAATTCAAGAGTAATTTTGACATGGCCTTCAAACGACTAAAGAGTCTTGAAACATCGCTCCTGAAGAAACCCAAAGTTGCTAACACTTACTGCGAGATAATCAAAAACTATGTTGATAAGGAACATGTGAAGAAAGTACCAATGACGGCTCCTACCTCATTTTGCAGTGGTAAATGATGAGAAGACTTCAACGAAAGTCCGAATCGTTTTTGATGCGGCTGCCAAAGTTGATGAGAAAAGCCTGAATGATGCTGTTTATCCTGGACCTAAACTACAACGCGAGCTAGTGGACGTCCTGACATATCGCAAATGTTCTTGCAAGTCGGACTAACCAAGAAAGACCGCCCATATCACAGATTCCTATGGCGAGATCTAGACCAAACGAAAGAACCGGAAGTCTACGAGTTTATGCGATTACCATTTGGTAACACAGCCTCCCCTTTCTGTGCGCAACATGTCTTGCATTCACATGCCAAAGCGAATAAAGATCTTTATCATGATGCTGCAGATACCGTAGACAACGCCATGTATGTGGATGATGTACTTGATTTATCTGAAACAGTGCCCGAGCCAAGGAACTCCGACGACAAACGACAGAACTTTTGTCTGGAGCTGGATTCACCCTGAAGAAATGGATGTCAAACGAAGTTGCAGTTATTGAAGACGTTCCAGTTGAAGATAGGTTGCCTGGTTTGGAAATTCATGATGGAAACCTTCCAACCGTGAAGACTTTGGGAGTCTCATGGGAGGCAAACCGAGATATTTTCACCTTTCAAGTTCAACCTCCATCTGCTGATGAATTGGCAACAAAACGAAATGTGCTCAGTAGCATTGCGAAATTATTCGACCCTTTGCAATTTCTGTCACCCTTTACCATCCGGGCAAAAATACTACTACAAAAGATCTGGGCAGCTGGACTTGAATGGGACGAACCTACTAGCCTTTGTGTCGAGTGGAATGATTGGATTAAATGTGGCTAAATGTAATTTAGGCAAGGTAAAAAAGGAGTCAATGCTAGTCAGCGGTCACTCAATTAAATAGGTGAAGGAATCGCAGCACTTGTCAGAGTCTTGTCAGCGTGGTCTGAGCTTGACTGGTTTTGCGCGCGCTATCATTTGGTGGATACTGCGGAATCTCATGCTCTTGCGCTTTGTTGTGACTAGTGGAGCGCGAAACAAGGAATAGCCGCCGTCAGGCCGTCGAGGATTCTATCGATTTAAATCCACCGTTCATGTGTAGTTCTGGCGAAGACCGTGAAGCTGGCGCGGCAAACAGGGAGTCACTCTAACAACCAGTGTGCCGTTGGCGGAGGAGCGCACTCTCACTCAACGATCATCAGCGCCGATTGCGGCTGTTCACTAACCTCCTCCGCAGGCAACTCTGTGGCTTCTTTTCCGAGTCAAATCGTTTCCAAGGTTTTCGCTGGGATTAGCTGTGCACAGGAGTCTGAGCCTGAGGAAGAATCAATGAGTCATCGAGTCTATTGGCACAAACAAATGCCTTTCAGTTAAGTAATGCGCTGCCTTCGTTTGCCCAAAGTAGTGCCAAGCGCTCAATATATTAAGGTAGGTTACCGTATTTTTAAAATCCTCGAACAGCAATTGCTTATGTCTGTAGAGACAATACTTCGTTGTCTGGCGCTTGCATGTAGCGGGGTTTTGGTTTGTCGGTAATTTAACTCTGCAATCCCGCAGCGCGGATCCCTCTGTCGCATGCAGCTGGCGGTTTCTCACTTCCAGCAATCGTTTATAGTTGGCCCTGGTTATTTCTTGGTGCCTTGTTGAAATAGTTTACAGATATTGGCAGGGAAAGTCATAGAGTTCGCAGATCTACTGTTAGTGTTTGCGACAGTGCCTAAGGCTAAGAAACCTCGTCGCCAGAGCACGGATATTGTTCAGAGGAAAATGATAGAGGCGTTACGATTTATTCTTCGGTATGGAAAAGCTACGATATGACTTTCCGAGGCGGGAGCACGCGGCAGCAACGCGATTAACGGAGTGGCCAAAGTTCGACGTTCAATTGTTTAATTTCTATGGCGCGAAATTATGTAACCCTTTACATAATTTCGATTGAACTGCGCTGAAACGAGCGCCTTTAGTGTGTTGTATATAGCGTGGAATTCTGGGAGATATCTTGCCCAGCCTCTTTATGTAAATTCTCATAAGGATACATTTTAGAATGTTATGGGGGCATCCGTCGTCGTTGCAAGTGCCCGGAAAAATATTCCAGAACCAACCGTCGTTCTGTTTCGCCCCCACCGAAGAAACAAGAGAGACACTGACGGTCTTTTACACATAGGTACGGTCGGAGCATGTCGTCCTAGAGTCGGCACGCTCTTAAAAGTATTTCAATATGATTGTGTTGCACGTTTTATTGCACCATTGGCAGATTGCCTACAACGTGTAAATTATAAGTACTGTTAGGAGCATGTATTTATGTTCCCGCGCGACTTAACTTTGTATTGTTTGCTTGTATCAAACTCACAACTAAATCTAAATTTGACTGCTAGAAAATAATGATAATATATAAAGTAAGGTTCGCAACTTCGGAGGTACTGCAAGAGTGTAATAGCCCCCTTTAAGCGGTTGCTATTGATAGCCCAAGTGCGGACAAGCAAATCAAGTTTGACTCACAGGTGATTGCGGATGAGCTATTTTATTTTGTTGTGTGTGGGTGAGTGCGGACAAACGTATGTGCTGGCGTCATCTCGACAAATTGCTATTCGGATTACTATTTGGCGCTTTAGAATTGACTTATCTTCACCACCAAGAGCAAGCGTAAATGATGGCATAAATGCACTGTGAGGTTATGAAATAACCAAGGATGAAAACAAAAAGGAGCGCGTACAGATATGTGTGTTCTTTACAACCCCTGAGCCACGGTAAGTGACAAGGACGAGGGATGATTACGTGGCGAGAAAGTGACCGCGAAACAAAGAAGGACTCATAGCTCGCAATTCCGGTTCGAGTGACAAGAATTCGGTCCATTAGTCATGACTAGTATAATATACCCCCGAGAAAACATGACAGTTTTGTTGACAGCGCGCAAAAAAGAAAGCGGCTCACGTTTCGATAATCTTATCTTGTATTATGCTCTGTTTATGCAGTATTGTCACGTCACGATGTCGGGTAACTACAACATCGACCATGGGCCCATGTTAATGAGCCGACTTATTACAATCTTGTCGGCGTGATCTGAGCTTCACTCCAGGTGATGCGCGCGCTTTAATCCTCAAACGTTAAAATAAAATAAAATATAGTGTTACAGTCCTGTCAACGTGCTTCACTGATGATGCACGCTTGAACTCTCGAATATAAGGTGAGAGAGTATTGTGGTTACAGTCCTGCCAGCGTGGTCTGAGCTTGACTGGTGATGCGCGCGCTGTAACTCTCTTACAAGGGTAAGAGAGTTTTGTTGTTACAGTCTTGTCAGCGTGGTCTGAGCTTGACTTATTAATTAATGTGCCAATTAACTCTCTTAAGGTGAGAGAGTATTGTGGTACAGTCCTGCCAGCGTGGTCTGAGCTTGACTTGTGATGCGCGCGCTGTAACTCTCTTACAAGGGTAAGAGAGTTTTGTTGTTACAGTCTTGTCAGCGTGGTCTGAGCTCGACTTATGAATTAATGTGCGATTGAACTCTCTTAAGGTGAGAGAGTATCGTGGTACAGTCTGAGCTTGACTGGAGATGCGCGCGCTGTAACTCTCTTACAAGGGTAAGAGAGTTTTGTTGTTACAGTCTTGTCAGCGTGGTCTGAGCTTGACTTATCAATTAATGTGCCAATTAACTCTCTTAAGGTGAGAGAGTATTGTTGTTTATTGTTTATTATTGTTTATTAGATTTATCACTCTTAGGTGAACGGAATAACCCAACAGGCTAAAAGCCCAATTATAGGGGTTCCGAGGGCCTACGATTTTAGGTCGTTATCCGAGATGACCTGAAAGTCTTACCATTTGCTGATATTATTGCAAGGCAGCACTTTCTCCTCAATTATTTTTAAGACCTTGAGTGGAGGTCCGACCCAGGATTGTGGTACAGTCCTGCCAGCGTGGTCTGAGCTTGACTGGTGATGCGCACTTTAACTCGATCTCTTACAAGGGTAAGAGAGTTTTGTTGTTACAGTCTTGTCAGCGCGATCTGAGCTTGATTAGGAATGCGCTTTTTCCCTCTTACAGTAAGAGGGAGTTGGCCTTTGGTGGTTTAATGGCTAGGCCCTATTACTAGAAGTTACTATCGCAAGGAAAGTGCTGCCTCAAATTGAAGGCAGTTGTGATATTGTGCCAAATAGCACAAATAAGTGGCGGGAATCCAACAGATGTAAGTTCAACAGTTGCATAAAAATGCAGTTGAACATAAAGAAAAAATAGTTGTATAACATAGTTCTCTGTACAAGGCTTGCATAAATTTAAAAAAAAAAAAAAAGAAAAAAAAAAAGAAAGCAGTTAAATATGAACACAAAAAGTTGACATTATAGCAGGCGATAAAATAACAACTGCCAGAAGTTCAGCGCTAAAGCAGAACACGTTATATGAGGATTGACGAACGAGGCTCTTCACAAAATATCGTGGCCCTAGTAGCTAAAGAGATTTATTTTGTTTGCATGCAGGCCGTTTGTGGCGCACTCATTAATTTCAGTGATAGTTTGGCTTACTTTTGGCGCGCAACATTTTTCTGGGGTTCAAGAATAAAAATATATAGTTCATGCGTTGCTCCGTTGTCAGTGGCAATGTTTTCGTCACCATGCCTCATTGGCCAGCGTGTATACGATGGAAGTACCCCAATCATTGTGGGAAGAATTGCTTCAACCAGCTCAGCTTTAGTATAATATATCAATAGCTTTTGGAAGGCTGGGCGCCAGCGACACTAGACTAACTTGCTCGGTTGTAAAAAAGAAATTTATTAAAGTATGTAACCAGTTAGGGAAGCTAAATAAATTTGGGGTACATTGCTCTACAGAAGAATGGACATACGCTTGGTTTCGTTCTTCCTTGCTAAGTCATTCAAATAATCTTCACTAAAAGTTTAGTTATCAGCAGCGCGCACACGTTACATTGGAATGGGCTCCGCGGATCTTTATAGATCTTTATGGATGTTTCAATGTTCAAGTCTATGATCACATTATGTTCTGGACAGCTTGAATTGGGTTTTACGATCTTCAGATTCACAACATCAAACTCTAGCGCAGTTTCATCATCAGTTCATCTATTTTGCAGGTTGCGACATTTGACTCTCGCAGAGACCCTTGTTGTTCACGCGCGTCGTTGACGGATTGGTTAAGTAACATTGTTACGTCAGCAGGAAGCTACAATGGCTGGTCGAAATGTTGTTCCGGATCAAATTATCCAGTCTCTTTGTGGATGGACAAGCAATATCTATCAGATGTATATTAGGACTTTTGTCAAAGCTTGCACGACATCTGTCGTGACTTCAAGTTAATTTTTCACGCTAGCATGTGTTCACTGTTGTGGCCCTATCGTTATTGGCGGAATGGTGCTTGGTGGTTTGGAGGCAGGCCTATGGTGACCCCGTCACAGGCCCTTCTCAAGCACCATTGTGCTTGGACTTCACACTGGAGGTGGGCTGTGGCGGGGTTGCCATGGTTACCTCTACTCAGGGGGTGGCATCCCCCTGTGGCTAATTGGCACCAATCCTCCAATAACGTCAATTGGCGATCTCTTTTTAATGTGGCTAAATGTAATTTAGGCAAGGTAAAAAAGGAGTCAATGCTAGTCAGCGGTCACTCAATTAAATAGGTGAAGGAATCGCAGCACTTGTCAGAGTCTTGTCAGCGTGGTCTGAGCTTGACTGGTTTTGCGCGCGCTATCATTTGGTGGATACTGCGGAATCTCATGCTCTTGCGCTTTGTTGTCCCACCCTCCCACACCTAAGGAAATGCAAGGTAAGTATAAATTCCACTGCTTTGACAGTGTGACTGGTGCCTGGAGGTGGGCTGTGGCGGGGTTGCCATGGTTACCTCTACTCAGGGGGTGGCATCCCCCCTGTGGCTAATTGGCACCAATCCTCCAATAACGTCAATTGGCGATCTCTTTTTACGAGTTGAAACACCTATCATCTTTTGGAATCCTTCGTCTACCAATGCCAACACATTCCTGGTTACACACATTCTCCGATGCCTCGAAAGATGCGTATGCCGCAGTGTTGTATCTCGTTTGTCATTACAGCAATCACCCACCTACATCACGCTTGATTGCCTCCAAGACCCGCGTCTCTCCTTTGAAAGCAGTCACAATCCCTTATAAACTTGAGCTCATGGGAGCTGTCCTAGCCAGTCGATTGTCCAAAAACATTTTAGGGACGTTAAATGTGAATGGAGCGACGTATTGGACTGACTCAACTAACGTTTTGTACTGGGTACACATTCAAGACATTTGTTGCAAACAGAGTTGCAGAGATACAACGACATTCCAACCCAGACCAGTGGCGACACATCCCTGGTGAGATTAATCTGCCGATCAACCGACCAGAGGTCTTTCAGCGACTGACTTATGTCACAGCAAGTCCTGGCTGGAAGGACCTGAATTTTTAACGGATGCAGAAAAGTCGTGGCCGGAGAGATTACTAAAGAATCCATTGAAAGATGATATGGCACAATGAGAAGAAAAGAAAGTCCAAAGTCATGTTACGAAGGAGACAGAAGATATTGGAGAGAACGACAACCTTGATCCTAAACGTTATTCGTCTTGGAGACGCCTTATTCATGTTACGGCCTGGGTGAAACGGTTCCTCCAGAATTGCAAGTCTGCACCTGAGTCACGAAAGCTGTCGAACGTGCTGCAGGGAGCCGAGCTCAGCGACGCCCAAACGTTTTGGCTACGAAAAACACAAAGCGAGAGTTTTCCCGACCGAGAAAAAGACAAACGTTTAGTGAGGTTTTCGTCTCTTTTGGATGACGACAAACTGTTGAGAGTGGACTGCCGCCTCCGTCTTGCCGACGACTTGCCATATGATACGAGGCATCCGATCATTCTCCCCAAGGATCATCCTGTGACAAAACTGATCATAGTCGACGCTCACGAGAAGCTTGGTCACGGTTCGGGAACAGAACACCTTTTGACGGAACTCCGTTCGAGATTTTGGATTGTGAAAGGAAGATTGACAGTCAGAGTGGTTGTTGAAAGTTGCCCTGCGTGTCGACGACAATTTCTCGCGAAGCCAACAGGTCAAAAGATGGCTCCTCTTCCTATGTCGAGATTAACCCTACCTTTAAGAGCCTTTGAAAGAGTTGGTACAGACTTCGCTGGACCATTCTTAACGAAGCAAGGACGGGGAAAATGCAGAATCAAATGATATCTATGCCTCTTTACATGCCTAGCGACCCGTGCAGTTCATTTAGAACTGGCGTACTCGTTGGACACGGACTCATTCATAAATGCATTCGTCCGGATGACTGCACGGAGGGGGACGCCAGGATTTGTCTTATCGGATAACGGAACGAACTTTGTTGCGGCAGAGAAAGAGATGTGCCAGAAGTTACGCGAATTGGATCAAGAGAAGATCATAAAGAAAACAACCCAGTTCCAGCAAATCGAGTGGAAGTTTAACCCGCCTTCGGCTCCTCACTTTGGAGGAGTCTTCGAGAGTATGATTAAGAGCGCGAAGAAAGCCATCAGAGCAATTTTGGGAAACGCCGAAGTCACAGACGAAGAATTGCACACGGCAATTTGTGGGGCTGAAGGCCTGCTAAACTCAAGACCGATCACATATGTCAGCTCAAGTCCCGACGACCTAGGACATTTGGGCGGACAGTTTGCTCCTGAGACCACGAAAGAAGAAATATTCAACCCCAAGAAGCGTTGGAGACCTATTCAGCAGCGGATAACCCAGTTCTGGAAACGATGGCGAAAGGAATTTCTACCTAGCCTCAACGTGCGAGGAAAATGATTTAATCCCAAACGAGAGTTAATTGCAGGCGATGTCGTATTAGTTGTTGAACCAAACGCAAAGCGTGGCGAGTGGCTGCTTGGACGAGTCCTAGAAACCTACCGAGGCGCCGATGATCTCATACGAGTCGTGAAGATTCAAGTTAGAGACAGTGAATACATCCGACCAGTACACAGATTATGTCCGTTATGTCCGTTGGAGCAAGGCAAAATGTGAGAACAACAATAAGGACAAAACTTTGACTTTATATATTAAGCGAATGTAGTAACATTCGGGAGGGAGATGTTTTGGAATGTTGATATTCGTTTAAAAAGTTAATGTTACCCCTCCCCCCCCCCCCCCCCCCCTTGGGACCATATGAAGAGACTGGGACGACGCGGTCGCGACGAGAAGAAACGAGCGTGGTTTGGTGATATTATTGACTTTTGACTTGTTCAGAAACGACGATTCGACTATTTTTTGTGTTAAATAAAACCACACGTATATCGACCGAGTTCTAGACGAGAACACTATACTATTATTGATGTCTGGGTAATTTTCCACTCTATACTATTATTCCGCTCTATACTATTATTGATTGCTTCGGATTTTTCCACTCTATACTATTATTTTGCCCTATATGATTATTCGGAAGGTCAGAGTAGAGTCTCTGAAATACCGCATTTCCTGCATTTTGAGGGGGATTTAAGAGAGTTTTGAAGAATACATAATGTAAAACAAAATACTCAAATACATGATTAAATACACCATACCATATAACTGATACAAGGCATGTAAGCTTATACAATACTGAAATACAGCAATAGTTTTGAAAGTTTTGAAAGTTTTGAAACAATATTACATATAATATATATGATTTACAACAATACTTCCAATTGTATTATGGTATTGTATTACTTACTATACATTCATAATTCAAATTGTATATTAAATTACTGTTTTAAAATTGGGGTCTCAAATTTACAAGAGTGGCAAATATTTTTCAAGGGGAAGCAAATGTCACCACCCCCCCCCCCCCCCCCCCCCCCCCTTTCGTATAAACGAAAAATGGCATTTTCATCTGTTTCCTCGTCAGAATAGTGAAAATCACGTGGAGAATGCTCCTCTTTTTACATGTTAGCTGAATGGCTTCGCTGGGCTTCAGTGCACGAAATGTTACGTTATATTTTGTAATATTGTAATCTAACCGGAGATCATGAAGGTTGCGGGTTCGATTCCCGTCTGGGGCTCAGAAACATTTTCTGAGTTTGCGTTAAAAGCTTGAGTAGCAAACAATTTACCATATTAAAATAACCAATTAGCTGCAAGTCACATTCAATATATTACAATGTTCCAGCTGAAGTATTTCAAAATGTTGACATGCGTTTAAGCAACGACAACGAGTGCGAAATCGAGTACTAGATTTTCAATTTGGTCAACCATCCACGGGTTCTGCGAACAAATACGAGTTGGATTCGTCCGCCCTTGTCGCAGTACCGTACTGCTAAGAAATAACCTATCAAAAATCGCGTCTGATTTGCGTTCGTCTGGCGTCCGTCTAGCGTTCGTCTAGCGTCCGTCTTGCGTTCGTCTAGCGTCCGTCTTGCGTTCGTCTAGCGTCCGTCTAGCGTCCGTCTAGCGTCCGTCTGGCGTCCGTCTTGCATTCGTCTTGCGTCCGTCTTGCGTTCGTCTTGCGTCTCGCTGAACGCTGTACTCGCTGGACGCAGAGCTCGCATCACGTTCGGTGATTCGATTTCATTGCGAAGGTTATCCGAGTCGTTCTATTCTGATCTATTGTGTTTTTACTGCTCGAGATTAATTTCATACGCAAAGTACTGCCAGAAGCTACAGTAATCTCGAGGAGAACGGCACAGATTATTAAAAGAACGGCGTCGAGACGACGATAAAATTACATGAGCTATCTGCGTTTACTTAATGCCCATGCAAAATAATGTGACAAGATGACAGATCTAATGATCTATTCTGATCTATTGTGCTTTTCACGGCTCGAAATTAACTTCGTACGCAAAGTACTGCCAGAGGCTACAGTAATCTCGAGGAGAACGGCACAGATTATTAAAAGAACGCCATTCGATATACGGCGTCGACGAGACCTAGGGTTAGGGTTAGGGTTAGGGTTAGGACGATCAAATTAATTGTGCCGAATTACATGGAGCTATCTGCGTTCACTGACTGCCCAACTGCTGCACATGCAAAAAAATGTGACAATATGACACATCTATTCTGATATATTGTGCTCCTCGCAAACATGTTTTCACGGCTCGAGATTAACTTCATAACTTCATACGCAAAGTACTGCCAGAGGCTACAGTAATCTCAAGGAACGGCAGAGATTATTAAAAGAACGCCATTCCATATACGGCGTCGACGAGACGACGATAAATTTATTATGCCGAATTACATCCTTAACGCTTATACGACCAAAACATGCGATACAGCAACAAAATCGCAAAATATTAACGAGATTTTTTTGCGACATGAGAATATTAGCTATCAACTGGAACTAATTAGGTTTTAGGAATCTATCGAATTGTGCATATTTTTGTCGCATCGTCTAAACGCGTCTTCACTCACGTTGATTTTTGTGTAACGTTGCCATTCAACATAGATTTTAGCGTCGCCAAGGCATTGTAAGTTTTTGATATGGGATCAAAAACTTGCCACGCTTTATCAATACAATTATTATATCATGAATACAGAGAAGAAGACGTTCCAAAATCCAGGACGATAGTGAAAAATATCCGATAACTCAATATATGTAGGCGGATGCCCGATTTATCTTGCAACACTATTTAGTATTGCCACAGAAATCGGCGTGTGTAACCTTGGGTTATTACAAAGATAGATCTAGGGTCGTCCAGTACTAAATCTACTGCTAGTTTGTTTCTTTAACGTTGTTTAGTCAGTTTTCATGTTCGTATAACTATCTATTTCTACACCGTTTTTTAAACAAAACTTCTGCCGAAGGAAACATAAAGTCTCGTTTCGCTTCAGTTCCTGGCGTCCTGTCACATTTAAATTTTGCATTTCTTCGCAATCAACATTTTAACGGAATTCCTCGCACAATTTGCTGTATGTATTGAAAAGATCTGTTGACATTTGTTCACATTTCAGTGACTCATCCACTGATACAATTATTGCTGTCTGCTTTTACGCAATATAAAACACTCCGACACTCAAATTTACTGCAGCTTCCCTTTAGCCTCGACTTTAGCTTTCGTCCAAAGAAAAACACACACGCTTTCAAACTGTAGAGGAATTATCGAAAAACGTTCCAGTGACTTATTCCAGTTACTTATTTATTCTTGCAAATAAGCTCCGCAGAAATTATGGATGTGAACGTGCGACGTTTATTTTTGCGCTAAATCGAGTACTATTCGATAAACGTGATAACGACGTTTCACGACAATGAACTTCGGTTCTGCGTCTGTCACGCTCCCGGACGCAAGACGGACGCTAGACGGACGCTAGACGAACGCAAGACGGACGCTAGACGAACGCAAGACGAACGCTAAACGAACGCAAGACGAACGCTAGACGAACGCAGACGCAGTGTTATTTCTTAGCAGTACTGTACGATGAGTTTTGAGTGAAATCTCGTTGACAAGGAAAATTCTCCTCACGTTTCTCTTGTGTAGATACTTCTTACCATTACTTCTATGCTTTATTGGGAGAGAATAACAATTTAGAGCGTGGTTTAACGTAGTTTACGTTGCATGATGGCATTAGAAATCCCACAACCTTAAATGATCCTGCTTAATGGATACTTTACAAGTACGAGAATCAGTTTGAGTACTAATCAAACTCGTATTCGATGTCGTACTCGTTGCCCTTGCTCAAACTCCCTATTGCCTACGCGTCATAGACGCTAGCTAATCAGAATCATCACATTGCTCCTTTAATATCATGTCTTTCTTTGTCTAGAAGTTACTCATTTTAATCTTGGTGATTTCCATGTCGCAGCATTACCGTGATGTCGCGAGCGGTTTTGCCTCCGGCAGCTCCTATGAGCAAAACGAAGCCTATGTGGCCAGTGGTAAACTCCCAGTCTCTCCCGGCAGCAATAGATAATGTAATCCCACATGACCAAAACAGTTTGCCAGTCCGTACTGAAGCCCGAATTGATGGCCATGATGAGCTGTTTGATCCACCAGTGTCATCTGACTTCGAGTGTCCTATATGTATGATGTGTCTTCGAGATCCAGTTCAAACCGCATGCGGTCATCGCTTTTGCAAAAATTGCATAGGACGTCATATGAGGTAACACTGCTTATACTAAGAGGGTAGCTAAGAGGGTAGCTAAGAGGGATAATAATAATAGTAACTAGAAATACGAATCCGCAATAATCCCCTCGCCCGCCTTTTCTACCCAATCCCCCCCCCCCCGCCCCCCGCTACGGGAATTTCTCCATCCATGGTGCCCAGACCTCGCACGCCGTGGCCGTGTATTTCTGTTTTGCAAAATTCACAATTTCCAAAAGCCCGTTTCGTCGAAGAAATGTTTAACCGTTATCTCGGCCAATATTTAACCGATTTAAACTCTGAAAATAGATTTGGAATTAGCGAGTCAACATACATAACATACGCGTTTACTATATTACGAGAACGTGAGTACCCTTCGTAAAAACGGTTTATGTACTTAGAGATTAGTCGACTATAAGCTGGTCACTTCATCGTATATTATTTTGAACGCTAGCATCTCGCGTGATAAGGGACTAAACTCCGGTCGATATTAACACCCTCGCCCTCAGGCCTTCGCCCGGCGCGGCGAGGGGATAATAACAATAATAATAATAATAATAATAATAATAATAATAATAATAATAATATTAATAATAGATTTTAGTACGTATTTGCTAGCCTCAATGCCTTAAAATGGTATAGTAATTTACAAATTCTGAGTTTTAAAAAGATATGTTTTAGACAAAGATTTAAACTTACTAATACAATGTGCGTTTCTAGTGTTAGATGGCAACGCATTCCATAGTCTTAACGCAGCTAAGATCCCCATAGGTTGCCAATGGCAAATTGCGCCCAAGCATATACAGACTGCTAATACAGAGACGCAAGGTTGTTTAGCTTCATATGCGAGAAGAAGAATTGTAAAAGAAATACGTTCTTTAATTGGAAGCCAGTGTGAATTACGTAAAAACGGGGGGATATGCTGAGTGATTTTAGCTCTAAAAACAAGTCTACATGTAGCTGTTGAATTTTGTACACGCTGAAGCTTATGAACTTCAGTAACATGTACTTCAGTAAACTGTTTTAATAATTTTGTTTGGATACAATAAAAGTAGGTGTGCACCGGATAGTGCTTTTTCTATCCACCCGGATACCGGATATGTCGGATAGTTGAACAAAATCCGGCCGGATACCGGTTATTATCGTATACAAGGCTTAGTTCTTCTTTTCAAGTAGAATAGTTGAATTGCCATATTTTCACGATAGTTTCTGGCCTGCATTGTGACCAAAATTTGATGCATTGAAAATCACTAACCCATACTTCAATTCAAGGTTTGAGCCTGCAGTTATACCAATAACAATGTTATAACTGCTGTATCACATAGTACTGTAGTTTGCGAGTAAAAATAGTATTAAACTATGAAAATGAAATGATTAATCGAACTTGGTCTAAGTCAACTTGGTTTATGAGTGCTGTCAAGAAAGTCAATTACAAACTCCCACGTTTGAAACGTAAACATAGGCGTTAACGTCCGGTTGCTTGCAAAGGGTGATATATTTTGTCTGTTTAAGAAGATACAAATTATCATTAAATGACGTCATATGCTCAGCATAACTGTATGATTGTGTTATCAGATGCAAGCACTTTGTATTCTTTGGTACAAAAATTTCACGGTGATTGGCATGATACTCGTGCCACTTTTTGAAACAAGGCCGTAATACAATTTGACCCTTTTCTGTTCTAAGAAAATAGGCAAAATTGCGTCTTTTAAACGGTCGTAACGTTTGATCACATAGGACAATTTTTCTGAAAAACACCAAAATGTTTCAAATCGTGAGAGCTTTCAGATTAGCCTATTTGTGAAAGCCTATGTAAACTACTGTAAAAGGCATAACAAATCTTAAACTCTTCTGAATTTTTCGTCAGTAAGATCCGTTTCAAATGTCGAACTTTTCATGTGTCGAATGTAATGTAAATGAGCTTGAACAAAGGATTTTTCTCATTACTGGGGCTACTGTCCGAGTCTAAGTTTCGGTGGCATTCCTGTATTTTTATTTTTATTATTATTTTTCGGGTCGATAAATTGCAATTATTACGTCATGCCGATAGGCTTTGCGAAACCAAGCGCTGTGCTCATCTTTATGTATGCGCCATCTTCTTTGGTCGCTATTGCTCGAGTGTTCGCTCAAATTATCTAAAGAAATATAGTAAATTTGTGACAAGATTCATAAGGAATGTGGCTGGCAAGTATCTTGATCATAAACACGCTCACAATGTTTAATACAATCGCACACGCCGATCGCGGTAGACCCACACTAAAGATGACGAGCGATTTTGGAACGGGTTGGGCCCTGATCTCAGTGAATTTACAATAAAACTGAGTAGGCTAGCAAAATAAACTTTACGTATGTTATAGACAGATAAATTATATTTCTTTCAAGGTATAATAGAGCTTGTACGCTTCATTATTTCTCAAGAAACGGCTTAATGAAAATACGACAGACTTATTCAAAATAGCGGCAATATTGTTTATTTTGGACATGTTCGTTTTTCAGCTTTTTTAAGACAACAAAGTAAGCTACAACAATAAGCTATACGTATGCTTTAGACAGATAAATTATCTTTCTTTTAAGGTATAATAGACCACCTTGTAAACCTTACTTTTTCTCAACAAAACGTTCGAAGAGCGCCTTATAATATATATGCAAAAATATAATTTGGCCGCCATCTTCAAAAACAGCATCGTAATTTTAATAACCCGAATACGTCGAACGTTTTCTTGACAAATAATCAACCCTACAAGCTCTCTTATACCTTAAAACAAAGATAATTTATCTGTCAACAGTATACGTAAACGTTGTTGTGCAACCTTGCTTAGTTTGTTTTAGAGCGCAATATCGAACATGCCTTGATATTCGTGATATGTGTTTGTGTTTGTTGTTTATCATGATCAAGCGCGGGCTTTCCACTGAGCGCTTCGAAAACATTTGTTATTACATCAGAAATTTAAATTTTAAAAGTACTTCTACATGCTCATACAATTTAATACTTTCCAAAATCATTCAAATCTGTGTTGTTTATTGTTATGTCTACAGTATATACAATATATTAGTCATAAATCAACAGTTTATTGTTTCATATGCAATGCGGAATGTTGCCATCGAATAATCCTGTTTCACTTTATATTTTACCTGTAAGCTTAAATGGGACTCCAAAATGTTGTGGGTTATCAATAAGTCTGTATCGATATTTGTTCATATTGTGCGAATGTTTACAAATGAACATAGTGTATAAATCTCTGACACCCATACCAACCACCAAAATCAAAGAGCAAATAGTTTGTTATTGTTTGTTGGTTTACCAATGACAGCCTGTCCAGCCATGTACTTTCCATTGTCACTATTATTACTTGGTCTGCACAGCCAGATACACAACTTTCAAACTGATTTTTGGCATTCATGATTATTGTAGCTGTACATGGAGGCAAGCTGGCTCACTTAAACCGAGATAGTAATTAGTCCTGATATTACATGAGGCAGACTAGCCCACTTGCCAGACTGACTCACAAGCACATCATTTGCCAACTGCTACTTGGTCTATAACAGCCAGATACATACCTTTTGAACTGATGTTTGGCCTTGACTAAATGGAGGCAAGTTGGTTCACCAACCAAGACAGTAATCTGTCGTTAAGTGCGTTATCCATGTTGTTTTTTTCATGTCAAATTGTACGGTAATGCAGTTTGATTTCGTTATCTTGAATATTTCATAATATGTCTCGAATATAAGATGTGTCCCCCCGGGTTAAGATGCTACTGCGCACGCGTGAGCTGAAATTTTGATTATTTAAGAAATAATAAACTTTTAAAATAATGAAGGATTTTGTGGATTTACAGTATTAAGTATGGTGTAGGAGAAAGGATTCGTTGTCTGTTAGGGAAGACGAGCCTGGATATAAAATAAATGTCTGACATCATTTATGACAGAAAATAAAGTTTATTTATACATTTAAAATGTGATTGTTGTTCCCAGTTCCGACATTTCTACTCATTTTTAATATCATGATTTTTAGAACAAATGGTCGAAGATGTCCCACTGACAACCTAGATCTTAAAGAATCTGATGTAAGTATCCTGTGTACTCCACTACCTCCCAAACCTCATGAATAATTCTGTTAATTTTTCCATTACACCAAATAACTACGTTCACTTAATATTGATGTGAAATAATTAATTTATGTCTGCCACGATGTATAGTATTGCAATATATATATATATATATAGCTCAGTGGTATATATAGCTCGTAGCTCAGTGGTCAGAGAACTGCACTAGCATCGCAGGGGGTCGCGGGTTCAATTCCAGCCGGCCCTTGAAGTTGCATTTTTTCGCAACTGGTCCCGGTTTGGTCTTAAAATGTATGTATTCCCACACTCGAAATTTTCCTTCACCATAAATCCTTTCAACATGTAGTTTGATCGAGTGAAATGCCAAATATTACCTATATATATATATATATATATATATATATATATATATATATATATATATATATATATATATATATATATATATATATATATATATATATATATATATATATATATATATATATATAATATTATATATATATATATATAATATATATATATATATATATATATATATATATAATATATATATATATATATATATATATATATATATATATATATATATATATATATATATATATATATTCTGGTCCTTTGTAAAAGCTAAAACTAAGAACTCCTTGTACCCGCTTTTCCTGAATTTTGAAAAGAGCGTTTGCCTCCAGTCTGATGGACAAAGCAAATATGTTTAATACCTATTTTGAATCAACTTCCAATCAGGCTAGTCTTGTAGTTGTTACTAACTTTAACATAGATTTGGACCTTAACTCAGAGGTTGACTTACAAGTGCCAGTTGAGTTGAGTGATATTCATTTAGCTGTAGCCGAAGTAGAATCCTTTCTAAATAATTTAGACCATACAAAAGCTAGTGGACCTGATCAGATTCCGGGTAGACTTTTAAAACTAACTGCAACCGAAATTGCACCATCCCTGGCACTAGTCCGGGCGGTGAGTGAGGTAGGTATCATGTAGAATCCAACTGGCGAGGTATTTTTTAGAAAAAATATAACTGAGGCTGTATTTGACTATATTCTGAATATAGCCTCGTTTTCATGCAAATATGTAATTTGAAATAAATTGTGATGCTTATCAAATTAACGAGAATAACTTTTCTACATTTGGAAGGAACATCCATATCTGAGTGTTACAATATTAAATATACGAGGGGTGTCTCAAAATTAACATTTTCTAGTTCCGAACTCGAGCTGTATCCATCATCATTTTCCCCATCACGCTCGACAAGTAGCTCCGGAACGTCGTCAGGATACGCTTCAACGATCCAATCGGTCTTTAAGTTAGGGAGCCAACCATGGAACTGTGGATCCTCCAATGCCATGATTGGGTTTTCTCCAAATTCTAGCCCCATAGTTTGCTCTGGCTGTGTGCTTTCGTAGACTGCTGCTACATGGCGTCAAGAGGGAATTGTCAACAACCTTGTGCTCTTTGCTCATCTTTCTCCAGAAAATAGCTGATCTTGCCTCGTTCACTTGTTCGGTTTTCTTTTCTCCATACAGGAAGCACACATACTTTTCAATGGCACCAAATATCTCGTCAAACACATGGATCTCCGTCCCCAACCGGCTGAAAATGTCCAAGAACACTGGATCTTTGCTCGCTTGTTTCCAGCAGAAGGGCTTCCGTTTGCGTAAAAAACTTGCCACATAATCATTTCCAGTAAATGAATGGTGTCCAACCAATGCTTTCTTTTCCTGATTGGTAAGACTACACGAGTTCAGGTGAAGGAGCTTTCTTGTCTTGCCAGAAACCGTTGTCGATGTAGACTTCACATTCCTGATTGGTTCCATTCCAAGTAAAATTATGGGAATATCAATATCACCAGAACTTGATCGTACCACACAGGTTATTGGTTGGTCATCACTGCTCCTTGCAACTTGCTGAATCAAATACGCAATTTTAGTATCAGCCTCCTCGTGGTCTGTTGCTATAATCATGGCCAAAAGTCGTGGGACAGTGTTGTTGAGTTCTTGAAAAATCCAGCCCCACCCCCGCTCCCCCCATCAATGTTGTATGTTTTGGTGTTTCAAACGACAACGCACACATAATTCTCATATAGTTACATTGCATCATTTTATTCAACATTGTAGGGGGGAACGGGAGGGATGGGTTCATATGTGTGATAATAGAATTTAGTAAAACTTGAGTAGGTAATAAATATTACTGTGTCCCAGCTACTTTTGGCCAGGATTGTAGTTCCCTTACACAAAAAGAACCAGTTGCGCATCGTTTTCAATCAATGAAGTTAACGCGGCATTGAACAGCTCGCTTTTGGCGTTTTTTTCTTCTGATTCCATCGCATGTTGCCATCGATAGTGGAACTGGTGCAAGCGGGTTACAAAATCGAAGAACAACGTCAACAACATCGTAAATGTGTTGAAGAATGACTTTATTGATCCCTTCAGGACTGACTTGGACCACGACAAATTGTACAACCTTGCCTCTGGTAGCTCCTTACCAGACGACGTAGCAGAAAGCCTTTTGTCTGTTCAAGAGCGTGGAACATTGTTAAGAGACAAATTCCTTGAGCGATTAAACTCAGAGAGTTCCGAGGAAGATCTTTATTTCAGTCCCACCATAAAACGAGTTCAAAGGAAGAGTTTTACGGACGTCAGTAAGAAGCTAAAGGTGTCTGCGAAAGGTAAATGTAAGGAAATCACTGTTCCGCGGGACATTCTTGGTCTTCTTGCTGCCAAGTCACAACAACAGAATGCTGCGATAAACATCGATAAAGCCCTGTGCATGTTACCCGCTTGCACCAGTTCGACTATCGATGTCAACATGCGATAGAATCAGAAGAAAAACCGCCAAAAACAAGCTGTTCAATGTCGCGTTAACTTCATTGATTGAAAACGATGCGCAACTAGTGCCCGACGATCCACGTGCTCACAGAGTCTATATTCTCGATCTCGCAGGCATTATTCGTAGCATGGTTAAGGTACCAAACACGTTTAAAGATGTTGCATTACGACTCTTCTCAGATCTTCCAAGGCAGTATAACATCGTCTACGTTGCATGTAATACGTGCAAGGTTCGATCAACAAATGAGAATGTGCGTGTACTGTACCTGCTGATTTTAAGAAGTTTCTTGGCAACGGTGACAACAAAGAGCGACTGTTTGAGCTTATCGAAGAAATGTGGGTTCAAAATAGGAATCAACTGGGAGAGCGTGTTATATACTTCGCAGGGGGGACGCCTGCCTCAAGATAGCGCAAAACGGTTCTTTTCGTGTAAGGGAACTAGCAACAGACCACGAGGAGGCTGATACTAAAATTGCGTATTTGATTCAGCATGTTGCAAGGAGCAGTGATGACCAACCAATAACCTGTGTGGTACGATCAAGTTCTGGTGATATTGATATTCCCATAATTTTACTTGGAATGGAACCAATCAGGAATGTGGAAGTCTACTGTACATCGATAACGGTTCTGGCAAGACAAGAAAGCTCCTTCACCTGAACTCGTGTAGTCTTACCAATCAGGAAAAGAAAGCATTGGCTGGACACCATGCATTTACTGGAAATGATTATGTTGCACGTTTTTTACGCAAAGGAAAGCCCTTCTGCTGGAAACAAGAGAGCAAAGATCCAGTGTTCTTGGACATTTTCAGCCGGTTGTGGACAGACATTTGGTGCCATTGAAAAGTATGTGTGCTTCCCGCATGGAGAAAAGAAAACCGAACAAGTGAACGAGGCAAGGTCAGCTATTTTCTGGAGAAAGATGAGCAAAGAGCACAATGTTGTTGACATTTCCCTTTTGCCGCCATGTGGCAGCAATCTACGAAAGCACACAGCCATGTGGCTAGAATTTGGAGAAAGGCATGGTACGCAATTATGGCATTGGAGGATCCACAGTTCCATGGTTGGCTCCCTAACTTAAAGACCGATTGGATCGTTGAAGCGTATCCTGACGACGTTCCGGAGCTGGGTACGAAGAAGACAACGCATACAGCTCGAGTTCGGATGATGAATAATAAAAGTACTGTAACTAACCAATTAGGAAATGTTAATTTTGAGTATATTTAATATTGTAACACTCAGATATGGATGTCCCTTCCAAATGTAGAAAAGTTATTCTCGTTAATTTGATAAGCATCATGATTTATTTCAAATTACATATTTGCATGAAAACGAGGCTATATTCAGAATATAGTCAAATACAGCCTCAGTTATATTTTTCTAAAAAATACCTCGCCAGTTGGATTCTATATACAAAACTGGTCCAGTAGACCTGTTTTTCTGGGATTCCTAGTAATAATAACAAATTATTTAAAACTAACGATTTTACACCGAAATTAGGCTAAATTGCGCTATAACTCTTAAAAGCAGCCTTGTCTGCCTGAATAACATCCAGATTCGAGTTCTTCGTCAAAAACTGGTCTAGAAAATCCTACTCCCGTAAATTACCCGCTCAGGTGATACCTACCTCACTCACCGCCCGGACTACACGTCTTTTTAACCATTCTCTACAACTGGGAAAGATGCCGCAGATTTGAAAAGAAGCCAACATCAATCCAACTTTCAAGGCAGGAGATGAACACTGTGTGGGGAATTATAGACCTATTTCTCTTCTATGTATTGTATCTAAAGTTATGGAGAAGAGTATTTATAATCATTGTTACAATTTCATTTCTTCGAGGATTTATGAAATGCAGCATGGTTTTTAACGTGGAAAAAGTTGAACAACTTAACTTATCCAGGTGTACTACAACATCGTGGAATCCTTGGATAAGAGGATGGAAGTTCAGTGTGCCCACCTCGACTTTGTGGTGTCACATGCAGTACTCATACCTGTATATAAGTTGGAACGACTTGGATTCAGTGGGAGTTTACTAAGATGGATTGTCAGTTATTTATCGGACAGGTCACAGAGAGTCCTATCAGATGGTCATTACTCAGACGCCAGTCACCTCCGGAGTTCCTCAGGGGTCCATACTTGGTCCCTTGTTTTTTATTCTGTTTATTAATGACTTACCAGATGTTGTTACCTCCTCCAAAATTGCCTTATATGCTGATGATTCTAAGATTTATAAAGTAGTGAAATCTCCGAATGACGGTGTTGACTTTCAGTCTGATCTTAATCGCATTTGCCTCTGGAGTAATAAATGGCAGATGCGATTCAACACTAAATAATGTAAAATAAATGTAAAATTATTACAATTACACATAAAAAGAAAATTAAGAGTACTATTAAATTTTATATGGATGGCAATGAACTTGAAAACGTGAAAACGATAAAAGATCTGGCGATCACTGTCTGCTCTGATTTAAATTGGAACCAGCACATATCGAACATTACGTCAAAGGCAAATCGAATTCTTGGCATGTTGAAACGTGGATGCAAAGAGTTAAAAGATGTTGAAACCAGAACTATCCTCTATCGTTCATTGGTTCTGCCGCAACTTGAATATTCATCTGAACTATGGTCACCTTTCCAAATCAATCATGAGCTACTTCTTGAAAATGTACAAAGAAGAGCTACAGAGTTTATTTTGGATTATCCACAAGATTTTAAAATTATAAACAAAGACTTATTAAACTTAACCTTCTTCCATTGGAGTATCATCGAGACATGTTAGATGTAGTTCTTCTTTAAATGTCAACATGGACATTATAACCTAGACATTTCTAACTTTGTTGACAAAAGAGCCAAGTCTAATTATCAGATTAGATCATATGACCCACATAATTTTACTGAATTTAAAAGTAATACAAACTACTTTAACAATTCATATTTCCCAAGGGTTGTAAGAACCTGGAACTCCCTTCCCATGGATATTAAAGTGCTTGACAAAATTCAGCCCTTTAAAAGGAAAATTAAGAACCACTTTCTAAGCTTGATTTCCAATTATGAATTACCTTGTGTAAATAATAAATAGTTCGTAAACAGTTTGTAAATAGTTTCTATATATTATTTTGTTATTTTATTTTTTAATCTTTTGTATTTATACCATTGTATACTATATATCTAGTTTCTAAGGTAGTCCATCTCAATTGGGGCTATATGCTCTGTTGGACCACTTTCACCTTGTATATTAATACTCTGTGATTAAAAATATATAGTTGGCAACAGCGGTCACGTGACACCAATAATTCTGGCTGTTTTGATATGATAATTTATCCGGCGCCATAGGCGAGGGTAATAATCTCGCCGCGATGTATATATATATATATATATATATATATATATATATATATATATATATATATATATATATATATATATATATATATATATATATATATATATATATATATAATATATATATATATATATATATATATATATATATATATATATATATATATATATATATATATATACTACTGTATAGCTAAAGAAAGACTTCCTGAACAGACGAAGTGAGATTTTTTCGAGTTGTCGACATGTAATGGGACACCAAATAATGACATGTATATAATAACTATAGTTTAATCCGATCCAGCGTGAAACTCAGAGTTGCGACTCCTGTATTCAAACTATTATATTATTCCGCTCTACCTGCAATGGTATTGAGCACTCTCATATCCAAAGTCATTTGTAACTCATCTGTTACTTATAATTGTCAATATATATATTTATATATATATATATATATATATGTATCAATCCTCCTCCGCAGGCGTTTTTTGGGCGAGTGAGGGGCGCGGGCGGAAAAAAAATGCGGGCGAAGAGAGAATAAACGCCTGCCGACCAATGATTTCAAGATGGCGAAGCATTGACGTGATCGTACATATTTATAGGCGTATTGAAAAGCAATTTATCGAGGAAACTGTTGGGCAGTAAATAGTTAAAACAACTCTCCTTTTTACCACCAAAGCGCTAAAATATTGAAAAACTATGGCCCATTTCTTAAAAACGAAGCGACAACTGGTAATTTGCTACTAAACACAAAGCATGAAGGCAATCATATCAACTAAATAATTAATCATTAGCATATATATTATTTAAAATACATGTAGCATGTCTAATAAAGCATATTCAGTTATACATACATACAAACAAACAAAAACAATGCAAAAACACAACCTTTATTAAGTATATAAAATATTGTACTTGAGACGCTAATATCACTTTAATATATCTTGTTTATGTATACATTGGGTTCAATTAAACACGTTCAAGTTTACAATGGGCAGCTGGTCTACATTTTGCGCTAAATCGTAGAATACCCGTCCAGCACTTTCGCTATTTGTATCTGTTGACAGTTAGTAAAAGCACGGTTAGTAAAAGTTATAAATTAAAAGGGTCAAATTACGCAAAGTTCATCATACACAATTTCTTCGTTCTATATTTTAAACCATTTAATTTGATAAATGTACAAGTACACACAAATATAAACCTTCGACATTTTATTTAAAGAGATTTTAGAGCAACCTGGTTTGTATTTCTGCCTTTAAATGCGGTTTCAAAAATGGACGGGTATTCTATAATTGCTCCGAATGTCAACATCACTGTCTATCACTGCTGTGCATGAAATCTTCGAATTTCTGAATCTCTTCCTCGCTGCTATCCGCCATAACTATCCAGATGTAACCAGTAAGGCCCGATAAGACTTTACGAGGCGTTTCAAGTTTCGATGGGTCATATTTCAGCAGATATTTATGGATAACCCGAAGATCGACACTACAAACCCGAAGATCGAACATTAGTATTTGCCAGGCGTTTCTTCGTCTCTTCTCAAATTTCGCGCGCCCGCAATTTTTTCCGCCCGCGCCCCTCCCTCCCTCGCCCAAAAACGCCTGCGGAGGAGGTAGTATGTATATAACAATCGTGGATTCGGAGAAAAAAACAGGACTACATGTTAACTCTACAAATCTGTTTCATGAGGTAATAATACCTCACTCATCAGGAGTTTAATCACTGTACATGTTGATCTTAAAACAGCGCTTTAATAGCTATGGATTTACATAAAAATCTATGTATTTACATAAAGTCTTGTGGCTATGAATGGGTGTCAACTAATTATTACACTGTAGTGCCTTTTTTCTATGTCTGCAGGCTGAGACGAGTTCGTTCCTTTTGTTCAAAGTGCAGCGGTGCGGTTGGCAAATGATAATAAACTTCTCGTTTAGGCATGAATTACATCTTACACTTGAACTGCTATAAGGCTTAGCGCGTGATATAATTTGCCATGCAATGTCGTGTTCGATGTTGTTGTCTTTAAGGGACCAGACATCTTTACTGAGTTCTGTCCTACTAATTCACAGACTTCGGCTCCATCGTACAGTGTAGCTCCAGTTGTGACATCAAATGTGTTGTCGCCGTCCCTTTTTACCCATCCATTACCTTGGTCGAAAAGTAGCGACTCACATGCGTGCATAATGATTTCCAAATCACTCTGGCTGATCGGTACGAATTCCTTGGCATAATCTATGGCTTTCGTTAGCAGTTCTTCCGTTATCGATGCGTAGAAGTCGACTATATCAAACTGTGCGAAGCTGCAATTTTTCTTGTCTTCTAATTTGTTGAACCACTCTGTGACGCTTTTCGTATTCTTCCACTGGTGCACTTGGGTTTTTTCTTTCGTGTACGCGTTTATTCTCTCTAATACTTGCTTGCTAACTCGTCCTAGGATGCTTTTTGCCGGGTTTATCAGTCAGCATTTTGGTGTTATTGTTGAAGTTTCTCCTTGTTGGTCCTCGAGGGTGATGAAGGCTTGTTGCTTGGCAACGATTGTGGTTCTCTCTTGGATGTCTAATCTTGATACGATCTGTTTTGCCTTTTCTGGTTGAATTTCGTTGTAGGTGTTACTGTTGCATTTCTTGTCGTGCGTGGCTTTGTCCATTTCGCCACATAAACAAATACCTACTACGTAACTTCAAAGAAACACAGCCCGACAATTAGCGCTTTTGATCAATGCCGCGCGAATTGTATATAATTCAGTGAAATACGTTGATGTTTAGTTAGTCGTCTGATGATTGCCTCAGGCATGAAACACAGTGTTACGGACATCTGTAAAAGTTTAGATTTTACGTTATACTTTATAACTAGCTCTAGAAATTTTGTATCTAGCACTCTTACTTATTGGGATATTGTCCATGTTTTGGTCTATTCAACTAATATATATGTATAACATATGTATATGTATTTTTACATATACATATATATATATATATATCTATATATATATATACATGTACTACGACAAAGATGATGAAGATCCCTGTTAGAATCGCTCCTCGTGATGATAGATACTTAAGTACTAGTTATTATAACCCCCGAACGCTTAGCCATAGCCAACAAAATTCAAAGACCTAATCTAATTATGATTCCGCGCTTACCGATTCTTCTTACTGTGCGTTCTCGAATAGTTGATACTTGCCTACTCAACGCAAGATCAATAAATAATAAATCGTTTGTCATTAAGGATTTTGTTGTTGACAATAACATTGATTTATTATACAACTGTATTGAAAAGTGTCCAAATAACGCTAAAAACGAGTACAAATATACAGCGATATTCGGACAGTTAGTTATTTGGATAGTTGGTTATTTGTATAGTAGAAAACCGGGTTGACAGATCGGCTGACGTGAGCACTGTTTATAATTTACCAGCAAACGTAGTTTTTAGTGAAAGAATGGATAACATTTTGGCAACATTTGAAGGCGACAATGAAATTGACTGGCTTTCAAATTCATGCTTGCCAGTATAAAGACTATAAACAACGAAAGCGTAGACCGCGAAAGAACTGCCAGTATGTGTTCCGACTAGAAATGACTCGCTAATGATGTTGAGATAGGCGAGTTCATAGAGAAAAACAAATACACAAATGCGGCCAAAAAACAACAACTGACCTGAATGTCTGGAAAAGATGGCCCTCCTTCATCGGTGAGAGCAAGGGAAATTCAGAATATGATTGAGTCGGACGATGAAGATGACAATTAGTTTAAGACAAGTTTGATCGAATTCAGTTTAAACACTTTTGTTACGCTAAGATTTCAAACCGATCCATTGTTCATTTTGAAATATTGAAAAACTGTAACGTTGATAATAAAATTATAAAACTGTTGACAAGATAATTCTCAAACTGGTTTGACAAGTTTATTTTGTTAGCCAATCAAATTAGTAGTCACGGGTGACTACTTCATGTATGCTTATTATTTTGTTTTGCTGCAAGTCACGCCACTTCCCTTGCCTTTTTACAGTTTTCTTTTTCCATAACAAATTGTTGATCAAAGCAGTTATATAATAAATCTCTAATTAGATGTTTTGGTATGTAGTATCGCTGTATATTTTTACTCGTTGTTTGTTATTTTGACTCGCCCTGCGGGCTCGTCAAAAATACGACATGACAACTCGTAAAAATATACAGCGATACTACATACCAAAAACATCTAATAAGATATATATTCTAGCTCTCACGAGAAACATGATTGAGACCAGACCCAGTTGATTATAGGACAATAAAACGATATTTGCCCGACATGATACCTGTTTCAACATGTCTCCCGTACGACTAGAGGAGGTGGAGTTGCCATTTTATACAAGCTTTAAACTTAAAGATGACTTGTCGAGGTCCAGGGTATGTAAATCATTTGAAGTGGCTGTCTATTTAATGAATTATTCATCACATGTCTTGAAGGTGGTGGTTGTCTATATAGACCACCACCATCGATCAAGAATGGACTTAATGTGAGTTTATTCTTTGAATAATTTAGTCGTTTTGTAGAACAACTAATCACTATACAGTACACCTGGATCTTTTGTCATCCTTGGTGACATGAATTTCCATATGGACTCACCAAGTGATGCAGCTACTTCACGATTTATGGATCTATTAGAGACATTTCATTTAAAACAACACATTGAAGTTGCAACTAATCAAAACGGCCACACTTTGGATTTGGTCATCACTAGGAGGGATGATGACCTTATTTCTAACTTCTATGTAACAGATCCAGCAATCTCCGACCACATGCAGTACATTGTAACATATCTCTAACGAAGCCCTCTTTTCCAGCGTAAGGAAATCAAGTGCCGGAAAGTCAAATCAGTGAACAAGGAACGCCTGAAAATGGACATCCAGAATTCCCCTCTGATGAATATAAACAATATTAATAATGTTACTGAGCTTGCAGCACTATACGATGACACTCTGTTGAGCTTGATGCGCCTCCTAAAAAACGTACAGTTACACTTCGTCCTGCATCACAGTAGTATACAGATGAAACGAGAGTTGCGAAAGTCAAAAGACGAAGATTTGAGCGCATATGGCGTACTATAACAAGCTCACTATTAATAGAGATATGTATACTGAGCAATGCAATGTGGTCAACAGACTTATTTATCAATCTAAAATGAGATTTTATTTCGAGCTTATCGTAGAAAATAACTCTAATCAAGCCGTTCTATTCACTGTAGTAGATAAGATACTTAATGATTAAAGTGATGAATAAACTACCTTCACATGATGGACCCTTCCGCGACCTTGCTAACAAATTTGCTAACTTCTTCGTAGAGAAAATACAGACTATAAGAAATGATCTTATAACGGAGGCTGATGTTAGTGAATACCATCAAAGAACAGACACCTCTTCAAGAACTGGACATGAGCTATGTCACTTCACGCCTGATGAAGAGCTGCACACCTTGCTCTCCCGTATGACTGGCAAATCCTGGATCCTGGATCCTATACCTGGCTGTATTGTGAAAGATTGCTTCGATGTGTTACTACCAGTTGTAAAAATAATTGTAAATCTTTCATTTGAAGAAGCTGTGGTACCACGTAAGTTCAAGGAAGCAGTCTTGAGACCAAAAATCAAAAAGCCATCGCTTGACAATGAACAATTGCCTAGCTTTAGACCTATTTCTAATATTAGCTAAAGCTACTGAGAAAGTTGTCGCTTCAAGACTGAACTGTTATCTTAATGACTGTGGCCTACATGAGTTGTTCCAGTCTGCGTATAAACATGGACACAGTACTGAGACAGCACTGGTGAGAGTTTACAATGATATTCTATAGGGCATTGATAACGGTGGCTATTGCATTCTCTTATTGTTAGACCTTTCTGCCGCCTTTGATACTGTAGACCATGCCATACTACTAAATGGACTCTACAACGGACTCTACAACGATTTTGGCATCAAAGGGATGTCCTTGCTTGGTTTGAATCATATTTGTATATGGTCGCCGCCGATCTGTGTGTATAGAAAGCGAATGCTCCTCAAGCTGTGAACTGCTTTGTGGTGTCCCCCAGGGTTCTGTACTGGGCCCAATACTGTATTTACTGTATATAGCTCCCCTGGCAGATGTAATCAAACGCCACAATATGTCTTATCACTTTTATGCGGATGACAGTCAGATATACATGACTGTTAAACCACTACAACCTGGTGAGTTAGACCATTCCAAATCTACTGTTGAAGCGTGCGTTCAAGATGTAATCTATTGCATAGCTGCTAATATGCTTAGACTTAATAGTGGTAAGACTGAACTATTAGTGCTAAATGCTCGTCATCGACCATCACCACCGCTAAAATATATCCAAATCTGTTGGAAACAGAGTTGATTCAGGCATCGGATTCTGCAAAAAAACATTGGGTATGGTTTGACGATACATTTGTCGATGAACAAACAAGTATTATGATCTGCAAAAAGGCTTTTTTATCACCTTAGAAATATTGCTACTATAAGAAAATTCTTATCATATCAAACATTGTGAAATTTTAATCCATGCTTTTGTCACTACAACATTAGATTATTGTAACTTGTTATTAACTGGGCTCCCACAACATCTTTTACAAAAAACTTCAACACGTGCAAAATTCAGCAGCACGTCTTCTTACCGGTACAAGAAAATTTGAACATATTGCACATATCCTGAAGGACCTCCACTGGCTTCCAATCAAAGAAAGGATTGACTTCAAGATTTTATTACTCACATTCAAGGCACTCCATGGTATAGCCCCATTATACCTTCAGGACATCCTAAGCCCAATATACACCTGCTAGACCATTACGATCAATCAGCAAAGGACTCTTAGTGGTTCCAAAATATAATCTAAAGTCATATTGGATTGAGAGCCTTTTCTGTCGCTGCACCAATACTATGGAATGAACTACCTGAATATCTTAAAAACATAAACTCTATTGCCCTTTTTAAGGACTGGACTTAAGACATTTTTATTTAAACGTAGATATGAAATGATTTAGAACATAATTATTAATGTTGTTATAATTTTTTTTATTTTTAGCAACGATATTGGTAGCATCTGTTAATAATGACTATATTTTAGATTAGTATTTAGTGATTAGTTATAACTATTATTCGTAACAGCATTTGAGCATTTGTAAATAACGACTATATTTTTAGTTATTATTATATATACGACGAGGCGCGGTTGGGCCGGGTGGCTGATTGCAGAATAATTTTCTAAGTACATAAAGGGTATGCACGTTCTCGTAATATAGTAAACACGTATGTTATGTATTTAGACTCAGTAATTCCAAAACTGTTTTCAGAATTGAAATCGAGTAAATATTGGGCGAGATACGGTTCAAAATCTACGTACGACGAACCGGCTTTTAAGGATTTGTTGTCGACATACGCGGTCTGGGCACTGGGGTGTTTGGATACTCTGGATCCAACACGCGGGATGCTGCTAAGATTCGAAAAGCCCCCCTAGGCTAGTTTTGGGCTGGCAGCGTACCGCAATCACTAGTGTAATTTGGCATATTTATAATCTCAAATAATTAATAATTCATGAGTTAAAGACAAAGGAAATCAATGCCAGGTCGAACATGTGATGAAAACACTCTTGTAAAACATAGAATGTCACTTGAACATAGAATCCATGTTTACATCTTATTGTTATAGCTGCTGACATGTTCAACCGTTATTGACAGGTCTTTTCCGACATTTTCGCGAAGAGGCAGATCAACCAGTTTCCTGTGAGATGTCGAACGGTCAAGAATGGGAAAGAGGGATGCAAATGGTTAGGAGAACTGCAAACAATCCATGTAAGTATTTCCGTTTAAACTAAAAAACAAGATAAGAAAGGTTACTTTTTGCTTATTCAGTGAAAAATTCAGTACGAAAAAACTCTGTTACCTAAAATAATTTTTGAAATTATAAATATTGCCGTTTACTACTCTTGGGATATTATGATTTATTTTTTAACATTGATCAAAACACTGACTATATACAAGAGTTATTTTTCACTCTCCGCTACAGATAAAAGTTGTTCGAAGTTAGAGGCTCAGCTCTACGTCAAGTGAAGATGTTTAGTTTAGTTTAGTTTAGTTTAGTTAACATAAACATGTTTCAAAATCACATGTGAATAATTCACATGAAACTTCATATTCAAATGATACAATAAACCCAAAATGATTGAATAATTGTTGTTAAACATAAGCTCTATTTATCTTTTGCAATTGCAGTTACTACTTAGTAATAAATAAATAGAAAATATATCCAGAAATATTGTAAATTGTGAAACGCAGAAAATGTTTCTGAGCCCCAGACGGAATTGAACCTGCAACCTTCTGATCTCCTGTTTGTGGTTAGACCCTTACGAAAATTTCACATGTGATTTTGGAACATGTGAAACAATCACATGTGAAACATAAACATGTTTCAAAATTAATGTGAATAATTCACACGAAACTTCATATTCAAACGATACAATAAAGCCAAAATGATTGAATAACTGTTGTTAAACATAAGATTTATTTATCCATTTTACAATTTTTTTGCAATTGCAGTTACTACTTAGTAATAAATAAATAGAAAATATATCCAGAAAATTTGTAAATTGTGAAACGCAGAAAATGTTTCTGAGCCCCAGACGGAATTGAACCTGCAACCTTCTGATCTCCGGTTTATGGTTAGACGCTCTAATCATTGAGCTACAAGATGGCAGTCGAAGGCTATGTTGTGTACACTATGGTATGTGCAGCATACATACTGCTAATTCAGCAGTCTCAATATATCTGTATATTTTTATCAGAATTTATTAAATGTGACTTGCAGCTTTGTTATTTCAATATAGTAAATTGTTTACTACAAAAGATTTAAACTGGAGATCATGATCTGAGTTTGCATTAAAGCTTGAGTAGCAATTTACAATTACTATATTGAAATAACCAAGCTGCAAGTCACATTTAATATATGCAAAAATATTATAACCTAAATTCACTAACATTATGCAAAAATAGGCCAGAATATATAGCCTATCAATAATATTTTAGTTCTAGTAATTGACAGATATAGTTAAATAGTTATTATATCTTCAAATTACTAGAACTATACTTGACTTAACACATTAACAACGTTAAAGTGCCACTAACCGCCAAAATGATAATATTTTGTTTGAAAGGACACTTAAAATTATGAGGAATGGAGTTCGCAGTTCTTCGATATCTATTTCCCTTCTCGAGGTATTCAGTTATACGTGATATGTTAATGTGGCACAGGATGACGTCAAAGTAGGCAAACAACATTGTGGCAATTCTAGAATTTATGTACAGTCAACTCTCGCCTTGCGGACACCCCGCTAATGCGGACACCCCGCTAATACGGACACCCCACTAATACGGACGCCCCGCTATTAAGGACAGTTGGTAAATCCCCGGCCGAAACTACTATGAAATGTATTGAAATAACTCTCGCTATTACAGAATTTCGGACACTTCACGTGGTCCTCAACAAACATTTTTATTGTTCTACTCTCGTTACAACTGACACCTTGGATCAGTTGGACGCGGTGATTTTCTCTCGACACATGAAAGTGAATGACTTTTTAATTTATAGAATGACATATTTACATCTTGCTATTTGTCAGCGGAAGTACTTTGAGGATTCCGTTCGTTATAATTTCTGTCGACAAAAATGACGAACAGAAAAAATATTCCGATCTTTTTCCGCTTTATTTACATTACTTTCGAGACATTTTAGTTTGTTTTGCCATTTCAATATTCTTGACAGACTTGCGCTTTCGTGTAGCCTCTGCCGTACTCGATATTCCTTCTTGTTTGGCTCGCAAAAGTTCATCAAATATTGTCAAATATTTGTGTTCGCCATACAATTTGTAAAAAACGGGAATCTCAAAACGCATGCCAGCTACTCTTTTTTTTCACAAATGACAGCTTCTCCTCTATGATTCACTCTTTTCAAAAATGAAGAAACAATTTTGGACTATCCTAAAGGATCCTTGGCACACGTCGAAGCGCGAGTCTTGTTAATTTCAGGCTGAAATTCGTCTTTATAAGCATGGTGGCCTCTCAACCAAAAATAATAAGACTTATATTCCTCACTGCGTTTGTTAGTGTTTCGGAGATCTCCGTTGCTTTCGAGCCATTTCAAACTCACAAACACACTGCATGTATGATCCTCAATTAAAGCACATAAAAAACAAAACAACTGTAATACATAGTAGTGATATTTTACAACCTGAAATCGGAATATTTTCATCGCATCCCGGTATTGCGAACTCTCGCTATTACGGACACCAAATGACGGTCCCCAGGGTGTCCGCTATAACGAGAGTTGAATGTATCTCTTCAAAGTTATCCAACAAAATTACTTGAAACTTTGCACGTGGATGCATACTACCAAACTAAAGAACACAGTTCAAGTTATGTTATCACCATAGTAACAGATTACTTTCCAGACCTCCTAGTTTTTAAATCATAATAATTTGTTTTCTCATGTGCAGATTCTGATTGTTGTTGAAATTGGCAGTTAACAACGTTTTCAATAACTTTTCCAATGCAATACCCAAGTTTGAAATCGAAAACATTACTTGCAATGACAGAAAATGAAGATTTCTGTATGGGAACGGAGAGGTTTGGAAGCTAATCTGTTACTATGGTGATAACATTTAACTTGAACCATGTACTTTAGTTTGGCGGTACATGTATGTATCCACGATCAAAGTTTCAAGTAATTTCATTGGATAACTTTGAAGATATACATGAAATTTAAAGTTGGCACAATGTTGTTTGCCTGCTTTCACGTCAACATGTGCCTCACTAACATATCATATAACTGAATACCTCAAGAATGAAAATAGATATTGAAGAACAGTTGGTGCCATTCTTTGTCATTTTAGTGCCTTTTCACACAGAGCATTAATATCATTTTTGGGGTTAGTGGTACCTTTAAGGCAACACTATACAAAACTATTATAATTAAATATACATTTATATTTAGTTAAAATATCATAATATTGGTAAATATTATAAATATTGGTAAATATTATGATATTGGTAAATATTATAATATTGGTAATGTTTTGACTTGTTTTTTCTTGCCTGCAGAGCATATCGCTTGTCTTTGTATTGTTGTGCCATTGCTGCCTTGTTTCGGCATTTGATAATCTTTTGAGAACTTCAGCTAAAAATGACAAGAAGACAAAGACAAAACTTAACATCCCTATATTTGGTGTTAAAATATAACAATCATCAGAGGAGTCTTTTTTTAATATAATAATTATCAAAGTTGAAGCCTGCATTACCTGCTGAAGTCTGATAATGCAGACAGAGACCTTGATAATTCTTGATGTCAAAAGACTCAAAAAAGCTGAATTCAACAATTGTTATATTATACATTTTCAGCACAGTACTTATCTACCATACAGTAATTAAACTATGGACACATTGCTAGTTCACTGGGCAAGTGGTTTGCCTAGCTGGGTGGCATGCGTCCCATCAGCACATGCAAGATAACTATTTTGTATGCAGATAATATGCTACTGATGATATACCATTGTGCAGAATGTGCGCTCAACTAGATCTTGACAATTTCAGTAGCTAATATAATTAAAAATGCAGATATTGAGAATTCTCATAACATTTCTGACCAATCAAAATTAAGTGCTTTAGCAAGCTTTAACACAAGCCCCAGATGGGAATTGAAGTCAATTGGACCCACAACCTTCTGGTCTCTGGTTAGATCGCTCTAACCATCGAGCTACAAGCTACTAGTACATACAGTACTGCTCAGAAATAACCTAACACTGCGGTTGCGGTTCGGTTGCGGTTCGGTTGGGGTTAGGTTGCGGTTCGGTTGGGGTTAGGTTGGGGTTCGGTTGCGGTTCGGTTGGGGTTCGGTTGGGGTTCGGTTGCGGTTCGGTTGGGGTTAGGTTGCGGTTCGGTTACGGTTCGGTTTGCGGTTCGGTTTGCGGTCGATACACATTAGCGTGTGTGAAAACGGCTTGGGTTCCGACTATTTCCGACATGGAAAGCGTTTAGTTTAAAATGTAGAGAGGGCACCAAAAGCAAAATAGATCTTCATGTTTGGCTTCATTCTTTGTTTGTTTCATGTCCTATTGACAAGAATACACTCGCGCAAGAGATTCGCAGTTGAAAGCGAAACGTTGTGCTTTCGCCGTCCAAAACCTAATTCAAGTAATGTTCGACTTATACTGCACTCGTGGCACCTTTTGCAGTGAATCCTCGTCGAACCTAACGAATGTGATAGTATTACGAAAATATAATGATTGCGGCAGAGCGCGTATCCGTTTTTAATTCCTAAACCGTTTTCCCCGATCATTATTATTTATTGCAGTGCGTCAGCCGCGTATAGCATGGCAGAAACTAGAAAGAGCCTATATCTCTGATGAAGGCCTTCTCTCGAAATTGTTAGACCTATTATTCACGATTTCGGCACTACACACCAAACCTTTTAGCATTTTCGATTCCTAATAATTCACGTGTCGAAAAGTGGTATTGCATGAAGTTTCAACCATTTCTGTGTTTACATGAAGCGAATCGAAAATTCGATCGGCTTACAATGCCGGATCGACTCGACTTTTCAAAACAAAAGAAATCGACACTATTTCTTTGAGGGGATTGAGTGTTCCAATGGGATTGAAATTTCGATCCGACGTCATTGAATACTGTATCTGCTAGTGAAAATATTTTAAGTTAATAGGAAGTCAAAAAATCATCATTAACAAAGTTCGAATGCCTTTGTTGAAGAAACTAAAAGCGTCGTAAATCAAAATATCGCTTGACAGGTTTGAATAGAATTGGCCACAACACGAGGAACGTATGAATATATTGAATAATAATTGTATTCTAGTGCTGTTTCGGGCGAAGTAGTTCACACAGGGGAAGCTTTTTCATGTCTCGTTTACACGGCGACGGAATTTTATAACGAAGTCGGGTCTATTCGTTCCGGCAGATATAAACAACAATATATAGAGGCGTTCGTTCACAACGCGCGATTTCCGGTCGAGTTTGATAAAAATATAGTTTGGTATAGTTTTGCCTTTCCTGCATAGTTTTTGGTTAGGGTTAGTATTTTTGGTTAGTATTTTGGTTAGGGGTTAGGATTTGGGTTATGATTAGGTTTTATTTTTAGAATTATTGTTACGATTACTGACTGCCGAACCTCTAGTTTTTCCCGATACAAGTTCCGGTTACCGGACCTATATAGCCACATCGATTTTATAAACGTTCTCCAAATACGAAAAACGGATTGTTCATCGTAATCATATTAATGACAATCTGCTGAAACAAAGTAGATGTTACTGTTAGCTCTGATAGACCAACATGTACCGAATACAATTCACTGAAAAAGTTCTGCAGCTAAAATGCGTTTGTCAAAGCCGTATTGATTTAGACGAATTTCGTAACATGTGACCACGCAAGTGTCAACGCTATTATTGTTGCCAAATTATATCTATTTTAGTGCGTTGAGTATCACGTTTTCAAACGTGTCTTTCTCCGTTAAAGCTTTGAGACAAAACGCCAATCTTTTAAGCTTGTTTGCCTTCTGCACGAATAATTGACAGTCTCTCGTCTGATCCGACGAATAGTAGAATTCAAAACATTCACACCGCATTCTTCCATTAGTTTAGTTTTCAATTTGGCAGATGTTAACTCGTCGTTCATGTCATCTTATCGTCAATATATTTGCGTGAAATAATTCGATTCCATGAGTAAATAGACAGTTTTCTCATTTCACCAAACAACGCCGTCGCGTAACTGAAAAGGCAAACTTCGGAAATGATCGTATTTCCTATCGTGTGAAACTTGAAGAGCAGTTGCGGTCACGCCAGACTACGACCTAGGTTCGACCGAGGATCGACCTAGGTTCGACCTAGGTTCGACCTAGGTTCGACCGAGGATCGACCTAGGTTCGACCTAGGTTCGACCGAGGATCGACCGAAGATCGACCTAGGTTCGACCTAGGTTCGACCGAGGATCGACCTAGGTTCGACCGCGGTTTTCGTTAGGTTATTTCTGAGCAGTACTGTATGTCCCACATAGTACACAACATAGCCTTTGCTCTTCAGCCTCTTCTATCTGAGTTCTGGTAGCTCAATGGTCAGTAAATTGTTTGCGACTCAAGTTTTAAACCGGAGATCACGAAGGTTGCATGTTCGTTTCCCATCTGGCATTCAGAAGCATTTTTCTAAGTTTGCGTTGAAGCTTGAGTAGCAAATGATTTACTATATGGTAAATTGTTTGCAACTCAAGCTTTTAACGCAAACTCAGAAAATGTTTCTGAGACCCGAGAATCGAACCCGCAACCTACATGATCTCCGGTTATAGACGCTCTAAACCATTGAGCTACCAGAACTCAGATGGCAGAACGAAGGCTACGTTGCATACTAGTTCGTACGTGCGACATACGTACCGCTAATTCAGCAGTTCTCGATATGTCTATATCTTAGGCCAATAATAAAAAAATACCTTTGTTTCCGGTTTCCCAACCCTACCTAGTTTTTTGGCCAGTAAAATACCGACCCTAATCTTTCTATTGAAATTTTGAGAAGCCTGGGCACAAGTTGCGGCTTGATTTGCATCAAACATGGCTGCCGATCCAGGCAGCCTCCCCAAGATCAGCGTGGTTTGGTAAAACCTATTGTTCATCCATGCAATGTTTGAGGGAAAAAATGTAAAAAAAAAGAAAAACCGACCTAACCCTACCTAATTTTTTCCAGCATTGAAATCGGAAAACCCAGGTATTTTTTACTTGGCCTTATCAGAATATATTGAATGTGACTTGCAGCTTGGTTATTTTATATGGTAAATTGTTTGCTACTGTATTCAAGCTTTTAACGCAAACTCAGAAAATGTTTGTGAGCGCCAGACGGGAATTGAACCTGCAACCTTCATAATATGCGGTTAGACTCTCTAACCATTGAGCTACCAGAACTCAGACGGCAGAACGAAGGCTACGTTGCGTACTTTGCGTTAAAAGCTTGAGTAGCAAACAATTTAACATATAAAATAAGCAAGCTGAAAGTGACATTCAATATAATTTACTACATTGAAGTAACCAAGCTGCAAGTCACATTTAATATTTGATAAAGATATAGACGTATCAAGACTGCTGAATTAGCAGTAAGTATATTGGACTTGCTAACTAGTATACAATACATGTATAACCTTTGCTCTTCCATCTGAGTTCTGGTAGCTCCATGGTTAGAGCATCTAAGATGCAGAGACCAGAAGGTTGCTGGTTCGATTCCCATCTGGGGCTCAGAATTCCAATTTGGTAGCTCGATGGTCAGTAAATTGTTTGCTACTCAAGCTTTAAACCGGAGATCATGAAGGTTACAGGTTTGATTCCTGTCTGGGGCTCAGACACATTTTTCTAAGTTTGCATTAAAGCTTGAGTATTAAGCATTTTACTATATTGAAATAATCAAGCTACAAGTCACATTTATTATTTAATGTTAGCTGATTTAACATACTATTTTCTGAACATCAGAAATTATAAACTTACATATTGAACTTTTTCACCATCAGAGGCAGGACAACGTTCTTTACTTTTGCATGTTATGGAACATTATTGCCAAACTGTTTTATGCATAAAATCTTAAGTCAACATTATTGTCATGGTCATCTTCCTCTCATTCAGGGAACACATGATTTTGTTCATTTGCACCAAGTCAAGCAAGTTCTAAATTAGAAAGCCAGGTCATTAAAACAATATAAACATATTTTATTCTAAAAGTTGTAAAGGTTTTGCTGTGCAAGCTGAGTTACAGTAAGTTGTCAATACCGTACTCAAAAAAAACTCTGAGCTCCAGACAGGAGTGGTTTAATTACTGTAATTAACCTTGCCCTGTCATCTGAGTTCTAGTGGCTCAATGGTTAGAGCATCTTGGCTAGTATTCAGAAGGTTGAGGGTTTGAGTACTGTCTGGAGCTCAGAGTTGTGGGTTCAATTCCTAGCCAAAAGACCTTGAATTTGCATTTTTTGCCACTGGGTTTTGGGCTAAACTGTAATGCCACGTTTGAGACTTATAGATTGGAGCCACTGGCTCCGTGGCTGCCACAGAGTGCATACAAAATTACTTTACACTTAATAGTGTTCGCATTAGGGTGTTATTTATAACAACACTCGTTAGGCGGGGGGTTATAGGGTTAGAAAACTCGAGGCGGGGTGTTAGGGTCTTTGTTGTTTTGGGGTTAGCGGTTATTTGTTAATGACTGTCTACATTAACTAGGTTATATAGAACTTTATAATATAGGGGTTCAATTAGTTTTGATGCTCAGTATAGGGAGTGTAGTGGAGCCATATGGGGCCTTTAAATTTAGATAAAGCTTGGAAAATTGTTCATTGTATTGTGCAGTTGCTCCGGGTCTTGAGGAATAATATAATTCTACACTAAAAAACGGATTCTTCATATAATACCAAATATTAGCTTTAAATAACTATACATTTATTTAGTATGTTCTGCATCACAAACAGCTGATCATCTCAACTGAATATTTCGCTTGTTCCTGGCTTGCAACAAGTCTAGTAAATATGCAGAATAAAAATATGTCATATATGGAACATGTATAGTACTTACAGACAAAGTACTGTAGGCAATAAGAAAGAAGATATGATTAGGCTTCCACATTGTCTTGGATTTCATCTGACATATTTTGTGTGGTCTTTGGAGACTTCATTGGCATTTCATAATTGCCTTCATCAACAACGTCTTATGTTTTGTTTCAACAACACGCATTCTTTCTAACAAAAAAGATAAAATACCAAATAAAAAAGTAAAGTAAGCACAATCACTTGGCAAAGCCGCTGTCGTCACAAGGCAGACCCAACAACATGACTCGGTGATTGCAACCGTATAATACGTTAAATTTACACAGTTTTGCTGAAAATCACAATTACGCCATTAACAAAAATAGGTCCGCAATGCGAACATGTGGGTCCCGCATGGAACATTAATGCCTAGGTCAGCCTTGTCAATGAGTAATGAGCATGGGATTGGGGTGTGACCAAAACTGAAATATCCAAATCTGTAATACTAACTGAAATATTAGTTATATATATTATTGGGGCATTTATCTCCACTATGGAATCATTGCCATGGAGGCTCTTTATCATTATATTGATGTGGTGCCTTTAAAGTGTTTATGAAATGAAAATTCGCTCCAGTTTTTTTTACTGTATTTGAAAGAACACTTAAAATAATGAAAAATGTCTTTTTATGTTTAATTATTACGCTTGATATAATGTGATCTGTGGCGAAAAATCAGGCATATCTTCAGACTGATTCAACTAAATAGATTCAAACCTTGCTGACTTACTCAGTCAAGAAAACTAAACATTGTCATGGTTCTAATGTGGTTGCATGGTAACGGATTAGTTTCGCCAAACTATTCGCCAAACTTGATCTAGCAAGTGGCCGCTAGAAAACAGCTGTTGTCGCTCATTGTGGTCTCTTCGAATTCCTGTCCATGCCTTTTGGCCTCAAGACCGCCGGAGCTATCTTCCAACGTCTCATGCAGACTACATTCGCAGACTATTTGATGGGCAATGTTACCGGATGTTCTGACGCTCAGACGGGATTCTGCATGCCCTATGTTGATGATTTATGCACCCGAAGCATGGCCTACAATGAAGCATTGGGTCACTATGAAAATATCTTCGAACGTGCCGTTCAAGCCTTCCAAATGCATCTTCTTCGCCCAATCCCTCAAAGTATAATCACCGCGAATGGTCGTTTACCAGACCCTAAGAAGATAGAAGCCATCGCGCATTTACCACAGGCCTCTTCTCAAACCGATATTCAGAAATTCCTCGGAATCGTAGGATTCTACCGAAACTCCTCAAGAAAGGACAAAAGTTCGAGCTATCGCCTGAAAGCATCTCCGAATTCAACGACCTTCGTTGCACGCTCGAAGGACCTAATGTGCTTCTCCAGTACCCAGACTGGAATAAAACATGTTCATACTGATGCCAGCAAGAAAGGCATTGGCGCTGTCCTTACGCAAGAAGACGACGACCAGCAGCTTCGACCGTTACAGTTTTAAGCCGTTCTCTTCACAGCAACGTTGAGACACAAGAGAACAGGAACTCTATGCCGTCAAATACGCCATAGAACAATGGAGACCCTACCTCCTTGGTCACCTTTTCATCGTCGAAACTGACCACGCCAACTTGAAATGGCTTTCTTCCATCACTCCACAGAAAGGCAAATTAGCTCGATGGGCTTCGCTACTCGCCGAATACGATTTCGAATTGCAGCATTGCCCTGGTCATAAGAACCCAGTACCAGACGCTCTTTCTCGCTATCCTCACGACCTGACTTGTTGCCATGATGACACAGCCGACGTAGCCGTCATTCCACCAGCAGATGTCTCAGCTTATTTAACCACAGCTATTGGACTTGACTCGTATTGCAATTCTACATGTACCTGGCAAAATTTGTTATTTGACTCTCCGCTCCATGAGCGTATCTTGCTAGCGGTAACCACTCCCTTAGAAACCGAAGAAACGTTCTTCCAACGATTTCACCACAGACGCTGACATCCTTTCTCAATTGGAATCGCCGCA
>JAYKKM010000442.1:2502500-2512500 GCA_035772405.1 Chrysogorgia sp. JL179-B06
TAAGTTGCATTTTTCGCAACTGGTCCCGGTTTGGTTCTTAAAATGTATGTATTCCAACACTCGAAATTTTCCTTCACATAAATCCTTTCAAACATGTAGTTTGATCGAGTGAAATGCCAAATATTACCTATAATATACCCAGAATCTTATCCCGGCATTACCACCATATATACAGAACTCGTGGACTAGGCTCTCGGCAACGGCTTCCGTAGCTCAGTGGTCAGAGCACTGCACTAGCAATCGCAGGGTCGCGGGTTCAATTCCTACCGGAAGGCCGCTAAGTTGCATTTTTCGCAACTGGTCCCGGTTTGGTCTTAAAATGTATGTATTCCAACACTCGAAATTTTCCTTCACCATAAATCCTTTCAACATGTAGTTTGATCGAGTGAAATGCCAAATATTACCTATAATTATACCAGAATCTTATCCCGGCATTACCACCATATATTACAGAACTCGCGACTAGGCTCTCGGCAACGGCTTCCGTAGCTCAGTGGTCAGAGCACTGAACTAGCAATCGCAGGGTCGCGGGGTTCAATTCCTACCGGAAGGCCGCTAAGTTGCATTTTTCGCAACTGGTCCCGGTTTGGTCTTAAAATGTATGTATTCCAACACTCGAAATTTTCCTTCACCATAAATCCTTTCAACATGTAGTTTGATTCGAGTGAAATGCCAAATATTACCTATATTTATACCCAGAATCTTATCCCGGCATTACCACCATATATACAGAACTCGTGACTAGGCTCTCGGCAACGGCTTCCGTAGCTCAGTGGTCAGAGCACTGCACTAGCAATCGCAGGGTCGCGGATTCAATTCCTACCGGAAGGCCGCTAAGTTGCATTTTTCGCAACTGGTCCCGGTTTGGTCTTAAAATGTATGTATTCCAACACTCGAAATTTTCCTTCACCATAAATCCTTTCAACATGTAGTTTGATCGAGTGAAATGCCAAATATAACCTATAATATACCCAGAATCTTATCCCGGCATTACCACCATATATACAGAACTCGCGACTAGGCTCTCGGCAACGGCTTCCGTAGCTCAGTGGTCAGAGCACTGCACTAGCAATCGCAGGGTCGCGGGTTCAATTCCTACCGGAAGGCCGCTAAGTTGCATTTTTCGCAACTGGTCCCGGTTTGGTCTTAAAATGTATGTATTCCAACACTCGAAATTTTCCTTCACCATAAATCCTTTTCAACATGTAGTTTGATCGAGTGAAATGCCAAATATTACCTATAATATACCCAGAATCTTATCCCGGCATTACCACCATATATACAGAACTCGTGACTAGGCTCTCGGCAACGGCTTCCGTAGCTCAGTGGTCAGAGCACTGCACTAGCAATCGCAGGGTCGCGGATTCAATTCCTACCGGAAGGGCCGCTAAGTTGCATTTTTCGCAACTGGTCCCGGTTTGGTCTTAAAATGTATGTATTCCAACACTCGAAATTTTCCTTCACCATAAATCCTTTCAACATGTAGTTTGATCGAGTGAAATGCCAAATATTACCTATAATATACCCAGAATCTTTATCCCGGCATTACCACCATATATACAGAACTCGTGACTAGGCTCTCGGCAACGGCTTCCGTAGCTCAGTGGTCAGAGCACTGCAGTAGCAATCGCAGGGTCGCGGGCTCAATTCCTACCGGAAGGCCGCTAAGTTGCATTTTTCGCAACTGGTCCCGGTTTGGTCTTAAAATGTATGTATTCCAACACTCGAAATTTTCCTTCACCATAAATCCTTTCAACATGTAGTTTGATCGAGTGAAATGCCAAATATTACCTATAATATACCCAGAATCTTATCCCGGCATTACCACCATATATACAGAACTCGTTACTAGGCTTTCGGCAACGGCTTCCGTAGCTCAGTGGTCAGAGCACTGCACTAGCAATCGCAGGGTCGCGGGTTCAATTCCTACCGGAAGGCCGCTAAGTTGCATTTTTCGCAACTGGGTCCCGGTTTGGTCTTAAAATGTATGTATTCCAACACTCGAAATTTTCCTTCACCATAAATCCTTTCAACATGTAGTTTGATCGAGTGAAATGCCAAATATTACCTATAATATACCCAGAATCTTATCCCGGCATTACCACCATATATACAGAACTCGTGACTTGGCTCTCGGCAACGGCTTCCGTTAGCTCAGTGGTCAGAGCACTGCACTAGCAATCGCAGGGTCGCGGTTTCAATTCCTACCGGAAGGCCGCTAAGTTGCATTTTTCGCAACTGGTCCCGGTTTGGTCTTAAAATGTATGTATTCCAACACTCGAAATTTTCCTTCACCATAAATTCCTTTCAACATGTAGTTTGATCGAGTGAAATGCCAAATATTACCTATAATATACCCAGAATCTTATCCCGGCATTACCACCATATATACAGAACTCGTGACTAGGCTCTCGGCAACGGCTTCCGTAGCTCAGTGGTCAGAGCACTGCACTAGCAATCGCAGGGTCGCGGGTTCAATTCCTACCGGAAGGCCGCCTAAGTTGCATTTTTCGCAACTGGTCCCGGTTTGGTCTTTAAAATGTATGTATTCCAACACTCGAAATTTTCCTTCACCATAAATCCTTTCAACATGTAGTTTGATCGAGGTGAAATGCCAAATATTACCTATAATATACCCAGAATCTTATCCCGGCTATTACCACCATATATACAGAACTCGCGACTAGGCTCTCGGCAACGGCTTCCGTAGCTCAGTGGTCAGAGCACTGCACTAGCAATCGCAGGGTCGCGGGTTCAATTCCTACCGGAAGGCCGCTAAGTTGCATTTTTTCGCAACTGGTCCCGGTTTGGTCTTAAAATGTATGTATTCCAACACTCGAAATTTTCCTTCACCATAAATCCTTTCAACATGTAGTTTGATCGAGTGAAATGCCAAATATTACCTATAATATACCCAGAATCTTATCCCGGCATTACCACCATATATACAGAACTCGTGACTAGGCTCTCGGCAACGGCTTCCGTAGCTCAGTGGTCAGAGCACTGCACTAGCAATCGCAGGGTCGCGGATTCAATTCCTACCGGAAGGCCGCTAAGTTGCATTTTTCGCAACTGGTCCCGGTTTGGTCTTAAAATGTATGTATTCCAACACTCGAAATTTTCCTTCACCATAAATCCTTTCAACATGTAGTTTGATCGAGTGAAATGCCAAATATAACCTATAATATACCCAGAATCTTATCCCGGCATTACCACCATATATACAGAACTCGCGACTAGGCTCTCGGCAACGGCTTCCGTAGCTCAGTGGTCAGAGCACTGCACTAGCAATCGCAGGGTCGCGGGTTCAATTCCTACCGGAAGGCCGCTAAGTTGCATTTTTCGCAACTGGTCCCGGTTTGGTCTTAAAATGTATGTATTCCAACACTCGAAATTTTCCCTTATATACCATAAATCCTTTCAACATGTAGTTTGATCGAGTGAAATGCCAAATATTACCTATAATATACCCAGAATCTTATCCCGGCATTACCACCATATATACAGAACTCGTGACTAGGCTCTCGGCAACGGCTTCCGTAGCTCAGTGGTCAGAGCACTGCACTAGCAATCGCAGGGTCGCGGATTCAATTCCTACCGGAAGGCCGCTAAGTTGCATTTTTCGCAACTGGTCCCGGTTTGGTCTTAAAATGTATGTATTCCAACACTCGAAATTTTCCTTCACCATAAATCCTTTCAACATGTAGTTTGATCGAGTGAAATGCCAAATATTACCTATAATATACCCAGAATCTTATCCCGGCATTACCACCATATATACAGAACTCGTGACTAGGCTCTCGGCAACGGCCTTCCGTAGCTCAGTGGTCAGAGCACTGCAACTAGCAATCGCAGGGTCGCGGGCTCAATTCCTACCGGAAGGCCGCTAAGTTGCATTTTTCGCAACTGGTCCCGGTTTGGTCTTAAAATGTATGTATTCCAACACTCGAAATTTTCCTTCACCATAAATCCTTTCAACATGTAGTTTTGATCGAGTGAAATGCCAAATATTACCTATAAAATACCCAGAATCTTATCCCGGCATTACCACCATATATACAGAACTCGTTACTAGGCTTTCGGCAACGGCTTCCGTAGCTCAGTGGTCAGTAGCACCTGCATACTAGCAATCGCAGGGTTCGCGGGTTCAAGTAATTCCTGCAGGAAGGCCGCTAAGGTTGCATTTTTCGCAACTGAGGTCCGCGGTCTATGGTCTCCTTAAAATAGATGTATGTCCAACACTCGAAATTTTACCTTCACCATAAATCCTATTTCAATCATGTAGTTTGATCGGAGGTGAAATGCCAAATATTACCTATAATATATCCCAGAAATCTTATCGCCGGCATTACCAACCATATATACAGTAACCTCGTGACGAGGCTCTCGGTCAACGTGCTTCCGTAGCTCAGTGTGTCCAGAGCACTGCACTAGCAATCGGCAGGGTCGCGCGGTTTCAAGTTCCTACCGGAAGGCAGCCTAAGTTGCATTTTTCGCGCAACTGGTCCCCGGTTTTGGTCTCCTTATAAATGTATGTATTCCAACACGCTCGAAATTTTCCTTCACCATAAATCCTTTCAACATCGTAGTTTGATCGAGTGAAATGCCAAATATTACCTATAATATACCCAGAATCTTATCCCGGCATTACCACCATAATAAAGCTAAGAACTTCTGTGACTTGAGCTCTCGGCAACGGCTTTTCCGTAGCTCAGTGGTCAGGAGCACTGCACATAGCAATCGCAGGGGTCGCGGGTTCAATTCCTACCGGAAGGCCGCCTAAGTTGCATTTTTCGCAACTGGTCCCGGTTTGGTCTTAAAATGTATTTATTCCAACACTCGAAATTTTCCTTCACCATAAATCCTTTCAACATGTAGTTTGATCGAGTGAAATGCCAAATATTACCTATAATATACCCAGAATCTTATCCCGCCATTACCACCATATATACAGAACTCGTGACTAGGCTCTCGGCAACGGCTTCCGTAGCTCAGTGGTCAGAGCACTGCACTAGCAATCGCAGGGTCGCGGATTCAATTCCTACCGGAAGGCCGCTAAGTTGCATTTTTCGCAACTGGTCCCGGTTTGGTCTTAAAATGTATGTATACCAACACTCGAAATTTTCCTTCACCATAAATCCTTTCAACATGTAGTTTGATCGAGTGAAATGCCAAATATTACCTATAATATACCCAGAATCTTATCCCGGCATTACCACCATATATACAGAACTCGTGACTAGGCTCTCGGCAACGGCTTCCGTAGCTCAGTGGTCAGAGCACTGCACTAGCAATCGCAGGGTCGCGGGCTCAATTCCTACCGGAAGGCCGCTAAGTTGCATTTTTCGCAACTGGTCCCGGTTTGGTCTTAAAATGTATGTATTCCAACACTCGAAATTTTCCTTCACCATAAATCCTTTCAACATGTAGTTTGATCGACGTGAAATGCCAAATATTACCTATAATATACCCAGAATCTTATCCCGGCATTACCACCATATATACAGAACTCGTTACTAGGCTTTCGGCAACGGCTTCCGTAGCTCAGTGGTCAGAGCCACTGCACTAGCAATCGCAGGGTCGCGGGTTCAATTCCTTCCGGAAGGCCGCTAAGTTGCATTTTTCGCAACTGGTCCCGGTTTGGTCTTAAAATGTATGTATTCCAACACTCGAAATTTTCCTTCACCATAATTCCTTTCAAACATGTAGTTTGATCGAGTGAAATGCCAAATATTACCTATAAATATACCCAGAATCTGTATCCCGGCATTACCACCATATATACAGAACTCGCGACTAGGCTCTCGGCAACGGCTTCCGTAGCTCAGTGGTCAGAGCACTTGCACTAGCAATTGCAGGGTCGCGGGTTTCAATTCCTACCGGAAGGCCGCTAAGTTGCATTTTTCGCAACTGGTCCCGGTTTGGTCTTAAAATGTATGTATTCCAACACTCGAAATTTTCCTTCACCATAAATCCTTTCAACATTGTAGTTTGATCGAGTGAAATGCCAAATATTACCTATAATATACCCAGAATCTTATTCCGGCATTACCACCATATATACAGAACTCGCGACTTGGCTCTCGGGCAACGGCCTTCCGTAGCTCAGTGGTCAGAGCACTGCACTAGCAATTGCAGGGTCGCGGGTTCTTTCAATTCCTACCGGAAGGCCGCTAAGTTGCATTTTTCGCAACTGGTCCCGGTTTGGTCTTAAAATGTATGTATTCCAACACTCGAAATTTTCCTTCACCATAAATCCTTTCAACATGTAGTTTGATCGAGTGAAATGCCAAATATTACCTATAATATACCCAGAATCTGTATCCCGGCATTACCACCATATATACAGAACTCCGTGACTAGGCTCTCGGCAACGGCTTCCGTAGCTCAGTGGTCAGAGCACTGCACTAGCAATCGCAGGGTCGCGGATTCAATTCCTACCGGTAGGCCGCTAAGTTGCATTTTTCGCAAACTGGTCCCGGTTTGGTCTTAAAATGTATGTATTCCAACACTCGAAATTTTCCTTCACCATAAATCCTTTCAACATGTAGTTTGATCGAGTGAAATGCCAAATATTACCTATAATATACCCAGAATCTTATCCCGGCATTACCACCATATATACAGAACTCGTGACTAGGCTCTCGGCAACGGCTTCCCGTAGCTCAGTGGTCAAGAGCACTGCACTAGCAATCGCAGGGTCGCGGGCTCAATTCCTACCGGAAGGCCGCTAAGTTGCATTTTTCGCAACTGGTCCCGGTTTGGTCTTAATATGTATGTATTCCAAACACTCGAAATTTTCCTTTCACCATAAATCCTTTTCAACATGTAGTTTGATCGAGTGAAATGCCAAATATTACCTATAATATACCCAGAATCTTATCCCGGCATTACCACCATATATACAGAACTCGTGACTAGGCTCTCGGCAACGGCTTCACGTAGCTCAGTGGTCAGAGCACTGCACTTAGCAATCGCAGGGTCGCGGGTTCAATTCCTACCGGAAGGCCGCTAAGTTGCATTTTTCGCAACTGGTCCCGGTTTGGTCTTAAAATGTATGTATTCCAACACTCGAAATTTTCCTTCATTCCATAAATCCTTTCAACATGTTAGTTTGATCGAGTGAAATGCCAAATATTACCTATTGTATACCCAGAATCTTATCCCGGCATTACCACCCTATATACAGATCTCAGTGACAAGGCTCTCGGCAACGGCTTCCGTAGCTCAGTGGTCAGAGCACTGCACTAGCTAAATCGCAGGGTCGCGGGTTCAATTCCTACCGGAAGGCCCGCTAAGTTGCATTTTTCGCAACTGGTCCCGGTTTTGGTCTTAAAATGTATGTATTCCAACACTCGAATTTTTCCTTCACCCATAAATCCTTTCAACTTGTAGTTTGATCGAGTGAAATGCCAAATATTACCTATAATACTACCCAGAATCTTATCCCGGCATTACCACCATATATACAGAACTCGTGACTAGGCTCTCGGCAACAGCTTCCGTAGCTCAGTGGTCAGAGCACTGCACTAGCAATCGCAGGGTCGCGGGTTCAATTGCTACCGGAAGGCCGCTAAGTTGCATTTTTCGCAACTGGTCCCGGTTTGGTCTTAAAATGTATGTATTCCAACACTCGAAATTTTCCTTCACCATAAATCCTTTCAACATGTAGTTTGATCGAGTGAAATGCAAAATATTACCTATAATATACCCAGAATCTTATCCCGGCATTACCACCATATATACAGAACTCGTGACTAGGCTCTCGGCAACGGCTTCCGTAGCTCAGTGGTCAGAGCACTGCACTAGCAATCGCAGGGTCGCGGGTTCAATTCCTACCGGAATGCCGCTAAGTTGCATTTTTCGCAACTGGTCCCGGTTTGGTCTTAAAATGTATGTATTCCAACACTCGAAATTTTCTCTTCACCATAAATCCTTTCAACATGTAGTTTGATCGAGTGAAATGCCAAATATTACCTATAATTTACCCAGAATCTTATCCCGGCATTACCACCATATAATACAGAACTCGTGACTAGGCTCTCGGCAACGGCTTCCGTAGCTCAGTGGTCAGAGCACTGCACTAGCAGGGTCGCGGGTTCAATTCCTACCGGAAGGCCGCTAAGTTGCATTTTTCGCAAACTGGTCCCGGTTTGGTCTTAAAATGTATGTATTCCAACACTCGAAATTTTCCTTCACCATAAATCCTTTCAACATGTAGTTTGATCGAGTGAAATGCCAAATATTACCTATAATATACCCAGAATTCTTATCCCGGCATTACCACCATATATACAGAACTCGTGACTAGGCTCTCGGCAACGGCTTCCGTAGCTCAGTGGTCAGAGCACTGCACTTAGCAAATCGCAGGGGGTCGCGGGTTCAATTCCTACCGGAAGGCCGCTAAGTTGCATTTTTCGCAACTGGTCCCCAGGGGCGGATCTAGGGTGTTGCAACTGTTGCACTTGCAACAGTCAGAATTTGCAGAGGAAATTGTAATTAAATTATAAATTTAAATGCAATACCAATTCACAGTCACGGACTCACGTTTTTCTAAACTGCGTGGCCTCATTTGCGGCGCGAATCATGATGTATCATACTTTAGCCGTTACCAGACCCTTACCGGATCATTGGTGGCCTGAAATTGCATATTTCCATAGCCTGAAATGCTTGTTCGCCCCAACCGCCCGCGCCCTTCTCGCCTAAAAAACGCCTGTGGACCCTCCAGCTTCCGGCCGCCCTCCAGCTTCCGGGAGAGTCCAAGCCTGCACGCAGGCTAGGTTTTTACTCTAGCCATTCTAGCATCGCGCTAAAGGCGCGTCGACGATTGCCGACTGCAACAGTTGCGCTAAATATAGCATGTTGCACGACGCGTTTTGTGTTGCAAACCAATCAGAACACCGGATTTTGCAACAGTTTGCAACAGATGTCGCAATAGCAAGCAATCGCTATTAACTTTCCGATGATGTGATATGGTTTGCTACCAACGTTCGTCCATTTTCAGCCTTGGCTTCCAACGTTTTACAACAACTGTTGAAGATGGATGTTATTGTACACCATTGCGAACAACTTCTCACAAGTAAATTTAACAAGAAGGACCGTCGATTATCGTACTTATTACTTTTCGAAGTTGCTAGTTTCGACACAGCGAGGAAATTGTCCGCCGGTCTTCAATATCACGATCCCAGTATAAAGGACAAAAAGGTAAAGACAATGTAAGCCTGCTCATGAATAATACATATTACGCTATATTAGTTTATATTGAATATGTTTTTCATCTGTTCGTTTAATTTGTGGCTTGCCAGATTGGAGAACATATGTCTTTAATTATAATAATATTATTAATGTCAGAGAAATGAATGGTCTTTGTTTAATAGTCCAAAAGCAAGTTTTGTTTAGTAATAGACCTTACTACAGTTCGTTAAAATTACCTTTTCAGTTTGTATAAACTGATAGTTCTAGCAATAATTATTAATGTTGGGTGTATTGTTTACAAGGCCAGCCAGACCTCAGACCGGCCTTGTTGGGTTCACTATTCCATTGCCTAATAAATTAATACAAGTTGACCAGAATTGGGCCTATTGTGCTTACAGGTATATCAAATCTCTTTAAACCACCTCTAGAACATGCGGGAGATGGCAATTGTCTGTCTAATGCCTGTTCTATTCGCACTGTAGACCTCTTTCATAATGGTCGGTCAGTCTAAATATTATTTTATACTGTATGTTACAGACACACGAACAAGGTCTTAAAGGCTATTTTAAATGAATATAAAAGAATATTTAATTTGGGTGCCATTATGAAAGAGGGTCTTTTGTCATATTTACCTGAATGCTCTCTATTATATATTCCTTACATCCATTTGGTTGTGCAGCAGCACAATAAAGGTGCATTTATAGGCAGGTCCTTGATTGATAGCAGCAATGTTTTTATTAACTAGCTCAAATGGACCAAGTATTAACCAGTCAAATTATAGCTGCATGTTATTATTATTATTATT
>JAYKKM010000442.1:2520000-2702500 GCA_035772405.1 Chrysogorgia sp. JL179-B06
GAGAGAGAGAGGAATGAGAGAGAGAGAGAGAGAGAGAGAGGAGAGAGAGATGAGAGGAGAGAGAGAGAGAGAGAGAGAGAGGAGAGAGAGAGAGAGGAGAGACGAGAGAGGAGAGAGAGAGAATTGATGGAGAGAGAGAGAAGAGAGAGAGAGAGAGATGAGAGAGAGGGTTAGAGAGAGAGAGAGGGTGAGATGAGAGAGATGATGAGAGGAGAGACGAAGAGAGAGAGAGAGATAGAGAGAGGACGAGAGAGAGAGATGGAGCCGAGAGAGGAGAGAGAGAGAGGAGAGAGAGAGAGAGAGAGATGAGGGAGAGAGAGAGATGAGAGAGTAGAGAGAAGAGAGAGAGGAGAGAGAGGAGAGAGAGAGAGAGTGAGAGAGAGAGAGAGAGAGACTCTGAAGAGAGAGGAGAGAGAGGAAGAGAGCGAGAGAGAGACGAGATAGGAGAGAGAGAGAGATGAGAGAGAGAAGGAGAGAGAGAGAATTGGCCCTTGAGAGAGAGAGAGAGTGAGAGAGAGAGATAGAGATGAGTGAGAGAGAGAGAGAGAGAGAGAGAGAGAGATGTGAGAGAGAGGGAGAGAGAGAGAGAGAGAGAGAGAGAGGAGAGAGCTGAGAGGAGAGAGAGAGAGAGAGATGAGAGAGAGAGAGAGGAGAGAGAGATGAGAGAGAGAGAGAGAGAGAGAAGAGAGAGGAGAGGTCTGAGAGAGACGGAGAAGAGATGAGAGACGATGTAGGATGATCGAAGAGAGGAGAGATGTAGAGAGAGGATGAGGAGAGATGATGAGAGGAGAGAGAGTTGGAGACAGAAGAGGTGAGCAGATTTGAGAGAGAGAGAAAAAGAGAGAAAGAGTTGAGAGAAAGAGAGAGGAAGAGAGAGAAGAGAGAGAAATGAGAGAGAAAGAGATGAGAACAGATTGAGCGAGGAGAAGAAAGAGGAGAAAGACGAGAGAAAAGATGAGGAGGAAAGAGAGAAGAAAGAGAGAGGATGAGAAGGAAAGAAGAGAAAGAGAGAAAGAATAGAGAAAGAGAGATGAAAGAGAGGATAGAGTGAAGAGAGAGAGATGGAAAGAGAGGAGAGAGAAAGATGAGAAAGAGGAGAGAGAAAGAGAGGAGAAAGATGTGAAAGAGAGAAAGAGAGAAGAAGGAGGAAAGATGAGAAGGAAAGAGAGAAAGAGAAAAGATGAGAAAGAAGAGAAAGAGAGGAAAGAGTCGGGTGGAAAGAGAAAGAGCGGAGAAAGAGAGAAAAGAAAGAGCCAGGAAAGATTGGAAAGAAAGAGAGGGAAGAGTTAGGAATAAGAAAGAGGAGAACAGGAAGAGAGAAAGCGGAAATGATGTAAGAAAGAGAGAAAGAAGATGGAAAGAGAGGAGAAATAAGAGTGAGAAGAAAGAGAGGGAAAAGAGAGAAAGAGAGAAAGAGGAGAAAGAGAGAGAAAGACGAGAAAGACCGAGAAAGAGAGAAAGAGCGGAGAAAGAGAGAAATGAGAGAAAGGAGCAAGAAAGAGGAGAAAGAAAGAGAGAAAAGGAAGAGGAGAAAGATGAGGAGAAGAAGAGAGAAAGATGGAGAAAGACAGAGAGAAAGAGAGAGAAGAATGAGAGAAAGAGAGAGAAAGAGTAGGAGAAAGAGGAGGAACGAGGAGAAAGAGAGAGAAAGATGAAGAAAAGAGTCGAGAAAGAGAGGAAAGAGAGAAAGAGAGAGAAAGAGAAAGAGGGAGAAGCCGAAAAGAGAGAAAGAGAGAGAGAAAGAGAGAAAGAAAAGAGAGAAAGAGAGGGAATAGAAAGAGATAGAGAGAGAGGAAAGAGAGAAAAGAGAGAGAAGGGAAAGAGATGCGAGAAAGAAATGAGAGTCGCGATGAAAGAGAGAGAAAGAGGAGAGAAAGAGAGAAGAAAGAGGTGGGAAGAAAGAGAGAAAGAGAGAAGAGAAAGAGAGAGGATAGAAAGAGAGAAAGAGAGAAGATGTGAGAGAAAGAGAGAAAGAGAGAAGATCTGGAGGAAAGATGGATAGGAAAGAGAGAGAAGAGAGAAAGAGAAAGAGAGAAAGAGGAGAGGAGAAAGAAGAGAGAAAGAGGAGAAGGAGAGAGATAAAAGAGGAAGAATAGAGAGAAAGACAAGAGAGGAAGAAAGAGGAGAAAGAAGACGAGAGAGAAAGAAGAGGGGTTGAAAGAGAGAAAGAAAGAGCGGAGGAAGAGGATGCGAGAAGAGGGAGGTAGAAAAGAAGGGAAAAGATAGAGAGAAAGAGGAGCGAGTAGAGAAAGAGACGAATGAGAGAAAGAAAGAAAGAAAGAGGGGGGATAGAAGATTGAGAGAAAAGAGAGGAAGAGAGAAAGAAGAGAAGAAAGAGAAGAGAAAGAGTGAGAAAGAGAGAGAGGGGGGAAGATTTCAGAGAAAGAGAGAAAAGAGGAGAAAGGAGAAGAAAGAGAGAGAGAGAAAGAGAGAAAGAGAGAAAGAAGAAATAAGAAAGAGAGAAAGAGAGAAAGAGAGAAAGATCGAGAATAGAGAGAAGAGAAGAGAAAAAGAGGGTGAGAAAGACGAAGAAAGATAGAGAAGCAAAGAGATATAGAGAGAAAGGAGAGAAAGAGAGAAACGGGGAAGAGGGTGTGATGAGAGGAGAGAATGATGGAAAGAGAGAAGTGAAGAGAGAGAAAGATGAAAGAGAGAAAAGAGAGGAAGAGTGAGTAAACCGAGAAGAAGCTTGAGAGAAGAGAGAGAAGAGAAGAGAGAGAGAGTAAGAGAGAAATGAGGAGAAGATGAGAAAGAAAGAGAGTGAAGAGAAAGAGAGAAAGAGTGAAAGACGAGAATTGTGAGTGAGAGAGGGAGAAAGAGAGAAGTAAGAGAGAAAGAAGAGAAAAGAAATGAAGGCGAGAGAAGATCGACGGAGAAGACTAAGAGAGAAAGGAGAAGAGAGACGAGATAAGAGAAAGATCGATAAAGAAGGACCAGAGATTGAGAAAGAGTGAGAAGGAATAGAGAGAAGCGAGAAAGAGAAGAAAGAAGGAGAAGAGAAGAAGAGAAGAGGAGAAAGAGAGAAGAGAGAGAAAGAGAGAAAGAGAGAAAGAAAGAGAGAAAGAGAGAAGAGAAGAGAGAGAGAGAAAGAGAGAGAAAGAGAGAAAGAGAGAAAGAAAGAGAAAGAGGAAGAGAGAAAGAGAGAGAAGAAAGAGGAGAAAGAGAGAAAGAGGAGAAAGAGAGAAAGAGAGAAAGAGAGAAAGAAAGAGAGGAGGAAGGAGGGAGAAAGAGAAGGAAAGAGGAGAAAGAGAGAAAAGAGCGGAGAAAGAGAGAGAGGAGGAGGGAGAAAGAGAGAGAGGAGAAGAGAAAGAGGAGAGAAAGAGAGAAGGAAAGAGAGAAAGAGAGGAAAGAGAGAGAAAAGAGAGAGAAGAGAGAAAGAGAGAAAGAAGAGAGAGGAAAGAGAGAGGAAGAAAAGAAAGAGAGAAAGAGAGAGAAAGAAGAGAAAGCGCGGGGAAGAGAAAAGAGAGAAGAGAGAGAGAGAGAAAGAGAGAAAGAGAGAAAGAGAGGAAATGAGAAAGAGAGGAGAAGAGTGAGAAGAGAGAAGAAGAGAGAAAGAGGAAGAAGAGGAGAAGAAACGAGAGAAAGAAGAGAAAGAGAGAAAGAGGCAAAAGAAAGAGCGAGAGAAGAAAGGAGAAGAAGAGAAAGAGGGAAAGGAGAGAGCCGGAGAGAAAGAGAAAGAGAGGAAAGAGGAGGAGAAAGAGAGAAGAAAGAGAGAAAAGAGGAAAGAAGAGAGAAAGAGAGAAAGAGAGAGAAAGAGAGAAAGAGAGAAGAGAAAAGAGGAGGAAAGAGAGAAAGAGGAGAAAGGGAAAGAGAGAAAGAGGAAAGAAAGAGAGAAAGAGGAGAGAGAGAAGGGAGGAAAGAGAGAAAGAGGAGAGAAAGAGGAGAGAAAGCGAGAAGAGAGAAAGAGAGAAAGAGAGAAAGAAGAAAGAGGAGAAAGAAGAGAGGAGAAAGAGAGAGAGAGGAGAAAAGAGAGGGAGAGAAGAGAGAAGAGAGAGAAAGAGGAGAAAGAGGAGAGAAGAGAGAAAGAGGGAGAAGAGGAAAGAGGAGAAAGGAGAAAGGAGAGAAGAGAGGAAAGAGAAAGAAGAGAAAGAGAGAAAGAGAGAAAGAGAGGAGAGAGAGAGAAAGAGAGAAGAAGAGAGAAGGAAAAGCGAGAAAGAGAGAGAAAGAGGAAGGAGAAGAGAAAGAAGAGAGAAAAGAGAGAACGAGAGAGAAAGAGGAGAAGAGAAAGAGAGAAAGAGGAAAGGAGAGAAAGAGAAGAGAGAAGAGAGGAGAAAGAAGAGAAAGAGATGAGAGAGAGAAAGAGAGAAAGAGAGAAAGAGAGGAGAGAGAAAGAGAAGAGAAAGAGCGAGAGAGGAGAAGAGAGAAAGAGAGAGAGAAAGAGAGGGGAAAGAGAGAGAAAGAGAGAGAGAAAGAGAGAAGGAGAGGAAGAGAGAAAGAGAGGGAAGAGAAAAGAAAGAGAGGAGAAGAGAGAAGGAAAGAGAGAGGGAGAGAAGAGAGAAAGAGAGAAAGAGGAGGAAAGAAGCGAGAAGAGAGGAAGAGGAGAAAGGAGGAGAGAAGAGGAGAAAGAGAGGAGAGAGAAAGAGAGAAAGAGAGGAGAGAAAAGAGGAGAAGAAGAGAGGAAAGAGAGAAAGAGAAAGAGGAGGAAAGAGAGAGAAAGAGAAGAAAGAGGAGAGAGAAAGAGGAGAGAAAGAGAGAAGAGAGAGAGAAAGAGAGAAAGAGGGGAGAGAAAAGGAGGAAGAGGAAGAGAGAGAAGAAAGAGGAGAAAGAGAGAAAAAGAGGAGAAGAACGAGAGAGAAAGAGAAAGAAGAAAGAGAGAGGGAGCGTAGAGAGAAGAGAGGGAAAGAGAAAGAGAGGAAAGAGAAGAGAAAGAGAGAAAGAGAGAAGAAAGAAGAGGAGAAGGAGAAAGAGAGAAAGAGCGAGAGAAAGAAGAAGAGAAGAAAGAGAGAAAGAGAGGAAGAAGAGAGGAAAGAGAGAGAAGAGAGAAGGAGAAGAGAGAAAGGAAAGAAAAGAGGAGAAAGAGAGAAGAGAGAAGAGAGAGAAGAAAGAGAGAAAGAGAGAGAAGAGAGAGAGGATGAAAGAGAGAAGAGGAGAAGAGAGAGAAAAGAGAGAGAGAGAGAAAGAGGGACGAGAAAGGAGAAAGAGGAGAGAGAAAGATGGGAGAAAGAGAAAGAGGAGGAAAGAGAGAAAGAAGAGAAAGAAGGAGAAAGAGAGAAAAGAGAGAGAAAGAGAGGAGAAAGAGAGAAGAGAGAAAGAGAGAAAAGCGAAAGAGAGGGAAAGAGAGAAAGAGAGAAAGAGAAAAGAGAGAGATGGAGGAGAAAGAGGAAAGAGAGAGGAAGAGAAAGAGTGAGAAAGAGAGAAGGAGAGAGAGAAAGAGAGTGAGAGAGAAAGAGAAGAGAAGGAAAGAAAGAGGAGAGAGAAAGAAAGAGAGAAAGAGAAGAGAAAGAGAGAAAGAAGAGCGAGAGAAGAAAGAAGAAAGGAAAGAAAGAAAGAAAGAGAGAAGAAAGCGGAGAAAGAAGAGAGAAAGAAATAGAGAAAGAGAGTATATATATAAAAAGTAGAGAGTGCTGCGTAGACAGTGTTAAGTGTATATAGCAAAGTGAAAAGGTGGTAAACTGCCAATAATTTAGTGACGAGATACTGACGTTTCGAGCGGAGCCCTTCATCAGAGTAAGACGAGATGAAATCATTTCATCTCGTCTTACTCTGATGAAGGGCTCCGCTCGAAACGTCAGTATCTCGTCACTAAATTATTGGCAGTTTACCACCTTTTCACTTTGCTATATTATATATATATATATTATATGTATATATATGTATATGTATATATTAATATGTAATATGTAATATGTAATATGTAATATGTAATATGTAATATGTAATATGTAATATGTAATATGTAATATGTAATATGTAATATGTAATATGTAATATGTAATATGTAATATGTAATATGTATGTAATACGTAATATGTAATACGTAATATGACAATTTTAAAATATAAAAAACTATGTATTGATGGTATGACAATTTTAAAATATAAAAAAAACTATAGTTTCGATATATCGATGTCAACTTCTAACTGCATTTATATATATGACAATTTTAAAATATAAAAAAACTATTCAGGGTTTATCAAAAAAACCGAGACCTTTAGAAATTAACCAATTGTTGTTAAGCACAAGATTTTATGCTCCTGTGAATTTAAAATAGCTTCTAATCGTATGAAGGAGCATAACTGCATAACAAATTGTCAAAGTACTAATTAGTCATATCATCAGTTCGAATAAAAATGGTTCAACTGACCACAGAGCAACGAGTTTTTACTGTTTTACTCAAAGTACATTGAGTCTCGGTATAATGTAAAACAGTAAAAACTCGTTGCTCTGTGGTCAGTTGAACCATTTTTATTCGAACTTATGATATGACTAATTAGTACTTTGACAATCACTGGAAATTTTTTTTGCAAATCCATACTATGGAAATAGTATGGATCTTTGTTGGAAATAGTATGGATTTTGAATTTCCATACTAATTGTATATTTCCATACTATGGATAAAGTATGGATATAGTATGGAAATTTCCATTTCCATAGTATAGAAATCACAATTTTATATTGTTACTAGGGATTTAACATGGATATACATGTAGTATGGATTTAACATGGATATAGTATGGATTTAGTAAGAATATAGTGTGGATTTAGTATGGATTTAACATGGATATAGTATGGATTAACATGGATATAGTATGGATTTAACATGGATATAGTATGGATTTAACATGGATATAGTATGGATTTAACATGGATATAGTATGGATTTAACATGGATATAGTGTGGATTTAACATGGATATAGTATGGATTTAACATGGATATAGTATGGATTTAACATGGATATAGTATGGATATAGTATGGATTTAACATGGATATAGTATGGATTTAACATGGATATAGTATGGATTTAGTAAGAATATAGTATGGATTTAGTATGGATTTAACATGGATATAGTATGGATTTAGTATGGATATAGTATGGATTTAGTATGGATATAGTATGGATATAGTATGGATTTAACATGGATATAGTATGGATTTAACATGGATATAGTATGGATTTAACATGGATATAGTATGGATTTAACATGGATATAGTATGGATTCAGAATGTATATACTATATAGTATGGATTTAACATGGATATAATATGGATTAAGATTGGATATACAGTAGTATCTAGTAAATATAGATTTAATATGGATTTACTATGGATTTATTTAAAATTTGATTTATAATATAGCTAGACACCTTTATTTATTGTAGTCAGGGTAATCTCTTCAGCATTAAAATAAATGCTGTTATCAATAGGAGCCCTGACATAAACTATGAATATAGGTTACAATGATGTTCTGACTATATACTGTAAGATACAATGAATTACACATACAAACTTTGAATTATGTTAAGAATAACAAACAACTAATTACAAAAATTAGTAAAATATATATCAAAGTCTGGAGTTAATATACGGTGAAATAGACATTTAAATGTTTAATTTACTAAAAAAAGTCATTAATAATTAACGAGGTAAAGACAAAGGAAATCACTACCATGTCGTAGGTTTTATATGTGATAAAAAATCATCCTAATAAATTAGGATGATTGTTTATGTAAACATAAACTTTATCCTTGATTTTCTCGGCTTAGACAACATTGATTTTCAAAATTACTACGCCGATGAACTTATCAAATGGGTCGTTTTTCAAGCCGTTTAATAAACTCGCAGCACGTCTTTTATCAGATCTAAAACACTCGAGCTACGCCCTCGTGTTTTAAATCTGATAAAACACTGCTGCTCGTTTATTAAACTGTAGTGTACAGTACATATACCACCAGAACAAGGCAAGATAAATGGTAATATTAATTTTGACTTCATGCATGTTAAGGAGGGAAAATTACAAATATTTATCAATTATTGAATGAGGTTGAGCATGATATGAAGAATTACCAAGGCCGAAGTTTGTGTTATCTGCCGAAGGCTGAGGCGGATAACACAAACTGAGTTACACTATACAAGTGATATTTGAAAATTCTATCATATGATTACCTATACTAATACTTTACAAATACAGTGAAAATACAAAAACACTGATAAGTATAGGTTATCACATGAGCAGGGCCGGATTATGCAATAGGCACTGTGCCTAGGGCCTACGGGAGTTGATGGGCCTACGAAAATGCTTACATATTTTCTTTATATTTATATATTTTATAAACGATGGTCAGCAATAGGTAAAGTTGTAAAGTTTCAGTTTTGTGTACAGTGTACTTAATCCCTACCTTGGCTAATTCGCTACCTAATCCTAATCTAAGTTTTATCGCTTGAGGCACGATATCGTAATTGTCACGAGGGAGCGCAGCGAACAAGGGACAATTATGATATCGTCCCTCAAGCTATAAAACTGATATCAGCGAGTCACAAATGTGATAACCTATTTATCATATACTTGTCCCTTTATCATGGTCTTAATTGTGGCAATAGATATACCAGGCGGAAAACGTAATTTGAAGATAAATATTAGAGCCCAGCAAATCACTTTGAGCTGAAAGCAGCGAAACGTTAGGAACTAAATCTCTTCTATTACTCTAATATTTATCTTTAAATTAGGGTCTGAATTGATACAATTAGAATAATCAATCAACAATAAGTATTAAAAATAGACATATCGTTTTTTCAGCGGGAAATATCGTTTTTTCAGCGGGAAATATCGTTTTTTTCAGCCTGACATCACCCTGATAAAGGCACAATTATGTGATAACAGACAAGTTAACATAGCAAAACTTATCATTTGGTCTTGTAAGTTTAACAATTTTCTGTTCAAATAAATATTGTCCCAATTTTACAGCAAGTTCATTCTTGCGAGCAGCTTTCAGCTCAGTATTTGACATAAGCTTAACTTCTTGAACCTTGTTCCGTGTGCTGCTCTCTCTGATCTTTGACATTGCGAGACTTTGAAAGTAACGCATTGTTACAAGTCTGGCTTCCTTTGGTGCCAGCTATGTATATAAAGAGAAATGGCTTTTGTAAGAACTTAATATGTAAAATACACATATCATTCAAATTATCTTTAGACTATAAACAGTTTAACAAATTAAGCCTTAATTTACAGTTTATTGTACATTGTAGTAAGTTAGTATATCAGTATCGCATACAATTAACCTCATGAGTGCAAGACACCACATGCAGACTTACAGTAACATCCAATGTAAAGAAGTAGAATATTATTAACTCATTATGGGGCAGGGGTGCATCTTAGCACTATACATATACTATAGCAAATGCTGAATAAAATAATTTGGTGTTAGCCAGAAGAATATTATAAAATGAGCCATTTGAACTTAAAATTATGGTATAAAATTATTAATTTCCTGAAACATGACAGAGAAATAAATGTTAATATCTTTTTATCAAACCTTTTAACTACTGAAGGTTTTCATTTGACAAGTAACAACATCTGGCTTAAGGCAGAGTAAATAGAAACAACTACCTGTAGATAGTTTTGAGTGATTTAGGAATTATGACAGCTGCACCCACCAATATGAAAAGGCCTAGCAGACTAGCAACAAAGCAAATGTGGTTGTGATGAGCACTGTAGCACCAGCACGTACAATTTATGGCATAGTACCACCTAGTACATGACGGCATGACATGATGTACAAATCACCTTTGACTTAATTTGTTTTGAATACACTGGATCTTACCTTTTCTATCATTTCAGTGTCACTCACTTCATCACTCCATATTGAAATTAAAATTAAAATTGGAAATTTTGGCAAACATTGGAAATCAGGCTATTTTATTGTAAAAATAACACAGACTTGTACAAGAGTGTACTGGAAGCAAAAATATATTTCACTAATAATTATTCTCTGCATATTATTCATATGTTGAATGAATGAATGCAATATTTAATCAGAGATGCCCAATTCAGCCGTAGCTGGTTTAAACGGGGCTCTGGTAAAGTCAAATTACAATACAGACTATAGACAAAACAATGCATGAACAATACATAGATGACATACATATACCAAATAGTTCATACTAATTATTCAAGAAATGTATCTTTAATTTCCGTTTGAATAATTTCAAACTGGAGACATTCCTAATAACTGATGGTAGAGTGTTCCATGTCTTCACACCATTTAGCCTAAATGAACCTTGATATTTTGTAGTTTTTGCACGTGGCGGTCGAAGTAGGTCTTTATTTCTAGTGTTATACTGATGGTATTTGTGTGTGTGGATAAACTCATTAAGAAGATAAGAAGGTGCCATGTCATTTAGACATTTATAGACCAATAAACATTTCTGGTAATCTCGTCTTGCCTGTAGATTTGGCCATGTGATCGTGTTATGGAGTTCACTTTGCGATACTTTCCTACCCTCTATTATACTTACAGCGCGTTTTTGCAGCCTATCAAGATAATCCTTATTTCCTTGCCCAGAAACATCCCATACACTTGAACAGTAGTCAAGTAATGGTAGTATCATCGAGTTATATAACATAACACACGCCTCACGCGTAATGACTTTGCGCGCCTTCCGTAGCATGCCAAGTCGAGATGACATTTTCCTGGCAGTATAATCAATGTGATCACTCCACGAGAGGCATGGATCAAGTACCACTCCAAGATACTTAAACTGATAAACTCTCTCGAAGATTTTGTCACTTACTTTGATAGTGAAGCTATCGGTCTTGTGCAGTCTTTGGTGTGTCCCTACTAACATAATTTTGGTCTTATCAAAATTCAAGAATAGCTTATTGTAGTTTAACCATGACACAATAAGTTCAAGATCTTCAGATAGCCTAGATTCGATTTCTGCTACAGAATTACTGCTAAAGTATAAAAGAGTGTCGTCGGCATAAAGCTGTATGCTGCATGATCTAATTACAGAAGGCAAGTCATTTATGTATGCTATAAAAAGTAGTGGGCCTAAAATTGACCCCTGAGGCACTCCAAATAAAATGGGTTGCGGGTCAGATAAAGTATCATTAACCAAAACACTTTGAGTCCGATTAGACAAATAGGCTTTAAACCATTCTGTTGAAGGCTTGTCGAACCCCAATATTGCCAATTTCTCTAGTAGCCTGCAATGATCTAGAGTGTCGAAGGCCTTGGCAAGGTCCAGAAATACCAGACCGCTCAGTTTCCCGTTATCGATGTTGTAGAGGAGATCATTAGTGACGGCAGTTAGACAGGTAGATGTAGAATGCAACGGTCGGAAGCCTGATTGATAAACAGATAGAAGTTCGTTATTCTTGAAAATAGGTGTAAACCATCTGATGTATTGCCCGTTCAAATATCTTGCTATAAACAGGCAAGACAGAAATAGGACGATATTTTGAAGGGTCTGTTTTTGAACCTGACTTAAAAACCGGAGTAATAGTTGCATGTTTCCAATCTGCTGGTATTTCACTTTCAACCAGGCTTCTGTTCATAATGCTTGCTAAAGGTTCAGCAAGAACACTAGAACCGTCCTTGAGAAGACGTGCCGGTGTGTTGATAACACCAGTTGTCTTGTTTAATTTGATCTTCTTCAACTCATTACATATGAAGTCTGGACTAATCTGAGAAAACTGGAACTTGTGATGTACTGCAGGCGTAATTGGAAATTTAGGAGGCGAGTGAGTAGATACAATACTTTGTCTAATTTTCAAAACAGCCGAGTGAAAATAGTGCGAAAAACCCTGAGATATATCTTTGCGGTCACAAACAATTCCATCAGCAGTTTCAATGCATCCAATGTTATAAGTCTTCTTGTCAGTAGATATTACCGATTTTAAGGTTTTCCAAAGTTTTGCAGAATCATTCTGGTTTTCATGAATTAGGGTCGAATAGTAGTTGCGTTTGGAGTCTCTTATAAGTTTAGTTGTTTTATTTCTCAGGGTTTTATAAGATGCCCATTCACTTGGGGAGCCCGTTTTCTGCGCCTTTTTATGGCGGAAATCACGTTGTCTCATGGATAATCTTATCTCCGCGGAAAGCCATGGCAGCGTATTAACACGCGCCCTCTTAGAACAAAGAGGAGCGTGTTTGGACATTATACGATTTAATATGGTATTGAACGCATGCCATGCATCCTGAACAGTGGAAGAAGTGTTCACCACCTCCCAAGGGGCTGAATGTAAATGCGTGGTGAAATTATCCGGTGAATAATTTTTGAAGTTACGATACTGGATGTTTTTATATCCAAATCTCGGTTTTCTTGCACGTCTTATAAGAAATACAAGAGAATGGTCCGAAATAGAACATGTCAAAACTCCAGATGTGATGATCTTGTCTGCCTATGTAGTATAAGCAAGGTCGATAAGTGTTGCAGTACAATCCGTTAATCGAGTTGGAGATTTTATCAATTGAGTAAATTGATAAATATTCATAAGTTGGCGAAGTCCTTTAGCCTCAGGGGAAAGTTTTTTGTTCCACATATCACAGTTTAAATCTCCTAAAATTACGATTTCTTTCTCCTGGATGGAAATATCTTCAAGAATCCTATCCAAGTTCTGCTTGAAGTTCTTGAATTCGCAACTAGGTGGACGATAGACAGAACATATCAGAGTCTTGCTTTTGTTCGGAAAAATTATTTCAAGCCAGACTGCTTCAATGTCATCAGAATGTAAATCGAGTCGTTGACGAGCCGTGAGATTAGAATTGTAGAATATTGCAGTTCCCCCTCCTTTTTGTGGGCCATTGCGATCTGCTCTAATATGACAATATCCATCTATAGTGAGTTCCGCATCAGTCCAGGATTTATCCAGCCAGGTTTCGTTAAGGCATATCACATCAAACGGATTTTCATATAATAGAATTTTCAGTTCGTCGAAGTGCTTGGGAAGGCTACGGATGTTTAGTTGAGCAATTTTAAGCCCAGGACGATTGAGGACAGGATAGTTCCAACCAGGATTTGGCGAAATGTCTCCTGCTAGAAGAACTAGCATTGCCATAGAGTAATATTGTAGGATTTTTGCGATCTTGATAATCTTGATGCTCGTCGGCAGGCAAGCATGTCGTTGTTTGGTTTGGCTCGTCACGGTAGGAATTTCAGGAGACGACAGTATCTTGCCCACAAATAATAAACTTGCACCAGTATCTCGTTTAGATGATTCAAATGATATTAAGCCATTCAGTATGATATAGCAAAGATAAAATGTTAAGATTTTCGCCCAATTATAATGAGAGATGTTAAGAGCTACAAATGACTGCGACATGGCCGCCATCTTCCTAAAAGCATGATACTCAGGTTTAATGGGCTGACAAAATTATACCAACTGTGCAGTAAGGTTTGTACCTTCTTATTGCTTCCAGCCTCCCCTTCAATTCCCACTGTGTTTGAAACTGTAACTGTTTCTTTCTAAGAGTAAAAAGGAATGGTTAGTGGTAATACTGAGGGACAATGCAATAGCAAGGAATAAATAATCCTTTTATAAAAAAGAATTTACCATTTTCAAAGAGGTATACAGTATACATATTAAATCCTGAAATAACAGTTAAATGTTGTGCATACAAAATCAAATTTGATTGGACATTCTCTAAGGTTATGCTTAACACAAACAGTGCTTTAAATAATAATTTGTGTAGTATTAATGAAAAACAGTGAAATGTGCCAACAAGTATTTTTCACTACATATTGCAGATCATTTTGCAGAGAAAAACATTGAGAGTTGCATGAGCGTTGACGATAATATATTTATAATTCTCATTGACTCTCATATGCTACTCTTATGACCAGTATCATACCCCTCATTGACTCATCAAAATTTGAACCAGCTCAAAACTGGTACAGGTGACTATAATGTAGAGAAATACATGTAGGTACATTTTCTCTCACCTCAGTTACATCTTTATGATTTTCTTTGGGCATTTTCTACAATTAATAAATATTGATTCAAACTTGTAATTTTACAATTAATTATCACACTCGCGACTCAGTGATATCAGTTTTATCCCTCTTGGTACTCACTCGCGACAATTATGATATCGTCCTTGAGTGATAAAACTGATATCACCTTATCCCTCATAAGATAACCTATACATATATACTGTACTATGCATACACACGCATACATACTAATGTACTGTAGAGAAATACATGTAGGTACATTTTCTCTCACCTCAGTTACATCTTTGTGATTCTCTTTGGGCGTTTTCTACAATTAATAAATATTGATTCAAACTTGTAAGTTTACAATTAATTATCACACTCGCGACTCAGTTTTATCCCTCTTGGCACAATATCATAATTGTTCCTCGTTCGCTGCCCTCACTCGTGACAATTATGATATCGTCCTCGAGTACGTGATAAAACTGATATCGCCTTATCCCTCATAAGATAACCTATACATATTGATATATACTGTACATACATACATACATATACAGTATACACTGTACATGCATACACACGCATACATACTAATGTACTGTAGAAAAATACATTACATTTTCTCTCACCTCAGTTACATATTTATGATTTTCTTTGGGCGTTTTCTACAATTAATATATATTGATTCAAACTTGTAAGTTTACAATTAATTATCACACTCGCGACTCAGTGATATCAGTTTTATCCCTCTTGGTACTCACTCGCGACAATTATGATATCGTCCTCGAGTGATAAAACTGATATCACCTTATCCCTCATAAGATAACCTATACATATTGATATATACTGTACATACATACATACATATACACTGTACATACACATACATACATACTAATGTACGGTAGATACTGTAAATACATGTAGGTACATTTTCTCTCACCTCAGTTACATCTTTGTGATTCTCTTTGGGCGTTTTCTACAATTAATAAATATTGATTCAAACTTGTAAGTTTACAATTAATTATCACACTCGCGACTCAGTTTTATCCCTCTTGGCACAATATCATAATTGTTCCTCGTTCGCTGCCCTCACTCGTGACAATTATGATATCGTCCTATCGTCCGTGATAAAACTGATATCGCCTTATCCCTCATAAGATAACCTATACATATTGATATATACTGTACATACATACATACATATACAGTATACACTGTACATGCATACACACGCATACATACTAATGTACTGTAGAAAAATACATGTAGGTACATTTTCTCTCACCTCAGTTACATATTTATGATTTTCTTTGGGCGTTTTCTACAATTAATAAATATTGATTCAAACTTGTAAGTTTACAATTAATTATCACACTCGCGACTCAGTGATATCAGTTTTATCCCTCTTGGTACTCACTCGCGACAATTATGATATCGTCCTCGAGTGATAAAACTGATATCACCTTATCCCTCATAAGATAACCTATACATATTGATATATACTGTACATACATACATACATATACAGTACTGCTCAGAAATAACCTAACGAAAACCGCGGTCGAACCTAGGTCGAACCTAGGTCGATCCTCGGTCGAACCTAGGTCGAACCTAGGTCGATCCTCGGTCGAACCTAGGTCGAACCTAGGTCGATCTTCGGTCGATCCTCGGTCGAACCTAGGTCGATCCTCGGTCGATCCTCGGTCGAACCTAGGTCGTAGTCTGGCGTGACCGCAACCGCTCTTCAAGTTTCACACGATAGGAAATACGATCATTTCCGAAGCTGCCTTTTCAGTTACGCGACGGCGTTGTTTGGTGAAATGAGAAAACTGTCTATTTACTCATGGAATCGAATTATTTCACGCAAATATATCGACGATAAGATGATATGAACGACGAGTTAACATCTGCATGCCAAATTGAAAACTAAACTAATGGGAGAATGCGGTGTGAATGTTTTGAATTCTACTATTTGTCGGATCAGACGAGAGCAGCTTGGTTGGAAGCACGAGAAAGCATGCTACTCGTGCAGAAGGCAAACAAGCTTAAAAGATTGGCGTTTTGTCTCAAAGCTTTAACGGAGAAAGACACGTTTGAAAACGTGATACTCAACGCACTAAAATAGATATAACTTGGCAACAATAATAGCGTTGACACTTCCGTGGTCACATGTTACGAAATTCGTCTAAATCAATACGGCAAATTGAATTAAAGTTTGACAAACGCATTTTAGCTGCAGAACTTTTTCAGTGAATTGTATTCGGTACATGTTGGTCTATCAGAGCTAACAGTAACATCTACTTTGTTTCAGCAGATTGCATTAATATGATGACGATGAACAATCCGTTTTCACGTTTATAAAATCGATGTGGCTATATAGGTCCGGTAACCGGAACTTGTTCGGGAAAAACTAGAAGTCCGGCAGTCAGTAATCGTAACAGTGATGATAAAATAAAACCTAATCATAACCCAAATCCTAACCCTAACCGAAATACTAACCAAAATACTAACCCTAATAAAAAACTATGCAGAAAAGGCAAACTATACCAAACTATATTTTTATCAAACTCGACCGGAAATCGCGCGTTGTGAACGAACGCCTCTATATATTGTTGTTATATCTGCCGGACGAATAGACACTTCGTTATAAAATTCCGTCGCCGTGTAAACGAGACATGAAAAAGCTTCACCTGTGTGAACTACTTCGCCCGAAACAGCACTAGAATACAATTATTATTCAATATATTCATACATTCGGCCTCGTGTTGTGGCCAATTCTATTCAAACCTGTCAAGCGATATTTTGATTTACGACGCTTTTAGTTTCTTCAACAAAGGCATTCGAACCGTTCAAATCTAATTTTGTTAATGATGATTTTTTGACTTCCTATTAACTTAAAATATTTTCACTAGCAGATACAGTATTCAATGACGTGGGATCGAAATTTCAATCCCATTGGAACACTCAATCCCATCCAAAGAAATAGTGTCGATTTCTTTTGTTTTGAAAAGACGAGTCGATCCGGCATTGTAAGCCGATCGAATTTTCGATTCGCTTCATGTAAACACAGAAATGGTTGAAACTTCATGCCAATCCACTTTTCGACACGAGAATTATCAGTTAGGAATCGAAAATGCTAAAAGGTTTGGTGTAGTGCCGAAATCGTGAATAATAGGTCTAACAATTTCGAGAGAAGGCCTTCATCAGAGATATAGGCTCTTTCTAGTTTCTGCCATGCTATACGCGGCTGACGCACTGCAATAAATAATAATGATCGGGGAAAACGGTTTAGGAATTAAAACGGATACGCGCTCTGCCGCAATCATTATATTTTCGTAATACTATCACATTCATTAGGTTCGACGAGGATTCACTGCAAACGGTGCCACGAGTGCAGTATAAGTCGAACATTACTTGAATTAGGTTTTGGACGGCGAAAGCACAACGTTTCACTTTCAACTGCGAATCTCTTGCGCGAGTGTATTCTTGTCAATAGGACATGAAACAAACAAAGAATGAAGCCAAACATGAAGATCTATTTTGCTTTTGGTGCCCTCTCTACATTTTAAACTAAACACTTTCCATGTCGGAAATAGTCGGAACCCAAGCCGTTTTCACACACGCTAATGTGTATCGACCGCAAACCGAACCGTAAACCGAACCGTAACCGAACCGCAACCTAACCCCAACCGAACCGCAACGTAACCCCAACCGAACCCCAACCGAACCGCAACCTAACCCCAACCGAACCGCAACCTAACCCCAACCGAACCGCAACCGCAGTGTTAGGTTATTTCTGAGCAGTACTGTACACTGTACATACACACAAAATATAATCAATTGCAACTGGTATACAATATCACATCAAGAAATCTTTTGAATATTACCAAATGTTTGGAAGTTAAATTTATACATAAAAATTATGATATTAAACAACACTTCTAAAACCAAACAAATATCACATATGCTCTTTGAACTTTTAAGTTGTGTTTTTCAACAAGCATTTAAATCTTAGAAATTCCCTTTTGTTTATTGTTATTCATACTTATAATTATCATCATTATTATTATAAACAAATGAAAGGTTATGTAAACGGATATTCCCGACAAATTTTCGTATAATAATACCGCTTTGTTTCCTCGCTTTCCTGAGACCAGATAATAGATAAAGCCAAATGGCTTTCTTCGTCATTCAAATTGTTTTGATTGGACACTCGATTGTCCACTATTCCATTAAAAATAACTCTTCTCATACAATGCAGGGGAAATATCTAAGACAATGTTTTTGATAAGATATAATTCAGACAACCTCTGGTAAACTATTTGATTTCGTATTTTATAGCTGCTTCAAACTTTCAGATACGTTTAGTATAGCTTAATAGTAGATCAGACTTACCTTCGAACATTTCATCACAGCCAAGACCGACAAATAATTGATGATCAGACATTTATTTAGATTACCAAACAAAGAATCCAAGACACAACGGAGTAGCTTCGACAACCACGAGGGAATTCAAATATGGCGCAACTGCAGCTTAAGACTATCTCGCTGGGAACTCTGGGAAATGTCCAATTTCCCTCGTCCCCATGGCCTTCGCGGCAATTTCAACTAGAGTCTAGACTCTAGAGTTAAAATAGGACTGTTTTAAAACTAGTTCATAGAACCAAGTTCCTTATTTGATGAACTAGTTTCAAAATAGATGTTGTAGGAAATTGGTACATAGTTTAAAACTAGTTTTAAGGTTGCATTTTATATTAAATAGTTTTAAAATAACACATAAATTCAAAATATATTTTAAATAGATCACAACTTGTTTTCCAATCTCTCTTAAATATTTAAAACTAGCTTTAAAATTGACATCTTATGTAAAACATACTTAACATAGACCTATTTTTTGGCTATTTTGTTTTCAAAATATAGTTTTGAAATAGGTAAAAAATTTTATTCAAGTTAAAACAGCATTGAAATATGGTTGAAATAGATACTATTTTAACAAATTATGAAAAATAGTGTCAAAATAGTGTTTAAAAATAGGGGGAAAATAGTTGAAATAGGTTTAAAATATATTTAAAATACCTTTAAAATAGTGTCTGGTTTCGTAAGGGTAGTTTATGTAATTGCTTTTCCCACTCCTCAACATTAATAATTTTAACTAAGATTTTTTAAGGAAGCCTTATCAATCATAAGCCTAATGGTTTCTTGTTCAGGCTCTCTTGTCACAACATCAGTTTCTTTATTTATATTATTTTAGTATTCAAATTTGTATATTGTGACTAATCAAACTAATAATATCAAATAAAGGTCTTACTATGCAGATCTACACTTGAACAAAAAAACCGATTGCAGGATATTCAAGATTTAAATCAAACCAGCAAGTGTACTTATAGGAATTACACATGTAACTCATTTTAATAAATTGTTATGATAGATACAACCGGTACGGTCAACTAACGTTATTTATGCCACAATAAGTTTTTGATATTCTTTCTACAGTAAACACCCGCTATGAAGAACCTACATTTTTACAAACCAGCCTGGGATAGGTTCTTATATATTTGATATGTAACAAAAAATCAGGGTGTTAGGTTCTTATAAATTGGTTTGTAATTATTTTACCATGCAAAAAACTGGAGAAAGACAACTCAATAAACCATAAAGCCACAATTCAGTAACTGATAAACAATTATGTCAATGAGATGATATGGATGAAATTAACTAGGCAGTACTTTCAGTTTTCTTTGTAGATGGTAAGACTAGTATATAACAATATTAAGGTACATCTTCCTTAACACTGAAATACTGGATGTACCGAACTAGAATTTTGAGATCTACGTCAACATGTAAATGCATTGTACATTATTGTATAAAAGATAAGGAACTTCAACCAGATGTTGGTGTCATCCTCATTTGGGACTTTGCTACAGTGGAATTATAAATTGATTTTGTGACATAAGATGATAAGAACCTATTTCGAATATCAGGCTCAAACAGGTTCTTATTGAGAGGGGCACAAAATCCCTAATTTCAGCCTGAGGTTCTTATAGGTGGAAGGTTCTTCATAGCGGGTGTTTACTGTATTACCAAGGTTATGTCATGTTGCAAGTGGAGTTCTTGTTGAAATTGTTCCATTAAAATCATATGACTGCTTCATGTTGGCTTGTGAATTTATACAGATGCTGTATAGCCGATATCTTATGAATTATGGCTGGAGAGATGAAGATATTGAAAAGATGGAAGCGATTATTTGGACCCACAATATCCGTGCAGAAGAGTTCTATGGTGCACAGTATTGCAGTGAAAATGTCGAATACTCGGTGCATCAATGTGAAGTTTTGAAGAGACATTCCAGTGCTGATAATTACTCTTGTGAAATGTTTGAACGTATTATAAGGTCACATAAGAGTCAATCAACAAACAGCAATAGTGTGGAACCAACTTATGTTGAAAGGGAGTCTATAAGGCAGTTCATATGCAAATATGAAAGGGAACATGGACAACTCTCGAATGTAAATGGTACAGCATACGTATTTGTAGCACAGGAATTCAACAATCCAGAAATTCCAGTTGTGATGAAGGAGAAATCAATGGCAAGTCATTGAAAACTGCTGAAAGACTTGAAAGGTATGGACATTCATGATGGTATTCAACATGCTGTTGGAGAAGTGATAGTGGGATCATTGAAAAGAAGAAATTTATCTTTAAACCAAAAGGAACAACTAAGAAGGCTGACACGGTGCATTAACAGAGAAGAAAGAATCGACATCAACATCAGAGAAAATTATGATAATTTATATAGTACTGTATCTACATAACCAGCTGGAGATCAGTTGGAGTTGTTGCATTGTTGATTCTTAGTAACTACACAAGCCATTGTAGCGAGCTTAGCCAGGAAATATGGATTTATATTAATATATGGAATATGAAATATGGATTTAGAATAGACAATTAAGTGGTTGTTTGGGCAAAGTTGCAAGAGTTGAGTTCACAAATTAAATTACCTTTTTTAGGAGAATATGGGAAATGTAAAGCCAGAGAAGACAAGAAAATATTGATTCAATATTAAAAACTTAGAACAAAATAAGGATTTTTAAGGATTTTTCCATATAATTATTATGGAAAATAAGATCCATACTATGGAAATAAGAAAATCCATACAATATCCATACTATGGAAAATATTTCCATACTATTTCCATAGTATGGATTTGCAAAATAATTTCCAGTGATTTGTTATGCATTTATTCTCCTTCATACGATTAGAAGCTATTTTAAATTCCCAGGAGCATAAAATCTTGTGGTTAACAACAATAGGTTAATTTCTAAAGGTCTCGGGTTTTTTATACACCCTGTAGTTTCGATATATCGATGTCGACTTCTAACAGCATATTGATAAATATGGTAAATTTAAAATATCAAAAAAACTATAGTTTCGATATATCGATGTCAACTTCTAACAGCATTGATATATATGACAATTTTAAAATATAAAAAAACTATAGTTTCGATATATCGATTCGACTTCTAATAGCATTGATATATATGACAATTTTAAAATATAAAAAAAACTATAGTTTCGATATATCGATGTCAACTTTTAACAGCATTGATATATATGACAATTTTAAAATATAAAAAAAACTATAGTTTCGATATATCGATGTCGACTTCTAGCAGCATTGATAAATATGGTAAATTTAAAATATCAAAAAAACTATAGTTTCGATATATCGATGTCAACATCTAACAGCATTGATATATATGACAATTTTAAAATATAAAAAACTATAGTTTCGATATATCGATGTCAACTTCTAACAGCATTGATAAATGTGACAATTTTAAAATATCAAAAAAAGTTTCCTACTTGCCCAATTTCCGCCTTGTCGATTTCAGTTTTGAACTGGCTCCAAAATCGTTTCCAGTCTAATGGAGTTCATTGAAACTTGCAGTGATAACCAGCTTGGGTAACTTGGCGCTGCTTTGGAATTACTTCAGGGATTTGCTTCGAGCTTCTTCCAATTTTCTTTCAAAATTCTTGTTTGATTTCAATCTTTGCATGCTTCTTCGATTTCTATCTTTTCTTCGTAATGCTGTTTTTCTTTCCTCTGTTCTTCCTCTTTTCTAGCCTCTTCTACTTCTTTCTTCCGTAGATCTTTCACCGTGATCTGCAATTCTTCCACGACTCTTTCAAACTGTGAAATATTTCCTTGCATCTCAAGGGTCCATTTTGACTTCATCAGGATTATCTGCCTTGTCGATCTTCAACCGCTTGTACTTGTTCCAGATTTTTCAAATCATTTTTATCTCGGATATTAGGTGTATCCTCTCGCGTAAACTCCAGCATTTGCAGCTTTCCTTCCTACGACGATATCTTTTTAACTACTAACTCTAACAATAACAACTAACTTTTACGTAACATTTTTGTTGCTGAAGTCGTTTTGTGTTAATATACTGTATACCCAGCTGCAGTGAATGTGGGAGAGGTTTTAGTATAGACAGACGATACATATATGGACGATCGTCAAGCTCGTATCCTCAGCAAATGATTAGAGCTCATGGCTGAATGGTTAGAGCGTCTCACAGGCAATTAGAAGGTTACAGATTGGATTCTAGTCCGGGACTCACAATCATTTTTCTGAGGATACGAGCTTGACGATCGTCCATGTATCGTCTTAATTCGTTTTCATAATTTTTAATTAAAGGACCATTTGGAAAGATGTCCAAAGCTGAGCATTAATTGTCCACAGTGTGCTAAGAAGATGGTTCGTGAAAAGGTAAAGTGTAATAGTTTCCGTGAAATACATATGCCTGTTGCTCCAAACCTCTATTTACTTTGGGCTGACTCCTACGCTGCTAATTATAAGAAGGTGTATATTTGATACGTAGTTCTGGTGGTATACATACTATTCCAAGTTTTAATAGCCAATATTGTGAATGTTCTTTGTTGAAAGAAGATATACCTTAGAAAGTAATTATTTCTGCATTTTTTACAAGACTCGACGTATGCTTGAGTTTGGTATCGAATTATGTCAGCCTTGACTGGCGCGAAGCATGGAAACAAAAGTGACGAGTTTCATCAAACAAAAAAAGACAGGCTCCGGGTCTAAATGAATAGGGAATATTATCTTTAAATATTCTCCAATTCCTTTGTCGTTGATACGTGGGAGTCGGTCATCATTCCATGCTTCACATATTTTACGAAGAAATTCATAACATTCTTCTTGAATTTCGTGATTCTCATGATGTATAATATACTTCTTGCGATTTTTTGAGCATTCTACTTCCAGTATAAATTTATACCGTAAATATGCTTCATAATCAGCTATAGATATTAGTAGATGATATCTTGATTTTTCAACTTCCACACTTCCTACTAATTGCCAAAAAAAAACGGATTCCAAATAACTGTATTGTGTTAAATCGTGATAAATCTTATATCCCTCTTGATTTATTACTCTCTGAAAAATAGCCATGACACTTACACACACACATCTTGAAAAAACGATCTTTATATATAGACATATCTACGTATATCCATCGGAATAAACAATAGAAATATCGTATTCAATATAGGGTTTATCAGCGTTACCTATTTTAAGACCATATTTATAAAAAATATGATCATCTATAAATTGAATGTTTTGAATCAATATAAAATCTTCGTCAGCAGGTAAATTATAAGCTAAATCTACAAAACGTTTATCATCGTTAAAGAAATTTTTCTCAGGATCAATAAACAATTGATTAGGGCTAAAATATTTTTTATTAGCTTGTCCAATATATGCCCCAAATTCACCCTCTACGAATATCTCTTTTTTAACTTGAACGATACTCCATCCTAATGCATCGTGATATTTTTCAAGAATATTATTTTTAATTTTTACATCAATACTATGAATTATTTTTCGTTTATGCCAATTTTTTTTTCTTGCTTCTAATTCTCCCGTAAGATAATTCTGTTTTGCTGTTTGAAATTTTCTATGGTCACTAAATGTCAATGAAAAATCAGTAAATACACCTGGAGCTCGAATATTTGTTTTAATTTTAAAACCGTCAAGAAAACTCGTTGGTATTACACCGTATTTCCAAGGAACTTCTTGAAACTCATATAAATTTGCTGCTGATTTTAAAGCAGCTGTCCCGAATTTTCTTGGATGATAAAGCCAAAAACGTTCACTTTGATGGATGATTTTTTTCTGACTCATTTTAATGCTTTCCAATAAGAGAAAAAAAATAAGAACGTTTTATTTATACTATATGTATAATGATATCATTTTTTATATATTTAAATGTACAAAGAGTTTCTATGATCATATTATTTTTTTTAAAACTTCTCTCTCCTTCTATTTTTACAAAAATATTGTTTTTGACAACATGTACATCATTAACAAAATAATAACGTTCTAATGTACGTTTTATTTTTAAAATATAAACATTTCTTAAATGTACTTTTGCTAATTTTTTAAACAATCTTTGTGTTTCTAATAATAAAAGGAAAATACATTCAATATTTTTTTGATTATTTTTAAATCAAAAGATACTAGTGTAGTTTTTTATTTAGGAAAAATGTTCTGGAGAGAATAATTTTTTAAAAATTAAATTCCTTATCATACATAGCCAGTACAGATCGTTCATTACCCTCATCTTCTAATTTACGAAACAAACATGCGGCAAATAAAAGACATTCAAACAAACTACAATGATACAATAAACATGTTGGTTCGCTAGTATGATACCAACAATTTCTTGGTTTTAGATTATAAAACGAAAGTAAATAATCGTACTTCTCAATTCCAAAATATTCAAGATTAACACAATATAAAATAGTTTTTTCTTGAAGTGTTTTAACTAAAGAAGATTCTTTATCACCACCTTTATACCCGATAATAAATTATTAAATAAATAAATTTAAAAATTATACCCGGGAAAAAACATTACGAAATAAATAACTTAATCTATTTATAAGTTCACTTTGACTAAAATAATGTCTTGATTGTTTTTCAGATAAATAGTCTAAACCATGACATCGATATTGATAGTAGACGGTAGAACGTTCCCTTCGAGTTAGTTCTTTGTAGGGTTTTAACTTGCCATCATAACAATGATAAATAAAATACTTCTTCGTTTGAAGTTCGAGAAGAGTTACTTCACGATAACTGGGTCTCTCTCCCTTAAACTGGTAACATTCACAATCCATTATATGTGTGATATGGGATAAAAATAATTTTTGTCGTTCTTGGGATATTTCTTCTTTACATTTGTTTAATGCACAATTATATTTACCCATATACAACTCCTCGATAGTCTCTTCAGATTTTTTCTGTTGATTATCAGTTGTCTCCAACGGGATGTAGTCATCTGCTTCTTTAATTTCGCTGTTCACGTTCTCAAATATTTTTGCCATCTCTCTCTCTCCTACACTCAGACTGATATTAATTATTTTCGAACCTACATCGGGTTTTATAATAGCATCCTGCGTTACTATGCGTTACTGTGGGTAGGATGGTTTGACCAATCAGAGTTCGTTTATTAAAGTTTTCATGTCATACAGATGATTTGTGATACTCATGTACAATGAATGTGTGTTGTGAGAATTAGAGACGCGAATTCATCATTAGCGATTTTCTTCCAAACAAATACTCGGGGATTAGTTAACCCTATGGTGTGTTGTGGGATTAAAGACACGAATCCCTAATTTTGTTCTAAAACACACACACGTCAAATCAGTTGATATATTAAATATTCGTGGGATTAGTTTATACATTGTAGTTACAATAGTACTTTTTCAAATTTTTATCAACTTCGTGTTAAATTCTGCGTGTGGAAATATATATTTTAAGAATGGGAAAATAGTATATATACAAGTCGATTTTTAAAAAAAACGCGTTCCATCATTCGTTTTTGAGAATGTCGTTAAACATTGGTGGTAAAAGAACCTATCAGCAAGCTAATGACCACGAAATCAATATTAAGACGATATTGAAAATTGTTTATTATATACAACATTTTCGTAACCGATACATTGGATTATTATTTGCTGTCTGTGACTTATGTGACTATTACTAAGGGGGAATTATCGAATGTATGGAAATTGAATCGAGACAAATTGGTCAAGGGTATGGAGACTACGCATATATTGAAAAAATGAAAACTGAAATGAACCAAGATGAATGCAAGGATTGGCGAATCTTAACAGATAAACAACACTATATAATACCCGTTGTTCATACACAACGAAAATATTATATTTATGGTGAAAAACTATGTTCACGTTATCAGAAATTACTATTAATACCCGCTCAAACATTAGTTAAATCTATTTTTCATTTGAATGATAATCATTCCGATAATTTTTTTATTGAAATTCAAACAAGTTGTTACCCTAGAAATGATATTTACCACTTTATTTCTATTACTATTAATGATGATCAAACTACAATTCCTAAAGCCATAGGATATGGAGGGTCTTATCTTTGTAATACATTACATAGACTTAATCGTTGTTTTAGTCGTGAATTTACATATTTCTGTATTTATTTATATTTTATAGATCCGTTTTATTTGAAGGCTACTTTTTATTATCTACATAATTTAGATAATTTTGAGAAAATAGTTTATCAACTTGCAAGTTGTTTTATTTTCTTTTGCGAAAATCATAACCCTATATCAAAAATTAACACTAGTAACGATGGGGTTTATAATTTTAATCTCGATAAGATTGTTAAGCTAATGATAACGAAACCCCCGCCTATTACCTGTTGTTATAAAAATTGTCAGAATTACTCTTATTGGTTTAAATTGTTTTATAAGACAAGTAAAACTTATAAGTTTAAAGTCAGTTTATTTTCTGATCTAGTTAAAAATAATAGTATTATACAAAATAATAGACCCATTAGTTTACAATTTTACCCTCCGCATTTGGATATATTATATAATTATACTATAAGGGTAAGGATTACATCTGATAATACTAGATCATCTACTTTTATTATTAAGAGTATTATAGAAGCATATAATATTAACTATGAAGATCCTGACATTATAATACAGAGTATTGAAAAATTGTATTTAGACTAATTTTAAAAATTCAAAGAATATATTCAACAACCAAAACCAAGTGTGTTTTTTGTCATTGGGAAATAAAATGAATTTAAGATGAGAATTTCTAAAATCTAAAATTGTTGACGTACAAACAATTTTATATAATATTCTTCATTATCAATGTTTTTATATCTAAAAAAACATAGGATTAAAGCAAAAAATGCTATTATTTGTCCAATTTCATGTCTATCCATCCGATTATATACATCCAAAAGTTCACGTGGAATTTTTAAATGTTCAATAATATTTTTCAAAAAATTCTCATGTTCGTCAAGACATTTCCACACACTTTTTTCCATATTTTTATTGATTTTTATTTCAAAACGTGCCAGTTCTTTTACCATAATATTCCACACCTCCATGATTTCACACACTTTACTGATTTTTATATTTACAACAATATCATTTTACACATTTTGGTTTTCTTTTTTTCAAATCATGCTTTCTTTTTATTTCCTTATTATTATCCATTATATATCGTTTTTCCATAAGATCGCTCGTAAATTTTTTAGAACGCCATTGCAAATAACGTAATAGCAAATAATCGCAGGAGAAGGAATAGGGATTTGTCCAAAGAAATCAATGGGCATTTCGTGTAAGTAATTATCTAATTCATCTTCTTGAGCGGGTAATTCGTATACCTGTGGCGGTGAAATCGTTTGCGGAGGAATAGGAGATGTATTATACTTTGCTTGTGGTGTTTGAAGAGCTATATTATACTGTTCTTGCGATAATAGAGGTAGTGGGTGGTTTACTTGCTGGGGTAGAGACGGTATCTTTGCTTGCCGTGGCGACGCGTTATACTTCGCTTGAGGGAGTAGAGGGTATATGTGACTGGACTGTTCTTGAGATGGTGAATTTACTTGCGGGAGTAGAGACGGTATCTTTGCTTGCCGTGGCGACGTGTTAAACTTCGCTTGCGGGAGTAGAGGGTATATGTGACTGGACTGTGCTTTCGGTACAGCGAAATTTAATTGCGACTGTGCGATGTCTTTAGTTGCACGATGTTTGACGTTCTTTCTTCCTCTGATTTCTTGACTGCATGATGTATATTGTTCATCATCTGAAATATCCAGACCCATTTTACGATATTCTTGTCGCTGTAGACGTCGTTGTTTTAACATTTTGGGAATATCTTTTCCTTTACTTTCAATCCGAGCAATTGTTTTTCCACTTTCAACATTTTTCTGGGTCTGCTTCACACGAGCCATAATTATATTGTGACTAAAAAATTTAGAATCAAACGCTTATAAAAAACAAGCTAAAAAAATGGGGTAACCTGATTGGTTGAACTTGATTCCCTAATAAAAAATCGGGGTATTCTCATTGGTTGAATGATAAAATAAATATTATAAGATAGCCTTGACGATTACTAATACATGTAAATCTTTTTAATCTTTTTGTTGACTTAATGCTAGGGTACACGTTGTTTAAATATTTATCGGTAAAACGTTGTGGGGAAAGACATAAAAGCACATGTTAGAAGTAATTACTTTCAAAAAAAAAAGACCGATTTAGCAAAGTATTTTTCACATATTGAATATCATGTGTTTGAATGTCGTAAAGTGGATATGTTACCCAACAATGAACGTCCCGATATAATACTATACAAGATATTATTGTTATGGGATGAGAAATATATATATACCTACTCATCGGACGATTTTACACATTTGATCGGACAGTTTGTGAATGTACATATCGAGGAACCTCCACCCTATCAACCATGAATCAAGCAAAATTTATAGATATAATATCTATGAAGGAGCTATCTCGTGAACGAAATCTACAATTAATTGGTTCAAGACCCATACCCAAACCCGCTGGCGAACCGACACAGATGTATGAACTTTTTTTTAACGATGAATATAACAATTATTTTAAAATAGAATCCGATTCATCCCAACACGATAAGATTGGTAAAAGTGTGTATCTAACCAATCATTATATATTCATTGTAAAAGATATATGAGTTAATCCTTTGTATATATAGACATCTCTACCCAAAACATTTTATTATTAGACAAGTCTCATCATGACAACAAGTATAGATATAAACGAAATTAAACTTGATAACGTGAAGTTATACACTTCTGAATTTTTATATACAATATGTAAGGACTCTGATTTTTACATTGTTGACTTTATGAAGGTAGATAAAATTTGGCTAGATGACCGGCGCGGGATAATATTAAAGGATTTTAATCTCACCTCTCTTCTTAATACCCGAATGGGTGTCCATGCTGGAATTATTGTTGCTGTGATAACACGAAACGAAAATCAAGAAGATCTCGTTGGCAAGCACATCTACTTTGCAAACTCATACACAATGCGTTGTACCAATCCATAATTATTACGTTAAAACATGTATGTTATTAAAAACCATTTATCATCTGTTTTGACATGTATGAATTAATTAACACTCTCTCGGATACGTATATTATCGAGCAAAATTGTTTAACGGGTATATTAAAATATATACTAAATTGTGTGAAAAGTGTAAAATAGAGTATCAAAAAGCATAAAAATATGTTTAAATAAATGTAAAAATGCTTAAATATCTAGAATATAGACGTATTTAAACATATACCCCTACGGAAATATATATTTCACGTGGGCTAATCCCTCCAAAATGGCCGCTAATCCCTACGCGCAATTAACAAATCAACTGAATAGACAGGTTAGAACTCATTATAAAATCTTACCTGCAAAATCCACAAACAAAATGGCCGCTAATCCCCAACAAGTATAATACATCAACTTTTGACATCGTAGACCCAATTGCTAATTATAATCCCGCGTCTTTAATCCCAGCAACACAAATTCATTGTCCCTACCCATATTATTAATCAACTGTTTTGACATAGGGGGAGGAATTAGAACAAGACGCTTATTATATATTCGCGTCCCTAAGCGTCTAACAACACTCATTGTTCCTACCCATAACTCATTTGTTTTGACATGAAGGCTTTAATGAACGATCTCTGATTGGATAGATACGGGGAGGGTTTGATTGTAGAAACTCTGATTGGTCAAACCCGTTAAACCATTGTAATAGTCTCGCAGACCGTGATTATAAAATAAGCACGTAAAGACGTCTCAAACCAAAACGATTTCAAGCTGGAGAGAAGTACCTGAAAAAGAAAAACAATAAAGACAAAAAGATGGCAGACCGAAGCAATACAAAACCCGACCCAAACACCACAAACCAAGACAAAAAGGAAGAAGACATAGTTAATGTAAGTAACGATAGTAAAATGGTTGCTGTCCGTAAATCGTTGTGAAATTATAAAATTATTTCTTATGTTATTTATTAGAAAGAAACCAGCACGCAGGAAAAACATCCTCCGCCAATACCGGACAATGTCCTCACCGACGTGCAACCTATCCCGCTTTACGCGGAAAATGCCGAACAATGCGAGTGGGCCTTCCGCGTACAAGCGGACTCTGAGTACGACTTCGACGAGTACGTCCCCCCGAAGACGATTATGAACCCCGAGTGTGGGAATACGTGGACACTCAAGGTGAGGCGTTCATGTACTTCGAGAATACGGAACAATTAGTGAAAATGCACAAACATTAAAAAATATTTTTTTACTTGTAGGGGAATATCCCACAAGGGAACCTCTTAAATCAATAGAAAACTTTTATTAATATATATTTTTGTAAAAATCTTTTTTGATACTTATATTTCCATGTTTTTTAAAAATATAATTCATCCAACTTCTACATCGTGTGTGCGTTTTTACTATAGCTAACTCTTTCATCATACGCTAACGAACAACCCTGGCGTAAAATAAGCAATTCATTGAATAAGGCATGACCTGATTGTCGCTATGGACCAGTGCCAATCTCATTCGAATCGCAAATTCGACTACGGGTGAACGCGCGCCAATGCAGTAATACTACAGTACATTGGAAGATGTCAGAGTCTTGTACTGAAGCACAACTTACAAGCGAGCAAAACACACACAACTGAAAAAATATGAAAAAACATCTGCTTATATACTCTACAATTCTCTTAATAATTTTTTGGGGTTTTCTCCAAATTTATTAAAACACTTTTACGGTATAAAACTTTTTCCACAACTCTAATATTTATTTTTGAAATATTTCATCTAAAATTATTTTGAGAACATTTTTTCAACTATAACCCATCTCTCAAACTTTTTGGATGACTTAAAACACCCAAATAATTTTTATGAGATATATCATCTTAAAATATTTTGAGGATATATCATTTTTAAAAATACAGTAACTGGGGAATATCAGTCATTCGGCCATAAGATGGCGTCGAGGTAAGAGCTCCATGATGGAAATTTCTATGATTAATTCAGTCAAAATGTGTGTTTATTTTTATTTCAAAAAACATTACTACTCTTGAAAATAAAAATAGGACAGTTTTTCCCAAACTGTTTGGTTTATTTTTATTTCAAAAAACATTACAACTCTTCAAATAAAAATATGGAAAGTTTTTGGATGGCCCGTGCACGTAAGTATAAATCACATCAGGTGAGGTATGATGGTTATGTATAATAGAATTTTTTGTATTTCTTTTTTCAAAACGAGGTGTGTCAGTATATATATCACAGTATGAATGATGATCTGATTAAGTGCTGTCGCGGATGCTATATGGGGTTGAAAGCAGTGATGAACAAGGAACAGGATGTTTAGTCGTAGAATTTCGTGTTCCGAATAATTGATGATCAGTGTGGAAAGTTTGCACAGAAACCAAACATGTCTAAAGTAAAACTGTTTCACTTTAGACATGTTTGGTTTCTGTGCAAACTTTCCGCACTGATCATCAGTTGTTTGAAACACTAACTTCTACGACTAAAACATCCTGTTCCTGGTTCATCAATGCTTTCAACCCTATATAGCAAAAGACGTCAGTACTTGCTTAACACTATTCACCTTGAATGACCTTCAATCTCTGGTCGTTAAACTCAGGGACGACTAAAAAACTGGTCGTACAACAACACGAGCAGAGTGATATACATACTCTTGACCGCGACCACCTTATTTTGAATATTTTTAATACAAAAAACCTCTTGTATACGACCAGGTGCATATCCCCCCTGATTTGATGACTGGTCGTTCTTAACAGGGTGACCACACCTTAAAAATGTTCAACCCTCCTGGAAATATGGGACTGGACTGTGCTCTGATTGGTCAATTCAAATCATTCTTGATTCTGATTGGCTTAGAGCTCGGTCCAGTCCCTAACACATTGATAATAATAATAATATATATATATTATATATATATATATATTATATATATATATATATATATATATATATATATATATATATATATGAATTGAAGAAAAATGACAAAGAGCAAGAAAACTTCTCACCAGTCCAGATAAATGTTTAATAAAATATTTCGAACATTCGTTCTTCTTCAGTTAAAATATAAGTATAATATATGGCACAAAGTGCCCTATATATACATAATATACAATAAAAATTTACATAAATTTACTTAAAAATGATCCTAGTAATAATTAAAATGACATGTATTTAATGCGTTTCTTTGAACGGTATTCGCATCTTTTGTTTAACCCTAACGGCTGTAAAGTACGCAATTGTGCTATCCAATAAGCCTCTCTGGCTAATAGAAGTTTATAGTATTTGAAGCTATTTTAAATAAAGACAATGATGAGGAACTTCTATTAGCCAGATAGGCTTATTGGACAGCACAATTGCGTACTTTACAGCCGTTAGGGTTAAACAAAAGATGCGAATACCGTTCAAAGAAACGCATTAAATACATGTCATGTTAATTATTACTAGGATCATTTTTAAGTAAATTTATGTAAATTTTTATTGTATATTATGTATATATAGGGCACTTTGTGCCATATATTATACTTATATTTTAACTGAAGAAGAACGAATGTTCGAAATATTTTATTAAACATTTATCTGGACTGGTGAGAAGTTTTCTTGCTCTTTGTCATTTTCTTCAATTCATATATAATATCATCCAAGAGCATAACTTGTATCCATGTTTATGGATCCTTCTGCTAGGAGCATCATCGTTTTGGTCTGCCTGTTCTTTTTTAAATTCAACACATATATACATATATATATACATATACATATACATATACATATACATATACACACATATACACATACACATACACATATACATATACATATACATATACATACACATACACATATACATATACATATACATATACATATATATATATATATACATATATATATATATATATATATATACATATACATACAGTCAATTCAAAAGAGGTTGTCTTTGAAACATATAAACCTTAAACATTGAGCGCGCAAGGTAGGTTGGGAATTATTATTTAAATTCAGGAGGGCTTTGTTAGAATGCCGGCCGCATGCAGTCAAGATTTAAGATAGAGGGTAATTTGGTTGACGGAAATAGTGGGTATTCAGGTCAAGGAAGTGGGTTTTTACCTACAGATATCGAGTAAAACGACAAATCGCTATATTCAAAAGTTCAGAAATTTAATTAGGAAATGTCAGCACGGCTATCATCGGTAGACCGTATTATTGTATATCAATACATCCATACGAAGAACTGGTAATAATGGAATTGCTTCTGCAGTATCCAGATAGAACGATTGCAAAAGTATTTCAAAAGTATATAAAAGAAGAAACGGGGTCGCAAAAACGGGGTCGCAAAAACGGGGTCGCAAAAACGGGGTCGCTCCACTCTTAATGATACTATCAAAAACATAACTCGGAAGGTTAGTGTCTAGCGTATATAACTGGTTGTTGTACTATAACGATTTTGAAAAAAATAAAAAATAAGTGTTTATTAACGTCATGCTGAAATCTCTTTATTTAATCAAAATTGCAGCACAACAAAGATGCGATGATGCGAAAGAAGAATTTTGTGCTTCGGCGTGCTTATTACCTCGAGAGATGTTCGTTTTCCTTGACGCACATCTATAGTTGATTAATAATTTGCATATTGTTTTGTGCTGACAATCAATTAATTGGGAACCAGGCGGGAATATCAAATTCCCAGCAGAATCTAAATGCGCAGAATTGTTCTAAGGGCTGTTCAGTTAAAATTAAAGCGTACATCCCATGGGGAATTTCACACCGCTTGCATGTTGCCTTTATTGAACGTGTCGAATGTATTTGCATAAATATATATTGCACGGTGACTAAACGAAGACCATTCACGTTGTCCTTATAGTTGTGCGGCAGTCTAATAAATATGATACGTATATACAGTCGTCAGAATGTACCAATATTTCAAGGTGTGAACGAGATGAGACAATTCTTGGTGAATAATTTTGCAGACGAGCTTTCACCAGCTGATAAAGCCGATGCCTTTCAACTTGGGTACATTGCTGGAGAAAACCGTCGAGTTGTTATTAGGCTGGCTACCAATAAAAGAGCATTTACAATTTAGAGATGCTATTTTAACTTACAAATGCATAAACAATCAAGCACCTCCGTACCTATGCCACAAGTTCACAAAAAGAAACCAAGTTCACGATCGTGCTACAAGAAACCATAATGATCTTGATATCCCAAAGTACCGAACTGTGACTGGTCAAAGAACATTTAAATACAGAGGAACGAAAATATGGAATGCACTAGACGGACAATTAAAATCTACCGGTGACTTAAACCATTTTAAATCAAAATTAAAATTAGGCCTTTTAGAAGGAAAAATAAGTTTTTAATCTAGTAGATTTGTGAACATTAGACAATTTTTAACGTATATTAGACTTGTTGATAACTGTTAACCCTATATAGGGTATTTGATCAATAGATAGATTACTTTAATATTGTAATAATTTTGTAAAGTGTCATTGAAAAGCCCGTTCCGGGAATGTCACTATTTTTAATAATAATATTTAATAGGAAACGACATTAACTTCGCTGATAAAAGACGGTTGGATAACACTTTGGGCTGATCCAGGCGTTCTACCCAACGTAAAATCCACGGGTTCGAAGCGAAGCTACTCAGACTCTCTGTCAAGCAATTCCAGCAAAAATGGTATACATATACACACGGAACGTTTCTAACTAATAACTTTAAGCATTAATAAAAAAATAATTGCACTTAAATCACGTGTAGATGCAACTTCAACTGCAGACTACGATAAAGTCCTTGAACATCTGAGAACGAAACATGGATCAGATTTTGCTGAATTCAAGCTCAGAGTTTGGGCGAAAATGCTGGTAATATATGCATGATTTTTCTAAATATAAGCTTTTCGTGTGATATGTCAAGAACGAGGAAGCCGTTCATCTAATTTAATTATATCGAATAACCACGCATATACAAATTGTTGCTGGAGCACGTTGTGTTTATTGCTGCTTAAACGCTCGAGCTAAATGCACTTACATGGTGGAGTTTATCTACTCCACTGTACGTCTAAGATTTAACATTTTTAAAGATCTTAGGGTGAAGATGAAAAACCCAACCTGCGTAAAACAGGATGGAGTATGTTTAAAAGTTCTTAATAAGATTGCCCCTCACTATCACACTTGTTATCAACTTATGGTAAACTACCATCAAATACAATTTTATCAACATGATAATAAGAATATACACTCCTGGGAAAATCTTCACTTCAATGTATAAATATTCACGTTCGTTCTCCTAAATAGACAAGTTTTTAGAAACCTCGAATTTCCTGCTTGAAGATGGTTGAATATACTTATTCTTGGACTGGACACATTCCCATCCTCCATGTCTCTGCATCGACACATCGGATAAATCTTGGCAACCCGGATCGGACGCACCACCGCTTCTTAAGCTGTGAGTCCCCAACTTCCGCAAATCTTCGAAAAATACCCCTAAGTTGCTTTTGATGATATCTTTGGCCGTAGTATAGGAAATCCCGCGTGATTGGTGGAAGCTTTGCACACCATTATTATTTTTAAGTCGACGAACAACTGGGTAACATGAATCGGGATCGCTTGGCAATATTTGGAGCAATCGTTCAGTGATAGAAACAGGGCATGTCGGTCTATTCGTTTTAGCGATGTAGATGATATTACCAGCACGAAATTGGTCGTTTTTCCGTTTTGGTAAGAATATAGACATGCCTTCAGGAATTAGTTGTATATGTTTAACTTGCATGGATAGAATTTCGTCGATACGCAAGAAACCGCTGTATCCCACGAGAACGATAAAAAGAAGACGCAAATCAGCAGGCGATGCATTATTATGCCCGTGTTTTTCAATTAACTTTTGTAACATGTGTGGTTGAACAGGATCTTTTGGTTCCCTTGGCTTAGCGAGAATTCTACTGCAGCCTTGGTAAGTGGATTGAACCAATGGATGGTCGGTTGGAGAAGGAAAGCCTGGCAAAGTATGTCCCCAGCGTATGCTGTAGACAGCAGTATCCAAAGGTGATGTTGTCTTGACTGAATCCAATAAATCACGCAGGTACAACGCAACGAACATGGGCGGAGCCGGAAGATACGCTACACCAATCTTGGACTTGGACCAGATCTTCCATCTATTCCAACCGTAGGCATACTTAAGTGTCGTACTGCGGGCCTTTGCATGCAACACAACTCGGGGAAGCGAGGAAGCCAACTGTATAAGAGAATGATCCCGTATTACGAACCGTGTATAAATAATAACGCAACATACACGTTCCACTATTGATCTTTGTCAAAAGTAGCGCTAAAGCAGCGCTTATTATTGACCAATAAACCAACAAACAACTATTCAAACAGAATAATCACCCCAAATCTGGAGGACCTTTGTCAAAAAGACACGGTACTAAAGACCAAATTATTATTATATGATGCTTGTAAACTCTACAATTTGTCAAAACGACACGGTGCTAAAGACCGTCATAATTATCATGCTTAAAACTCTAGCCGTAGAGCTAACAAATCAAAACTAGGTGTTCCCGTAAATACGGAATAACTTCGCCAGGAATGCACATCTGTGCTACTTTTGGTAAAACGAAACTCTCCTTAACAAATGGAGCAAATTTACCAGGTTCTGTCTTAAGCACGGGCCAAAAAATAGCAGATGGCCAACTGGGAACAATAAGCGTACCTTTGGCCTTACACACAGACATGTGCCTAATTATAGGAATAATTAATGATACTGGCGGACATAACCAGTTCATTTCATTTGACCAGTTTTGCGTAAATGCATCAACCGCCTCTGCTTCTGGACACCAAAATCGTGAATTAAATCGTTGCAATTGTGTGTTATAACTAGCGGCGAACCTGTCGATAGTGAAAGGACCCCATGCTCGATGAAGCATATCAAACAAGTACGGGCTTAATTACCAATCATCTAAATCGATTGTTTTACTCAACACATCGGCAATTCTATTGTCTGCTCGAGGAATCCATTGTGTTTCGATCATAATATCGTTGATGAAACAAATTTTGAAAATATCAACTGCAATAGTTTGGAGTTCTGGAATTCTACTCCCAACTTGCACAATGCGACATGCGCTCTGACTATCGGAAAATATTTTCACCTTTTTATGTTGTAAATGTTCCACGGAAGTTTGCAAAACTAATAGGATGGCCAACAATTCCCTGAAAGTGGAACTTTCACCACTTTGTTCAACGGACCAATGCCCGTGTATATTGATACCTCGCAAGGAGGCAAAATAGCAGCCGTAACCGACGCCACTGGCGTCGGTGTGAATTGTTAAAGGTTCTGATGACACTTTAGGACGGATGTTATAACCGTTAAGATAGTTCAAATTTGTTAACCAAAATCGCAATTCCTCGATCAAAAGAGGTGGGATGCAATCCAAATTCCCGGACCATGAGTCCCTCTATTATGAAATTATGAAAAATAGCTGTCTCGAAAAAAGTCTCACTGGGGGCCCGACGGCTAAATACAAGGAATTAATAAAACCCGCGATTTTTGCCAGGTCTCTAAATGAAACCTGATTTGAAGATAAAATGTACTCGATGTTTTTCTTAACTTTCTCGATTTTTCGAGGCGGAATTTCGAAATGAAAATTGACAGTGTTAATAATCATACCAAGCCATTCTCCGATCTGCATAGGATCCCAATGGCATTTTTCCTCATTCACTGTAAGACCGGAACACGAGAGATCTTTCTTTTGAATAATACTGGCCGCATAAGCATCAACCCTACATTTATGACCAGAAATGCCGTCGTCTAAATAGACGAAGGAGGCGTGGGACATTTGACGCCATCTTTTGACTAATGGCCGGAGTAATTTTGTAAAGCAATAACAAGCTGAACTAAGCCCAAATGGCAAAACGCAGAAAATAAAATATCTCAACTTTCCGTTAATAATCCACGAAAATCCGAGGAATTTTCAGTGCGAGACATAAATGTCAACATGATGATATCCGGATTTTAGGTCCCATGTGAAAAACCAAAATTTTTCGTCAAATAATTGAGCTAATGATCTAAGATCCTCATATCGAAATGACTGCTTGAGCAAATGCCCATTAATGTTTCTGAGGTCGAGAACTAACCGCAATTTCTTTCCTATTGCAACAGACAAAGGATTTACGCAATATGGCGGTTCAGATTGCTCGTCAATATATCTTCCTGTAAGCAATTTGTTAATCGCTTCTGAAACAAAGTCAGGGTGATCTCTGGCTGATTTATTGTTAGCTAAGAAACAGGTCTCTGGGATAGACTGAAATGGAATCTTATAGCCGTCTTGCACTATACTTTGCACAAACGGCGAGGCGTTAATCGTATTATGCCAGTAAGTTGAACATTTTGAAAGCCCCCCACGCACACTATCAACACAAAAACTCTCATGCATATCACCACTCTTTGAACTAAGAAGGAATGATCCCACCTGATCTTCCTCCTCACACTGCGGGTCAACTGATAGTCAACTCCTCGGTGCCAATCTTGGCCCATTCATGTAGCAGTTCCTCTGCAAGTGTCCGTATTGTAAACACTGTAATTTTGAAAACAAATATCACAATCAATAATATGCCGAGAATATAGTAAGTTTGACTAAGTAACGTGTAAGCAGCGAGGAATAGTTAGGGCGAGTATTCACCTTTTATACTATTGCATAACAATGTCATTACTTAATGTATTCATATCAGAACAATATTCTGCATATCAAACAATTAGATATAAATTATCTGCTTAACTGCGTAACGCAGATAATTAAAACATCTAATTTAATTATATCGAATAACCACGCATATACAAATTGTTGCATGGAGCACGTTGTGTTTATTGCTGCTTAAACGCTCGAAGTAAGAACAAAGCAGTCGTACTTGTATCCCGTCTGTATATAACAGGAAATGATATCGTTAACCGAAAACAAAACTCAATGCGATATACAAAAGCAAATTAATTGTATACTTAACTTATAACAAGGCCCAATTTGATTCCCGCTTGGACTATTGCGGTCGGGCAACAGTGGTCGACGTATGAAATTCTGCAACGGTACTGTGCGATTTGTAGAACCACGAAACAAATGAGACTTTGGTGCTTTTGATGCCTTTGCTTTCTTTGCTTTCTTTTCCGCAGCTCGCTCAGCGCGATCGATCCGTTTCTCATCATCTGAGTTGTCGGCCAACTCGTTAGTGACATATGCTGCTACGGTTTGCCAACCGTGTTCACTTGTATCCGCTAATTTGATTAGCTTCATTCGAATCTCAATGGCTAATTTACCTTCTTGCAAGAAACTCATAGCCCTGTCGAGGTCTTGGTGCTCGAGAGCAGTTGTAACGCTTTCCATGGTATCCAGAACATGAAGCTGGTGATTGTATTGCTGCTCGTTTCCCTTCGATTTAAATTGGGGTTTCTCTGGGCGAGGCTTTTTATGGGCAAGGGCGTCGAGCGTTGCTGAATTATCGGCAGACAACTCTCTCTTCATGAGGGCAAAGCGGTCGTCGACGACGTTGGTAAGTTGCTGGCACATTTGTGCTAACGATTTCTCCATGAATTCTTTCATATCATTCTGGAGGTCTGGTTGAGACATGTTGACTAAGTAACGTGTAAGCAGCGAGGAATAGTTAGGGCGAGTATTCACCTTTTATACAATTGCATAACAATGTCATTACTTAATGTATTCATATCAGAACAATATTCTGCATATCAAACAATTAGATATAAATTATCTGCTTAACTGCGTAACGCAGATAATTAAAACTTCATCACGGTATCAAACATCGCGAAGTGCATGGTTTCAGAAACCAATGCGCAGGCGAGTTTTTTAACCATTTTAATTATTGATACCGCGGTAGAGAATTATTTCGAGTTCTTGGCATGGTTTTATAATATGAATTGTTTCATTGATAATTTAGAAATGTTTATCTGAAATTCTATGCAAACGGCAACTGCTATATCATTTTACTTCAAGAATAGTGTGTATAAGTTTTGATTATTTTTTGCTTATTAAGAATAACGGCGCCCACAACAGCGAGGATACCCCCCCCCCCATTCCTTATTTTACTGGTGTTAAAGCACAAGCTAAGAGAAACCGTTCTCTGGCGATGAAAACCTCTGCAGTCGCTATGACAGAAGCAGGAATGCAAACAACACCAGAGGCTCAATCACAAGTCAACAAATTGGAACAAAGAGTATGTAGATAATTTTGCTTTATCCTTTTGGGATTTCGGTACTGTTATTTTGAAATTATATCAGTTTAGAAGTTTTGTTAACATTTCATTCAATTCTATAGATACGACTCCGATCAGGTATTCTTCAGCAGCTCAAAGATTTGAAAAGTCTAGAAGAAGCCGGAGTGCTGTCGAGCGACCAATTTGAAGAACAGAAAGGAAAACTACTGCACGAACTGTCAAATTTGTAATAAGGGTTTTTTTGGTTAGCTAACCAAAAAAACCTAACCTTAACATATTAAGCGTGTAAACAAACCAAATCAAATTATATCCTTACATATATAGAAATATAGAACGGTTGATATACTGCCAAATAACGGAATACGTGTAGTCTAATGTTTCGAGCGTAGGCCCTTCGTCAGAGAGAAACGTGAAATGAATGAGAAATTCGGGTAAACTTATATACGAAAAAAATTCATGCCAGACGTTCAAGCATCCTCGCTGAGTTTTTAAAAATATACATATTTTGTTTTTACACGCTTAATGTTGGCTAGATTAGGTTGTTTTGGTTAGGTAACCAAAAAAACAACTAATGAGGTGATGAGATGAGATGGCGGGGATTATCTGGGGGCGGTTACATGAGCCGAGCTGGCCAGGGATAAGACTTGCGTTGATGTGAACGATTTCGGCATGAAATTTACTTAGCATGTAAATGTCGCTTCATTTGGGAAAAGTTGCATTATTTTTACTATAGTTTTACACTGTTCTTTATGTCAATGCAATTATCCGTAGTTATCGTTATATAATAAAAAGGTTAATAAAATCAATCAATAAACTGTGGTTTTATCACCATGTTTAATTATTAAATCTGAGCTTTTATAATATCGCCATGCAAAACTTTAAGGATTATCATTAATAAAAAGGTTGTTGGTTGTCTTGCCAAAACCACGAAATCGTCTGCATGAAGACTAAATAAACAAACAAACGACGTTTTAAGTAGTAGTTAAAACATGAGCGGCCGATGTTTATGGGCAGTTACAATAGCGAGCCGTTTTAACTGCCCATAAACATCGACCGCGAATGTTTTAACGAACTTGTAAAATGAGTAGAATATATAATACATGCTTTGTTTGGAAGTTGTAGAAACGGTACAAACAAATTATTTTAACTCCGAAAAAGCTCAATTTGAGCAAGTTAACTTTGACAAAACATTGATGTTTTATTAATCAATGTTTTATCCTGGGTTAAAGATGCTGATTAAATATTAATTTCTTTTGAATTTTCTTCATGAATTATTAATGAATTTTACAATGCTCAATTAAAGTTTCTTTTCAGCCCAATTTATTCACGAAGTCAAGTAAACGAACGCGTTTCGGCACGAGTTCAATAGTTTTCCAGCCCGCATTGTCGGGATAAAACGATTACATGGATATTTTCATCCCGGCTAACCCAGTAGCGACAACCGGGATCCTGGCAAAGCAGGCTGGCCTGGCTGCTATGTTATCGAACTGTTCAAAAAACGTATGATATATAAGCGAAGCGGGCCGGTTAACCGGGAATTATGTGCATGTAATCGGCCGCTGACATGGGTGATCATTTATTAAAATTGTTTAAATGTAGTCAGCATGCTTAATGTAGTTTCTTATCTCGTCTGTAGTTTGAAGAGTCGTTTTCCTAACTACATGTACATGTTCATCAATTCCCTTGCCATGTTCCTTGTTTATAAGGAAGTAACATAATATGAAGCTTAAAACCTGTTAATTTTTAACCCCCAAATTTTTAACTATTTATTAATGAAGCACTGTTGATCATTGCTGTAAAGTACTATCATACACTCTATTGTACATTACGACTGAACATACTGTAGTTATATGATATGAAACTTTGCACTATCCTTGGGATCTAGTCTGAATCCTGGTGTACGTTAAACGGCAGAAAATCTTGGAGTGAAGTCATTGTCAAGCAAGATTATATATATGAGGTGAGTTTTTTCGGAAAAGCTGCTGTGACTGTGAGAGGCTGTCTATACTGACTCTATACTCTAGATATTGTGTTGTTTCATTGAACTTCAGGTGTTTGACTTCTTCTGGACTTGTGTATTTGTTGTGGGTCTCGATCATGTTTCCTCGTCGCCAGATGTAATGCCTTTTGTATATAACAATTTAATAATATCAACTATTGGTATGAAAGCATGCAACTGTCTCGTAGCCAGTTCTGTAGTGCTGTTTTCCCGCCACAGACCCTGCTTGTCTGATGACGTAATAACATACAATGCGCCTATCCAATCACCTCTTCCAGAGTTTAGAGTTTCTGATGAATTTGCATTCACCTGCGTCGAAGTTGACTTTGCTGGATCCGTGTACGTGCGCGATATCCTTTCAAGCAACAAGAAGATCAACAAAGCGTATATTGCACTATTCACTTGTGCATCATCTCGCGCTTTACATCTCGAAGTAGTTCCAGACTTGTCAACAGAAGCATTCCTGAGGTGTCTAAATAGGTTCATCGGCAGAAGAGGAGTACCTCAGATGGTTCTTTCAGACAATGCAAAGACCTTCAAGTCTGAAGGTGTTCCTCAGCCAACATAACATTCGTGGAAATTCAATGTTCCCAAAGCCCTTCGGTCGGGCGGATTCTTCGAAAGGATGGTGCAATCAGTGAAACGATGTGTAAAGAAAACATTGGGAACCTCAAGAGTCAGCTATGAAGAATTTGAAACACTGCTTACCGAAGTAGAAGGAATATTGAATTCTCGGCCACTCACCTATGTTTCAGAAGCGTTTTGTGATCCTCTAACACCTTCATCATTGTGTATTGGAAGAAGAGTACTCAGTCCCGTGACAGAAGTGAACACACCAAGTTCGAACGACTCATCATCAGAATTGACAAGGAGACAGAAGCATATAAACGTGATTCTAGAGCACTTTTGGGATCGATGGAGTAAGGAGTATCTCACTGAACGGAGTTACGAGTGATAAAGCAAGGTGATGTAGTATGTGTACATGAAGACTCAGCGCCAAGACAAAAATGGAACATTGGCGTAGTTGAGGAGTTAATTCCGGGAAAAGATGGTCAGGTCCGAGCAGGAGTTGTGAGATTGGTAAAAGGAGACCGAAAAGTGGAGATCAAACGTCCGGTACAAAAGCTGTATCCAGTATAAGTTCTGAAGCACCGTCCAGTAAGCATCAACGAAGGAGACGATGCAGAAGTACCAACAATTAAATTTGTGGTCGACGATCAAGTACAAGTCGTCCAAGGTGATCTAACCAAGAAACGTTACTTATCGAACAGTCCTAGTGTCGAACATTTGTTATTATAATTTAGGTTATATTTTATTGGGGGTTTGACCAATCAGCTTGTTCAATCAAAGACCCCCAGTAGCTACCCAATCAGAGCTCGTTCATTAAAGCGTTCATGTCAAACATGATTTGTAATAGTCATGAACAATGAGATTGTGTTGCGGGATTAGAGACGCGATTTCATAATTAGCGGTTTGTTCTAAATACACCCCATGGTGTCAAACAGATGATTTGTAATATAGTCATGAACAAATGAGATGGTGTTGCGGGATTAGAGACGCGATTTCATAATTAGCGAGTTGTTCTAAACACATCCCCTTGATCTCAAATCAGTTGATTTATTAATACTCATAGGATTAGTCGACCATCTGGTTTGTGTGTTGCGGGATTAGAAACACGAATTCATAATTTGTTTTAAACATACCTTTGGTGTCAAATCAGTTGATTTATTAATATTCGTGGGATTAGGTGGCCATATTGGAGGGATTAGTTGACCACGTGAATTATACTCCTGTAGTTACAAGGGGGTGGGGGATGCGTTTAAATTCGTCTACATTCGAGATATTTAAGATTTTCACACTTATTTAAGCATATTTATAGCTATTTTATGCTTTTTTGATACTCTATTTTATATTTTTCTCACAATTTAGTGAAACAATTTAGTATTATTTCAATATCCCCGATAATAATTTTGTGAGGGAATAAGTGTCGGTAAGTAGGGTTTAAGAACGTATAATTATATTCATAATACATGTCAAACAGATGATATATGTTTAATAAAAATACAGAACTATCAAGTACATTTCTTTAACATTAAAACTTATGGATGGGTATAGCGTATTGTGCATGCGTTTTCATAGTAGATGTGCCTTCCAATGAGATCTTGATTCTTGTCTCGTATGATTACAGCAATAATAATTCCATGTTGCAACCCCATTTTTGTATTAAGAGTCGAGTTGCGATTAAAATCCTTTATTATCAACCCACGACGATTATCAAACAAAATTTTACTATTTTTCATAAAATCAACGGCGTAAAAATTGGAATTGCTACAAATAGTATATAAAAATTCAGAGGTATATAATTTAACATTATCAAGTTTAATTTCGTTAGTACACAGGGTTGCCATGATGAGACTTGACTTGGGCTAAAACAGTCATTATACACAACAGCGGATTTTCCTTAGTACCTGTTACCATTTTTAAGTGTTCTAAAAAATTATTACTGCTAACATATGCTTTTATTTCTTTCCCAACAACGTACCGATAACATTAAAACGTGAACCCTAGAAAGTTTTAGATAATTTTTTATGGAAAAGATGTTAAGTAAACAAAAGTTTAAAATATATTTACTCTATATTATCATTCAACCAATCAGGTTACTCCTATTTTTTATATGTGATTATAAATTTTGGGGTTAACTAAAGTTTTTTTAACAAGATGAGTATGGCGCGTGTGAAACAGACCCATAAGAAAGTTGAATGTGGAAAAGCAGTTGCTCGAATAAAAAGTAAGGGAAAAGATATTCCCAAGATGTTAAAACATCGACGTCTACAGCAACAAGAAACGATAAATAAAATGGGGATGAAATTTTCAGATGACGCACTAGATACATGCAGTCAAAAGAAATTTTACAAGAAATCAGAAGAAAGAAAGTAAAACATCCCAAAAGTAAAGACATCACACAACGACGGTCGCTAACCCCTGTTCCAATATCACCTCCACCGCAAGCAAAGTATAATACGCCTCCACCGCAAGCAAAATATAATTCGCCTCCACCGCAAGCGAAGTATATTTCACCGCAAGCGAAGTATATTTCACCGCAAGCGAGGTATATTTCACCTCCATCTCCTGTCTATGAAAATAATTATATACTTGATATGCCCATTGATTTCTTTGGTCAAATACCAATTCCTTCTCCTTCGAATTTAATTCGACTGTGTGATACACCTTTCGTTCTAGAAATAAATTTACCTCACGAAACAAATTTACTACAAATGGTGGATGAAATAGCAAACACTATTGTTCCAACATTATCCCCTATCCCTCCATCACCCCCACCATTATCCCATATCCCTGCACCACGTCCATTATCTCCTATTCCCCCTGCACAAGAAATACGACCGTTTCTTTGTGAAGAAGAAGAGGAAGAAGAAGATCAATAAATATGTAACGATCCACCACTTTAAAAAGGTGTTTTAAACGCTTCTTAATTTATATGAAACGTGACAAAAAATGTGATGAACCTCATGAAGAAAAACGAATGATAATTTATTCGAATTACGATCAAGATATTATTTGTACGCAACGCGATAAATGTCGTGAGTTAGAAACTATATATAAATAAACGATATATGCGATGGCGTTCTAAAAAATTTACCAGTGATCTTATGGAAAAACGATATGTATTTGATAATAATAAAGAAGAAAAAAGAAAGCATGAATTTAAAAAAAGAAAACCAAAAAGTATAAAATGATATTGTTGTAAATTAAAAATAATTTAAGTGTGAAATCATGGAAGTGTGGAATATTATGGTAAAAGAACTGGCACGTTTTGAAATAAAAATCAATAAAAGTATGTAAAAAACTGTGTGGAAATGTCTTGACGATCATGAAAATTTTTTTAAAGAACATATTTGTTTTCTAAAAAATCCAAGTGAACTTTCGGATATATATAATCGGATGGATAGACATTAAATTGGATAAATATTAACATTTTTTGCTTTAATCCTGTTTTTTTAGACATAAAAACATTGATAATGAAGAATATTATATAAAATGGTTTGTAAATCAAACAATTTTAGATTTTAGGAATTCTCATCTTTAATTCATTTTGTTTCCCAATGAAAAAAAACATAACACTTGTTTTTGATTGTTGAATATAATCTTTGAATTTTTGAAATTAGTCTAAATAAATTTTTTTAATACTCTGTATATAATATCAGGATCTTCATAGTTAATATTATATGCTTCTATAATACTCTTAATAATAAAAGTGTTTGCCCTAGTATAATCAGATTTTATCCTTACCCTTATAGTATTATTATGTAATATATCCAAATGTGGGCGGTAAAATGAAGAATTTAACACGAAATTGATTTGATAAATTTGAAAGTACTATTGTAAACTATAACAACGTATAACTAATCCCCCGAGTATTAATAAATCAACTGATTTGACACAAAGGGGGGTGTTTAGAACAAGTCGCTAATCCCCAACACAACGCTAATCCCTTCTTTAATCCTCATTGTTCATAACTATATTACAAATCATCTGTTTGACATGAACGAGCTCTGATTAATCAAACCATCCTAACCCACAGTAACGCATAGTAACGCAGGACGCTATTATAAAACCTGGTGTTGGTTCGAAAATAATTAATAACCGTCTGAAGTACAAAGTACGAAGCAGATGACTACATCCCTCTAAAATTACCAGCTGACAATCAATAGGAAAAATCCGAAGAGCTCAGTATGGAGGAGTTGCATATGGGTAAATATAACTGTGCATTAAACAAATGTAAAGAAGAAATATCCCAAAAAAGACAAAAATTATTTTTATCCCATATCACTCATATAATGGATTGTGAATGTTACCAGTTTAAGGGAGAGACCCAGTTATCGTGAAGTAACTCTTGTCGAACTTCAAACGAAGAAGTATTTTATTTATAATTGTTATGATGCCAAGTTAAAACCCTACAAGGAACTAACTCGAGGGGTACGTTCTACAGTCCACTATCAATACCGATGTCATGGTTTAGACTATTTATCTGGAAAAATCAAGACATTATTTGAGTCATAGTGAACTTATAAATATATTAAGTTTTTAATTTCGAATGTTTTTTCACCGAATGCTATTATCGGTTATAAAGGTGGTGATAAAGAATCTTCATTAGTTAAAACACTTCAAGTAAAAACTATTTTATATTGTGTTAATCTTGAATATTTTGGAATTGAGAAGTACGATTATTTACTTTCTTTTTATAATCTTATACCAAGAAATTGTTGGTATCATACAAGCTAACCAACATGTTTATTATATCATTGTAGTTTGTTTGAATGTCTTTTATTTGCTGCATGTTTGTTTCGTAAATTAGAAAATAAGGATAATGAACGATACGTACTGGCTATGTATAATAAGGAATTTAGTTTTTAAAAATTATTCTCTTGAAATTTTTCTGGAAAAAAAATTATTGAAAGACAAAATGAAGTATTATTATTTTTTTCTCAAATTTGAAAATTAAAAATTAAATACCCTAGTGTCTTTTGGTTTTTAAAAAAAAAATATTGAATGTATTTTTCCTCTTTTTTTTAGAAACACAAAGACTGTTTAAAAAATTAGCAAAAATACAATTAAGAAACGCTTATTTTTTAAAAATAAAACGTGCATTAGAACGTTTTTATTTTGTTAATGATGTACATGTTGTCAATAACAATATTTTTGTAAAAATAGGAGAGAAGTTTAAAAAAAAATAAGATGATCATAGAAACTCTTTGTACATTTAGATATATAAAAAATGATATCATTATCAATATAGTATAAATAAAATGATCTTGATTTTTATATTTGTCTTATTGGAAAGCAACCGTTGTTTTTATATTTGTCTTGTTGGAAAGCAACAGTTGCTTTAAAAATTTCACAAACCCAAAAATATAATTTTCGAGAAGTTCCTTGGATACAAGGTGTAATACCATCGAGTTTTGTTACCGGTAATATAATTCGTGTAAATAATCGAGCTGCAGGTTTGTTTACTGATTTTTCATTGACATATGGTAACCATAAAAAATTTCAAACATCAAAACATAGTTATCGAGAATTAGAAGCAAGAAAAAAAATGGTATAAACGAAAAATAATTCATAGTATCGATGTAAAATTAAAAATAATATTTGTGAAGAATATCAAGAGGCATTAGGATGGAGTATTGTTCAAGTTAAAAAAGAGACATTCGAAGAGGGTGAATTTGGATAACATGTTGGACAAAGTAGTAAATATTATTTTAGCCCTAATCAATTGTTTATTGATACCGAGAAAAATTTCTTTAACAATTATAAACATTTTGTAGATTTAGCTTATAATTTACCCGCTGACGAAGATTTTTTTTTGATTCAAAACATTCAATTTATAGGTAAAAATTATATATTACAATATGTGTTAAAACTGGTGAGCTGATAAACCCTATATTGAATACGATATTACTATTGTTTATTGCGATGGATTTATATAGAAATGTCTATATATAAGATCATTTTCAAGATGTGTGTACCCGCGTAATGGCTATTTTTCAGAGAACAAGAAATCAAGAGGGTATAAGATTTATCACGACATAACACAATATATTTTTTTGGAATCCGTTTTTTTTTGCAATTAGGACATTATACAACAAGAGAATCAACAAATTCCTGAGGAATGTTATGAATTTCTTCGTAAAATATGTGAATCATGGAATGAGTCCCGAACCCCATCTATCAACAACAAACAAATTGGAGAATATTTAAAGATTATTGATTATGATAGAAAACATTGTTTTACTTATGAGTGCTTTAAGAGTATTATAGCATTATATTATGATTATATTGTTTATAATAAAACTATAAAATACACTTGTAAAAAATGTAAAGGGAAATATGAATGTAATGTGTATTACCCTAATTTTTCCAGTGTAAATTTTAATGAAAAAAGAGCTTATAATGTAAGTAATATTCAATTAACAATACTCTCCTCCTATGTAACGAAATAATACAATGAATGTATTTTTTTTATTTTTTATTAAAAATTAATACATTAAAATCCTATCAAGATTGTTTCTGGGTCTATGATACACAAGCCCTCCTTTTTGAAAATGATCTTTGATTTTCTTCGTTCCTTGTTTTGCTAGATTTGTTACTAAATTAGCTCCTTTTTTAAGTCCTTTTTTAAAATATTTTATAAAAAGATTGCTGTATTTACTGATTGTTTTATTTCCTCCACGTTGTCTTTTTTTCCCTTTAAAAATACCCCCACGTTGTCTTTTTTCCCCTTAAACGTACCGCCACGAGAATTTATTTTTCTTCTTACTACCATTGTTATGAAGGTTGTTTTCTCTTCCAATAGTTATCACCATAGTCTGCAAAAATTAATTAAAATATAGTCAAAAAGATATTGATAAAATTGTAAGTTTATTTAATAAGAAAAAAGAAAGTAAGAAAAATGAAAAAATGGACGATTATTTTTTTGTTAATCATATAGAAAAAATTAGTAGAGACTAATTTAAAGTCACTGAACAGCATTTTTCATTGAATGTTTCACGGGAAAATCTTTTAATTTTATTAGTTTTATTCAATCGTTATCGTTAGTTTTTTCTTATTTAATTAACATTGCACGTGCAAGTGTAAAAAGTGATGATGATTATATTAGATTTATCTTTAGTAATGCTCCAAAAAGTTTTTTCTCTACAGCCGTTTTACCCGTGAAAGACTTTGACGTTAAATATTTCTTAAATATTATGGAAAAATTTATGCAGAGTAATAAAGAAATATAGCTAATGGATGGAATAGCAAGGTAATAGTTCAAACTTTTCCTGCTGGAATAAGTACAAATAAAAAAAAGTTTATTAAGGAAAAAGGGTATTTATAAGAGTTTGAATAAGGGAAATGCTACTGATAAGGGCGGTGTGAAAAATAATATGTATGTAAAAAAATATGATCGTTAATTTCGCACGGGTGTATTTTATATTCTTAGCGATGTATTATTTCGTACAGTGAAAGATTGTTGTTTTGCTTTAGCAATATTAGTGGGTTTATCGTTTTTAAAACAAGACAATAAATATTTTAAAATGAAAAGAAAACCAAATAAACCTGTTGATGATTTATTTACTTGTGAAGAAATTCGAAATGTATATCGGGAATGTGGGATAGCCGAGGGTAATGTTGATGCTACACAGTTTAATTTTGTATATAATAATTATTTAAAAAAACAGGGTGTTGATTTGTTAGTGTATGCTGACACTCATGCCGATAATATAATTTATGATTCACGAACTAATAGTGAGCGTAATCTTATTAAATTGACTAATGAAATTGTGTGGTTATGGTTAAATAATAATCATAAAGGAATTTTCTAAACTTAACCCGAGTTCTTTTTGTGTTAAATGTATGAGTTATTTTACACGACATGAATATGTCGATATTAACGTATGTAGAAATAACTTAACATGTTTACGATGTTATAAATATCCGAATAATTGTAAAGATAAAAAGACTAAACTTATTTCTAGTAGTTGTGATATAATTTTTATGATGAAAATTGTTTTACAAATCATTTAACGAATAAATTGTTTAAATCTTCTAAAAGTAATTATAACCATTTAACACCTTGTCAATATTATTTTTTTTGTAAAACCTGTAACAAAATTTGTCCACGATTCATTTTCATTTTTTCTAATAAAACAGTTAAACATGATTGTAGCAAACGATTTTGTTTTCATTGTGATAAATATATGAAACAACCTCATTATTGTTATGTGAAACCCATCTCATTTGAATATAACAAGGGTGAAGAAAGTGAACCCAACTAATTTGCTCGTACCTTTTTATTGTATTGTCCAAAAATTATGTAAAAAATGTCAACATATTGAATTTAAAAAAACAAAAATTTTGAAATGATCAAGAAATTATCAAGAAATTATCGATAAGACTATTGAAAAAGTTAGTTGTTGTGGGAATAGACAATTTATTTTTGACATTTTATTTTTATAACAATGTTATTGAAACTTTATGTGAATTTATGTTTGAACAAAAAAATTCCGTTTGGATAGCTCATAACGGGGTAGATTTGATACTATTTTTATTTTAAAATATGTTTTAGAAATAAAACAGATAATACCGAATACTATAATGAACGGTACTAGAATAATGAGTTTAATAATTAAAGAACAAAATATTAGAATACTAGATAGTTATTTGTTTTGAAGTATGAAATTAGCAGATATTCCAAAAGTAATGGACCTCCAAGGTGAATGTAAGGGATTTCATCCTTATGAATTTTACGATTTAACTTATGAGGGTGAAATTGTAGATCGAATATTGTTTGATACGAAACATATGAATACAGCAACGCTTGATGAATTTGAAAAATGGTATTTAGAAAAAAAGGAATAGAAATATATATTTCGTAAAGAGATTTATTATTATTGTTGTAGTGATGTAGATATTTTAAGAAAGAGTTGTTTTAAATGTTCTACAATGATAGGGGCAATTGGTCATGTTACACCCTTTTATGAAAATAATTGTATTACAATTGCTAGTTTAGCTTTGAAAGTGTATAGACTTAATTTAAAAAAAAAATTGTGTAGGAATTATTCCTGCTTCGGGGTATAGGGGGTGTAAAACAAAGTTTAATTGCTATTGATTGGTTAGATGAAATTAATCGAGAATTAGGATGAAATTTAGAATATATCTGTTCACAAAATGGTGAGAACAAAAATTCTAGGACGTTTTGTCGATGGTTTTTGTAATAATACAATATATCAATTTCATGGTTGTTTTTACCATGGATGTCCCAAATGTTTTGAGCCCTACGCATTAAACGTTCTTACAAACGAAAAATGTAGTTATTTATATGCAAATACACAACGTTTTTCTTGGACAATATAAAATACCGGTTACAAATTAATCGAGATGTGGGAATGTGATTATTTAGAAGAAAAAATATATACACAGAAACAATTGAAAAAAAAGAAAATTTTATCCGTACACCCCTTTAACACCACGTGATGACTATATGGGGGGCGAACTTCCCCAGTATGTTTATTTAAAGAAACAAAATCCAACGAACGAATAAGTTATGTAGATTTTACATCGCTATACCCCCACGTACTCATGTTGCTCATCCTACTATTTTACTTGGTGAAGATTGTAATAAAATAAAAATCATGGACATATTTGGTTTAGTAAAATGTTGTATTTTGCCCCCTCAAAATATTTACTTTCCTGTTTTACCCGTTAGAATAGATGGGAAATTATTATTTCCTTTATGTTATAAATGTGCTGTGAATAAATGTAATAAATGTGCACATAATGAAAGCGATCGATACTTAACGGGCACTTGGACTAGTGTTGAGATTAATGTTGCTATAGATAAGGGATATAAAATAATAGCTCTTTACGAAATATATCATTTTGAACGCAAAGAAAAAATAATTTTAACAATACGTAAATCAATTTTTAAAAATCAAACAAGAATCTTCAGGAATTCCTACGGATTGTTTGAACACTGATGGAAGTAAATATAATATTAAAATTAAACAGTATTGTAATGATTATTTTAAAAATGAAAATGTTTTTTTAGATAAAGAAAAAATAGAGAAAAATCCCGGATTAAGAACTATTGCAAAAAAATTTTTTAATTCGTTATGGGGAAAATGTTCCCAAAAACGAAAATAATACTCAAGTGTGTTTTTTAAACGATTATGAAGAATTATTAATAATAGCAAATGATAAAAGTAAAAAATTAACATCGATGGAATTTATAAACGAAACATTATTACGTTGTACATATGAAAAAATTGATGATGCAACAACACCTCTAAAAACGGGAAATGTAATCATTGCATGTTTTGTTACCGCATGTGAACGTTTAAAATTGAGTACGTTTGTTATGGAGTTCCCCAAGGATGTATTCTTGGTCCTCTGCTTTTTGTCTTACAGATCAATGATTTGCATTTGATATTAAACAAAGGTAACATCTTGATGTATGCCGATGACACTGTACTCTTCTATTCGGACACTAGTACTGCAATTATTCAGAAGGTCCTCAACGCCGAAGTGGATCTCGTCCATCGATGGATGGTGTCAAACAATCTCATAATCAATTTGAAAAAGGGAAAAACGGAAATCGTATTATATGGCTCACCTCAAAAACTAACTCGTCAACCACCATGTAATGTAATAATGAACGGAACACCCATCAACCAAGTCTCTAAATATGAATACTTGGGTGTTACTCTTGATAATCATTTAACCCTGTCTGATCATGTGTCGAACGTTTACAAATGTAATCTCGATTGAGTCATCTTGCACGAATTCGTCCGAACATAAATCCGTATGTTGCTGAGAATATCTACCGAAGCATGATTAAGCCGATTATGTATTACTGCTATCCTGTATACCTTGGTTTAAGTAATTCTTCCAACCTTAAACTACAAAGATTGCAGAATCGGGCAATCAAAATCATTGGTCCTAGGAACGGTATCCATGATGATGTTCTAACTATTCGTAATCGTCGTGTTGTTGTAGACGTATTCAAAGGATTACACTCGATTGGTCCATGCTTACCACACATAAAGTTTGAACGTTTCAATCATGGAAAGGACACACGAAATAACAACTCGCGTTTAATTGTACCAACATGCAAGACCGAAGTTGGGAGAAAATCTTTCTTCTATCAAGGAGTATTGCTCTTTAACTCCCATAGTGAAGAAATAAGAAACGAAGAATCTCTTAATATTTTTAAGAGGAAAGTCAAAACGTATATGGTTTAAGTCGTAGAACCTTATCTCAATCTCCAAGTATATACTGCTAGTATGATTATAGTACTTTATATATTCATACATGAATTGTATTTAGAATTAATATTTATTCTTTTTTAATTTCTAGTTAATTCACAGGTCCTTCATTGATAGCAGGTTTCTTGTACCTGACGAAGCAAACCTGTATATATAAAAATGTTGATTAATAATAATAATAATAATCGCGTTTTATATTTTGATACAGATTCTGTTATTTATATATCTAATAAGTATATAAGTATACTGATGTTAAAACGGGAAATTATTTAGGAGAGTTAACGAATGAATTAAATGAAAATGAATGGATAACAATTTTTTGTTCAACAGGTCCAAAATGTTATGCGTATATAACTAATTTAAATCAGGAATGTATTCATGTCAAAAGATTTACTTTAAAAAATGAAACAATAAAAGAAAAATTGAATTTTTTATCCTTGACACAATGTGTTAAAAATCAAGAGCAGATCATTGAAATTAAATATCACAATAAAATATGTAAAGATAAACTTAATCATATTTTTATTGAGGATGAATAAAAAAATTTTCGTTTACATTTAATAAACGTGTTGTTAATTCCGTTAATTCCGTTTGGATTTTTAGATAACTGAAATGAACAATGTTTCATTACCATTTCAACACCCTTTTATGTTAACGTTATGCGGTCCCAGTCAAAGTGGGAAAACATATTGGATATTACAATTATTGAAAAATATTAACACTATGATTACACCTACAATTGCTAAAATTGTTTATTTATATTCAATTTATCAACCTCTGTACGCTGAAATGGAAAAAGTTCTTGCGGAAAAACAGATATTATTGTTGAATTTATCGATTGTCAAAAGGGTATTCCCCGTATTACCGATATACACACGAATACCCGTGAAAATACTTTAATAATATTAGATGATCTCATGTTAGTTGCAACATCATCAAAAGAAAATCTTGAAAGAATAGATAATATTGCAACACAAGATGTCCATCATCGTAATATTAGTGTTATTTTTACATGTCAAAATTTAACATATGGTAATGAAAATTGCGAAATTTACGTGTCAATAGTCAATATTATGTTATGTTTAACATTTTAAGTGATTATAAGTACAGGTAATCGTATGATAGCGAGTGCAATTAAGGATTTACACCACGAGTGATATTTGAAAATTGTGCCAAAATTGCACGAGCCGTTAGGCGAGTGCAATTTGGCACAATTTTCAAATATCACGAGTGGTGTAAATACTTAATTGCACGAGCAAAATCATATGATTACTCATTTATTATATGCATGAAAAAATTACGACATGTACGCTTCACGGAATTGCATGCTGGATCATTGACTTCTTAAAGTGTCGTAAGCAGAGAGTAAAACTAGATCATGACTGTAAATCAGAATGGAATGATGTCCCAGCCGGAGTCCCACAAGGAACAAAATTAGGGCCGTGGCTCTTTGTGCTGATGGTCGATGATATTCAAGTCACTGACAATGAATTATGGAAATACGTGGATGACACAACGATAGCTGAACTTGTTCATAAGGACGAATTAAGTATCATCCAGAATGCAGTTTCAGAAATAGCTACGAAGTCTCACCATAGCAAGTTTCAGTTAAACGAAGATAAATGCAAAGAGTTAAGGATTTCCTTCGCTAAGAAAGAACCCGATTTCGCTCATGTTGTAATTAATGAAAAAGCTATCGAAATTGTTCCAAATATTAAACTTCTCGGATTGAACATTACAAATGACTTTAAATGGAACTGTCACGTCTCAGAAATTATACGTAAATTGTCCGCTAGACTTTATTTTTTTAAGACAACTGAAAAGAGCGAATCTATCATCAAAAGAGCTCCTGACATTCTACACTACATGCGTACGTCCAATTACTGAGTACGCGTGTCCAGTATTCCATAACGGACTACCGCAATATTTATCAACCGACTTAGAACGATTACAGAAGCGTGCACTAAGAATAATTTACCCTCAAGTCACCTACGCTGATGCCCTATTAACAAGCAATCTAATAACACTCTACGAGCGGAGAAAAATGTTGACGGTCAAACTTTTCAATGAAGTAACTAGTAATGAGAACCATAAGTTGCATAGCCTGCTACTTGAGCCTAACACATGTGATGTGAACTCACGGCGAAAGCGAAGTTTCAATGTGCCAATATGCAAGACAAATAGACTCAAAAACAGTTTTATTTATAGTAACAGTATATAGACTAATTTAATAATTTTATATATAGACATGCAGTAATATAAATCTTAACTATTTTATTATACATTCTTTATCCTGTAAAGTATTACGCAATTCAGCTATTTAGCTGCAAAAGTATTTACTAATAAATCTATCTATCTATCTATCTATCTTCTTCCAAGTCTTTAAAAACGTCTTGTCTCATTAGTTGACAACAAACCTTTTCACTCTTGGTGTTCTTTGTACTCATTTCAAAATATTTACATGGAATTTTTAATTCATAGTGTACCAGAAGTCGTTGGAAAAGTGAACATTTCCATTGCAGAATAGGCCACCATTTTGAATTTTATTGTCAAACTTGTTCCCAGTGTCTTCTTTCTTTTCATTTATTGCACTCGAGTGCAATAAATGATTTTATTGCACTCCTCTCAGCCAATCAGAATCCAGTGATTTTGTCGTGTATATAATAATAATATGTATACGATATGTGATAATAAAACATTAATAGAAATAGATTTAATAAAGTATTAAGTGAAATTAATGATAAACCCTATGGATATCTGGTATTTGATAATTGTAGAAAAGGGTATGAAAATTGTAGAATTAGAACCAATGTATTTCCACATATGAATGAACGATAATCTATGATTTGTAAATAAATGTAAAAAGAAAAAGAAAAATTTTTTTTCAAAAAAAATAAAGAGTTGTTGAAAATCGTTTTTTTTTAAAAGTATATATAGTATGGGGTGTATATATTGTGTATGAATTTTTTTTTAAAAACATGGCAAGAAGATATAGAAGCAGGAGGGGGATTATCCTTAGAAAAAAAAAGGTGGTAGTTTTCTAAATTTTTTAGTACCTTTGGGACAAATAGCTGCAAGTCAATTTAGATTAGGTATTAGAAAAAGAAAACAAAAAGGGGGTTGGATTGGTAACAGTGTCCTATATTCCCTAGGGGTTTAAAACTATAAAAGTACGTCAACTATATATTTTTTTAAAAACATGGTAAGAAAAAGATATGGAAGAAGGAGTATTGTTACCCTTAGAAAAATAATAAAAAGAAAACAAAAAGGAGGGTTCTTCGGACGTGCGCTATTTAATGCAATAAAAAATTCACCGGCATCTAGAAGATACCGAAAACAAAAAGGATTAAAACCATTATGAAAAAAAAACAATAAATAAACACTGTAAATAAGTAATTAATTTTAGTTTTTTAATTAAAAAATTGGCATTATTAAAACTGCATGACTGATTGTTATTACTCTTACATTTTTTTTTACATTTTTTATTGTATATTCTGACTAGTACACTACCTAAAATTGTTTCTATTTTTTTAAAATTTAATATAATTTTTTATTTAAATACGTTCATTTTTAAATATTTTTTGTTTATTATTATTTTCGAATTCATTACGACATTTATTGTATAAATATAATAAACTCCAATTTCCACACACGGTAGTATTTTTGTATTGTAATTGTTTACTTTGACAATATTGAAATTTTAGTCCTTTTTACACTACAATCATACCAATATTCACGATACATCTTTAGCAAAACTATCAAAAAAATACATATTTTTTCTTTATCCAGCCATATAGCAACCCAATGTTGACCGCTTTGATCTGCTTCATCCGTATTCCAAATCCAACAAGAGGGATAAAAAAATTTTTGGGGAAAAATATTTGCAGGAAATGTACCCAAATAATATTTATTTAAAAACTTATTTATTTTTGCAATTTTATTAATCTCGTTCGTAAAAAAAATTGGGTTAAAAACAATGTAAATTGATCGTTTTTTTATTTTTTCGTCGCCATTTTCTTTGTATTGAATAAGGTGCTGAAGGAGGGGTAGGAATGTGGGTGCTGAGGGATGCAAATGATTCTTCGTTACTCGCAGCAGAAAGACCAGAAGTTATTTTTCCCAAATTTATATAACGTTGTCGTAATTTTATATTACAATATGCTGGCATATGTAATTTTTTCAATTCTTTTAAAGCAATCGTCTGCTTATGTTGCGTAAGATTGAACATGTTTTGTTTGCTGACATTATGCGTTAAATCGTATAATAAATCTTGATGGTTTATTCCCACACCGTTTAATTTTATTATATCTCTATCTTTAATTTTAATTTTTTTCCTTTTCAAGAAATTATTTTATGTGTTGAGAGCTTGTTACAGTTGGTTTTTTCTTTATCTCGGGTGATTCATCATTGTTAACCTCATTTTCTAGTTCATTTTTTTTCATCTTTTGTTGTCTTTTTAAATAACTAACTATACTCTGCGACACGTTGATCATTATTAACTTTTTGCATTTCTTCTTTCATTTTATTTTTACTTTCAATAAGTTCGAAATTATTTTTGTTGTTAATTCCTGCAATAATTTTTCGTTTTCATGATCATTTTTGATTAAATCTAAAATTTAATTTAATTTACTCGGATTAATTAATTGCATTTTATTTACTTCGGTCATTTTATTTTATTTGTTGGTTAAGTAATTTGTATGCTTTTTGATATATATTGATTATACGAAAATCCTTAGATAATATTTTTAAGTCTTTTTCTTTTATTTTGTTCTTAGCAAACTTATTCAAAATATATTTATAATCACTGGAAAGTTGGATAGAAATTTTTTTATTTAAAATATTTTTATCAATGTATTGTAATTTATTAATTAATTGAGAATCTAATAAAGTATTTTTTTTATCAATATCTGCTTTAAGATATTTTTTAACGATGGTAAAAAATCCTTTTTTTTTTCCAATGGTTTTTTTCTTTATTTTATTTAATTTAACTAATGTTTCTAAAATTTTTAAATCATCTTCGCAACTTGATGAAGAAGAAGTTATTGAACTTTCACTATCCATTTCAGCACTAACATCATCGCTAACAACATCACTATCATTTTCACTATCATCTTCATCATCATCATCATCTCTCGAATTATCATTTTTTCATCGTCTTTTTTTCCTCTTCTTTTTTTAATTCATAATTTTTTTCTTCATTCATTTTTTTTAATGCGTATACTGAAAATGGTGGGAATACAAGAATATGTTCACGATTTAGGGGTATTTTGTTAATAACTGTTTTTTGTTTTTTTATTATATTCTTTGTTGTAATGGGTTTTGTTTTCTTCATAATTTTTTGTACATCTTTTTGTTACAAATGTTGGTAATTAAATGCTGTGTAATAATCTTGCAGGGGTATTTAATCCTACTTTAACTTCATTTCGAAATTTACCAATAAAAATTAACGCGGGTGCGTTAGATAACTGTATTTTGAGAAAAATGAAAATCAACATTAACATTTCCCAACGGTTTTATGGGTAATACTGAAAGATGAGAGTCTCTATTATCTGTTAAATCAAATACTAATACAATATATCCGTTTATAAAGTCATTATAGGCCATGGGCATTTCTGAATAGTCACGATTTAATACCGATCGTAATTTTGAGTAAGCTTCAGCATGATTTTCTATTCTCCCAGCAACAGCGTTAACTCATTCTTGACTGGAGCAAAATCAATGAAAATTGGCCAGTGTCAATGTCCATTTATTTTCTCAGCAATTATTTAGAACTATATAGAAAGCTATACCCTTTCTGAAAGGATATGTGATGGGCTTTCAGAATTTCGATATTTGGTCAGCCCAAAATGAAACATATATAGCATAAATTAGCATAAATTAACATGTTAATGACGTAATGACACTAAATTTTGTATGAAAAACTGGTCTAGCCTGTATACTGGGTAATACAATCCAAACATCCATAACCAAAAACTTATCTTGTGATATTGGCAATATGTACAACAAATATGACTGAAATTGAACAAATGTAAAAAAGTTAGAGCCGTTTTAGTACACGACCCTAAAATGGCGGGAAAATGACAATATTCCATATTGATCGACTAGAGCTTCTCAAATCATGTAAAAGTATCATGTAAAACTTAGTAAAACCACACTCATAATGAATTAGTGTCAGTTAGCTTTTCAAAAATGTTGTTACACACATATATAAGACTGAAATGGTTTGCATAAATCAGCATAAATCACATAAATTACTGTACGTTACATAGTAATAACTCTAATGTTTACATGGAAACTCGACCGCATTGAATATAATTGGTGACATAGTAAATATTTGAATAGAATAAGTTGCATTGCGATATTGCTAATATGCAAAGCAAATATGACTGACATTGAACAAATGGAAAAAAGGTTAGAGCCGTTTTAGTACACGACCCTAAAATGGCGGAAATGGACAATATTCCATATTGACCGACTATAGCTTCTCAAAGGCATAATATCATGTAAAGATTAGTAAAACTAAACTCATAATGAATTAGTATCAGTTAGCTTTTCAAAATGTTGTTACACACATATTATAAGACTGAAATGTTTGCATAAATGAGCATAAATCACATAAATTATTGTACGTTACATAGTAATAACTCTAATGTTTACATGGAAACTCGAATGCATTGAATATCATTGGTGACATAGTAAATATTTGAATAGAATAAGTTGCATTGCGACATTGCTAATATGCAAAGCAAATATGACTGACATTGAACAAATGGAAAAAAGGTTAGAGCCGTTTTAGTACACGACCCTAAATTAGCGGAAATGGACAATATTCCATATTGACCGACTATAGCTTCTCAAAAGGCATAATATCATGTAAAGGTTAGTAAAACTATACTCATAATGAATTAGTATCAGTTAGCTTTTCAAAATGTTGTTACACACATATATAAGACTGAAATGGTTTGCATAAATCAGCATAAATCACATAAATTACTGTACGTTACATAGTAATAACTCTAATGTTTACATGGAAACTCGACTGCATTGAATATAATTGGTGACATAGTAAATATTTGAATAGAATAAGTTACATTGTGATATTGGCAATATGTACAGCAAATCACTGCATGAAAATATGGATTTGTGTAGGTCGTAAAGATGGCGTAAATGTGTTGTAAATACCACATTTACTAACATTATTAAACATTTGCTCAAAATGTGATTCAATATTTGTGTCATATTTGCAGCCTTGCCAAATTTGGTGTATACCGTTTTATCGTTATATTTCATATTTGCAGTAAAGATACAGTAAATATATACATTTGCTTTAAATTTACTGCCATACATATATGATGTATACTTTGTATTTGCGCTAGATTTACTTCTACACGTATTTGATGTATATTTTGTATTTGCGCTAGATTTACTTCTACGCGTATTTGATGTATACTTTGTATTTGCGCTAGATTTACTTCTACGCGTATTTGATGTATACTTTGTATTTGCGCTAGATTTACTTCTACGCGTATTTGATGTATACTTTGTGTTTGCGCTAGATTTACTTCTACGCGTATTTGATGTATATTTTGTATTTGCGCTAGATTTACTTCTACGCGTATTTGATGTATACTTTGTGTTTGCGCCGGATTTGTTGCCGTACATAGTTAATGTACATTCGATATTTGTGCCAGATTTACTGCTATATATTCTGTATTTGCAACCTTGCCGAATTTGGTGTATAACGTTTTATTGTTGGATTTCATAACTGTAGTAAAGATACTGCAAATGTAGACATTTGCTTTAAATTTCCTACCACGCGTGTGATGTATATTTTGTATTCGCACTAGATATATCGCCATGTTTATTTATTGCTTATTTTATATTTGTTTCCATATTTAATGCACATTTTAATATTTGCAATATAATTGCTGGCATGTGTATTTTATGTATATTTGTACTGCATACATGTATTTAAACAAAAACGTACTATTGTGATTTATGACATCTGCATATACACCTGTATGTAATAAATTCATCTGATGATAATATTTGATAACATAAAATGCAGTGACATATATAATGTATTTCATAAAAGACAAATATTTGAGTATTAAATGTTTATTAAGACCAAAAATACAAAATTGATACAATTACCCCAAGCTCCAAAAATTATCCTATACTGTACATACAGTATCTAATCAAAATTAAAGTGATAAGCTTTTGTCTGCCAAGCAAAGCATTCTGTAACTAACATCAAAATATTTATCAATTATCGAATGAGGTTGAGCATGATATGAAGAATTATCAAGGCCGAAGTTTGTGTTATCTGCCGAAGCCGAAGGCGGATAACATAAACTGAGGCCTTGATAATACTTCATATCATGCGAAAACCGAAACTGCATCGTTGGAAAAACGTCATAGCGTGCAATATTAGTTTTTCATATTGCACCAGGTGACGTCAATCGTGCAATAATCTTTTGTCATATTGCACCATTGATGTCACAACTCCATATTTGGTAGGGCAATGAGTTGATATGACGATTTTGCTGTTAGCCAACAGCGATCACGAATTATTTTAAATAAATAATAATGTATAATATATTGACCAGTGCATCTAGGGGGACTTGATTCTGTGTAACTAACTGTAGCTCCATTTTGAAGTTCAATTTAAGTTTGTTCCATGTTTATACTCAAATTTTCCTTCTATAATTTTATCAACTTCTTCATGTAGTTTAGTTGATTTTAAACACATTGGCTAATTAACAACAAACATTGGTAATTACCCACACAGAATCAAGACTACCTGAGGCTGCTGGTGTGGCCAATTACATGAATGTTAGCTACTGTCTTAGATATTCAAAGAACACGCAGGGGCTTCCACAGGCGGTTGTCGAGAACACTGCAAAAAACGTCTGAGTAAATCTACTCAAAATCTTGCGTTCAATGATGCACCCACAGTAACGCAAAATATTGCGTATATTTACTCAACATTTGAGTAACTTTACTCAACATTTGAGTAACTTTACTCACGGATTTGGTAAAACTACTCAAAATTTGAGTAGAAATTACTCAGACAAAATGCACCCACAGTAACGCAAAATCTTGCGTAGAATGACGATTTACGCAAAACGTTGCGTAAATCTACTCACAATTGGAGTAGACTTACTCAAAATGTGAGTAGACATTACTCACATAAAATGAACCCACAGTAACGCAAAATCTTGCGTAGAATGACGATTTACGCAAAACGTTGCGTAAATCTACTCATATCCAGAGTATACAAACTCGAAATACGAGTAGAAATTACTCAAACGAAATGCACAGTGGACACAAAACAACGCACATGAAGTTGTTTAAAATGTATATAATAAAGTATTAAAGGTTAGAATAATAAGTGTAATAATTTATACATTTCAATAATCAAGATTATATATATATATCAAAAACTCAACTAGTTGTAATATAAGTGTTCCAACCATGCTTTCAAAATGCCACCATGGGCCACCATGGCCCAGAACGGGAAAACGAAATCTGGTTGTCTGCCACAATGACGATCTCCTCGGGCACTTTCAAGCTACCTTTGAAAATAATGCTTGTTCTGACGATTTCCTCGCAATTGCTACTTCCTTGACGGTTTTGGCCGGATCCTGTAATAAAAGTTAATACAATACGTTATATTACAACGTAGTAGAACAGAAGGAAAAGCGGTTTGGGAAATGGAAGAGAAAAAGGATAGCTATGGCGATACTGCATGTATATATACTGTAACAATCACAATTAATATGTTTGGATAGATCTCTTTCGTAATGGCGGCCTTAAAGTGCCCATGACCCCAAATACGATATTACTAATATAGATGCTACACGAAGTGAAAAGTTGAATTCCAAAATATTTTATGATTTGAGCTTTGCGTTGATGTGCTATAAAGATTTGTTTGTCAGAAATGGTAATGAGTGTGACGTCATTTACGGCATCTGGCTTTCTTTTCTGCTTTCCATGTGATAGACTGGTTGAGCATTTGAGTGAAAAAGTTGATAAAATCTTTACTATAGCGGTCAAGTACATCATCAACGTTTGAGTTAGATTAATTTGCTTTAACAGTAGAATATTGTATCCGAAATGATGCCGTAAATGACGTCACACTCATTACCATTTCTGACAAACAAATCTTTATAGCACATCAACGCAAAGCTCAAATCATAAAATATTTTGGCGTTCAACTTTTCACTTCATGTAGCATCTATATCAGTAATATCGTATTTGGGGTCATGGGCACTTTAACTATTCTTTTATACAAAGCAAAAATTATTTGGGATTACAGACACACGAACGAGGTCAGAAAGGCTAATTTAAATGAATAAATAATTATTTATTATTATTATTATTTATTAATAATAATAATAAGTAATTACTAATTGACAGTAATTATATATTATTATTATTTGTAAATATACTTTTAAATTCTGGGTCCGCAGTAATTGGCTATAGTTGCGGTCACCCTGCCATTGTTTTATTACTATATAATGTAGTCTATGTTAGGTTTCTTTTTTGGCGTTTTTTTGCACAATGGTGAAGCTACTGTAATAAAATAAAATAAAAATTCAAATCAAATGAAGACACTATAAGAAGATTAAACGAAGTACTTCTGCGGTTTTCTGTAATGAAAAATGAAATAGGTCTACTTTTAGACATGTACTTCATCAGGGAGCTTGTCGAGTTGTCGGGCGATTCTTACATCAGCAGCATACACATAATTGCAAAATGTGACAAACATTTGGATTTCAAAAGGTACTCAATAAGGCAAAGAGCATTACTCGTTGTGGCACATCGTTTTACTGTAAGATTCAAGGTGAGTAAACATTTTAAAAGTATTTGTGAATGCTGTAGACATGAATAGCAAAGGGATGGCATGCAGGGAGAGAGCTTGATGGAGACATTTAACTTTCGATTAATGTAATTTTAAACTTACAGAAATAAATTCAAGAAAGTCCTTAGTTTGTTTATGAGTTAAATGAAATGGATTGCCATGGTTGCCATGGCAACTTCTGCACGTTCATCTAGAATGAAAAAAACACTAATTATACATTGTTGGGAGAAACACTAATTAAGCATGAGGTGATATCTATATTTGGTTAATATTTGGCCATTAGGAAAGTAAATTTTGGTACAGTCAAACTCTTCTTAGCGGTCCTGTGGACACCAATCCATTTTTCTTATATACAGTAGTTGTCTACTGTACATTCATTAACTTCAAAGTGTCCAAGAAATTCCTTTATATGTTTCTGGTCTTTCTTAATTCGTAGCCAGCTCAATAATGCCATCGGTCAAACTTGAATTAAGCATACTGGTACCTGTAAGTAGTCTTTCAAACTCAGCAACAATCTAATAAAAAATGAAACAAAAACATATTGGAAGATTTGAGTGTACTGCAACATTATGCTATTTATGCACATTGCAAATATTATAAATATAGTACTCAGTCATTACTCATAATACCAAGAAGTATCACATGGATCCAATGATAGAACAATATGGGAATCAGTCCAATAACTGTTGCTAAAACATGGAGTGAGCACATAAAAGGGAAAACACTCCATAAAAGGGAAAACACTCCATAAAATTCATGCTAGTCTGACTTTAACTGGGGAAACAAGACTCAAAAAAATATGACTTCTTCACCTCTTTTTCAACCATTGATGATTGTGGTAATTTGGTAATCGGTCAACAGCTAATACTGCATCAACATAATTGTATACTTTTCTGTGACTCTGGTCCTGACTTTGCAATTCTCAACGACAGGCGGCTTCAGAACCACCTGGAAGAGATAATGGTAAAAGGCAGCATAAACCACCTTCCCAAAAGCTGTTAAACAGCACTGCCAGTGTAGGACAAAAGTCACCTAGACAACAAATGAACTATTATTGGTATCTAATTTTTCAAAAGGAAAATTCTTAATTCACATTATAACATTGTCTACCTGTAGTACTGTATATATATACTATTTGTTATTACAGCTACTCCTATATTCAAATGTTTTCCAATTGTTAAAAATAATCAATCTATAATGCTTGAGTAATAGATTCAATGTTGATGTTTTTTATTTAGTTAATTAATTAATATGCATTTACCACAAGAAATACAAAATGGAAAAAAGTTGGTCATTGTGGATTTAGATGAATACTGTATATAATTATGTATCTCTCCTCTTTGTCAGGCTGCTTGTATAAACATGCAACCCAAAAGAGGTACTGGTGAAAGGCGGCCAAAGACCACCTTACCAGCAACAGCTAATACTGCATCAACATAATTGTATACTTTTCTGTGACTCGGGTCCTGACTTTGCAATTCTCAACGACAGGCGGCTTCAGAACCACCTGGAAGAGATAATGGTAAAAGGCGGCATAAACCACATTCCCAAAAGCTGTTAAACAGCACTGCCAGTGTAGGACAAAAGTCACCTAGACAACAAATGAACTATTATTGGTATCTAATTTTTCAAAAGGAAAATTCTTAATTCACATTATAACATTGTCTACCTGTAGTACTGTATATATATACTATTTGTTATTACAGCTACTCCTATATTCAAATGTTTTCCAATTGTTAAAAATAATCAATCTATAATGCTTGAGTAATAGATTCAATGTTGATGTTTTTTATTTAGTTAATTAATTAATATGCATTTACCACAAGAAATACAAAATGGAAAAAAGTTGGTCATTGTGGATTTAGATGAATACTGTATATAATTATGTATCTCTCCTCTTTGTCAGGCTGCTTGTATAAACATGCAACCCAAAAGAGGTACTGGTGAAAGGCGGCCAAAGACCACCTTACCAGCAACAGCTAATACTGCATCAACATAATTGTATACTTTTCTGTGACTCGGGTCCTGACTTTGCAATTCTCAACGACAGGCGGCTTCAGAACCACCTGGAAGAGATAATGGTAAAAGGCGGCATAAACCACCTTCCCAAAACCTGTTAAACAGCACTGCCAGTGTAGGACAAAAGTCGGCCTAGACCACAAATGAACTATTATTGATATCCAATTTTTTCAAAAGGAAAATTCTTAATTCACATTATAACATTGTCTACCTGTAGTACTGTATATACTATTTGTTATTACAGCTACTCCTATGTTCAAAATATGTTTTCCAAATGTTAAAAATAATCAATCTATAATGCTTGAGTAATAGATTCAATGTTGATGTTTTTTATTTAGTTAATTAATTAATATGCATTTGCCACAAGAAATACAAAATGGAAAAAAGTTGGTCATTGTGGATTTAGATGTATACTGTATATAATTATGTATCTCTCCTCTTTGTCAGGCTGCTTGTATAAACATGCAACCCAAAAGAGGTACTGGTGAAAGGCGGCCAAAGACCACCTTACCAGCAACAGCTAATACTGCATCAACATAATTGTATACTTTTCTGTGACTCGGGTCCTGACTTTGCAATTCTCAACGACAGGCGGCTTCAGAACCACCTGGAAGAGATAATGGTAAAAGGCGGCATAAACCACCTTCCCAAAAGCTGTTAAACAGCACTGCCAGTGTAGGACAAAAGTCACCTAGACAACAAATGAACTATTATTGGTATCTAATTTTTCAAAAGGAAAATTCTTAATTCACATTATAACATTGTCTACCTGTAGTACTGTATATATATACTATTTGTTATTACAGCTACTCCTATATTCAAATGTTTTCCAATTGTTAAAAATAATCAATCTATAATGCTTGAGTAATAGATTCAATGTTGATGTTTTTTATTTAGTTAATTAATTAATATGCATTTACCACAAGAAATACAAAATGGAAAAAAGTTGGTCATTGTGGATTTAGATGAATACTGTATATAATTATGTATCTCTCCTCTTTGTCAGGCTGCTTGTATAAACATGCAACCCAAAAGAGGTACTGGTGAAAGGCGGCCAAAGACCACCTTACCAGCAACAGCTAATACTGCATCAACATAATTGTATACTTTTCTGTGACTCGGGTCCTGACTTTGCAATTCTCAACGACAGGCGGCTTCAGAACCACCTGGAAGAGATAATGGTAAAAGGCGGCATAAACCACATTCCCAAAAGCTGTTTAAACAGCACTGCCAGTGTAGGACAAAAGTCACCTAGACAACAAATGAACTATTATTGGTATCTAATTTTTCAAAAGGAAAATTCTTAATTCACATTATAACATTGTCTACCTGTAGTACTGTATATATATACTATTTGTTATTACAGCTACTCCTATATTCAAATGTTTTCCAATTGTTAAAAATAATCAATCTATAATGCTTGAGTAATAGATTCAATGTTGATGTTTTTTATTTAGTTAATTAATTAATATGCATTTACCACAAGAAATACAAAATGGAAAAAAGTTGGTCATTGTGGATTTAGATGAATACTGTATATAATTATGTATCTCTCCTCTTTGTCAGGCTGCTTGTATAAACATGCAACCCAAAAGAGGTACTGGTGAAAGGCGGCCAAAGACCACCTTACCAGCAACAGCTAATACTGCATCAACATAATTGTATACTTTTCTGTGACTCGGGTCCTGACTTTGCAATTCTCAACGACAGGCGGCTTCAGAACCACCTGGAAGAGATAATGGTAAAAGGCGGCATAAACCACCTTCCCAAAAGCTGTTAAATAGCAATGCCAGTCTAGGCCAAGTCACCTACCACAAATGACCTAATATAGGTCATTTATTTGACAATATTTTAATTGACAAAATATTAAATGTAATAGTTTTTGAGTCTATCAAATGCTTGAAAAATTTGGCTTGGATTGGTTTAGGTCAACATGTTTGGTTAAAGCGTGGTTAAAGTTCATTCAATACCAACTCTACTGTAAATTGCATCACAATACAGTATGCTCCCAGTTTTCAGATATAAAAATGCAAGTTTAAACAAATATAATATGTTGCACACACCTCAGGTTCGATTTCATGCTTAACGATCTTGTCTTCACGAAATTCCTCGATCTCGATCTCGATGTCATGATGATTCGTCGTTCGTGTTGGTTATATTTTCTACTCTTCTAAAGCTTTTAAGAATTTCATCCCATCTCTGATTATCGGAATAAGAAGCTTGTTAGCTCGTATACTGAAATTGAATAACGTGGCACCATATTCTCTATTGTTACAAAGAAAGGGAAAAGGCTGGATGTAGTTTATTTGTTACTGTAGCCGTAGGTATTTTATTTCCTGACCACATATTTCCTAGCCGCATGGAATTGGGCGCAATAACTACATGCATGAGTTTAAAAACACAAATTACAAATTCCTTTGCCTGCGGCTAGCGAAATAATTGGTGCGCAGGAGTTAGGATAGAATCCTCAAGCATAAACTGTCGTCCGCCAAGAAGCGCCAATATGATTAAAATCAGAATACAGGTAATCGAAGGGGTTACTAACACTTTCCTCCGCAGAGCCAGAGGTTTCTTGCGCTTTTTTGTCGAGTTCGGACAGATGAGACAGAGTAACAAACACTTATAGCATCATGCCTAACCTTTGCGTTTCGTGTTGGCGAAATATGTTTCACATATTTTCCAATAAGAAAACGACTTTACTGTAGTTTAGGTAGTAAATTATATACGGGTCCTGATGAGTTGAATATAGAAATACGTTTAGAAGGCATACCTTTGAATTGATCACAATATTCTTCAAATGCAGTCTTTGCTAACTACTCTTGGATTTGCGCAGTTGATTGTTCCATCCTCGATGCTTGTTTAAACCAAAATGTAAAGCAAAAGCCTTGCAAATGCCACCGACTACCAACCTCTCTGACCGTTGAGAGTGAGACAATGAAAGTTTCAATGCGGCGCCTTTTCTTCTTGATCTATGATTGGCTGCGCATCAGCATGAAGTGTGACATACGTAGGTCACTTGACAAAACAATCTTCTCATATTGCAGACTAATAATCCAGTGACACTTTTCAAATGATATTTTCACCACATCTCTGTTTTTCACATATAGTGATACATTGCCACAGTCCGTGTTATATCTTCATATATATATAAGAATTACAAATCTCTAAATGTTTAGCTGCCCATTTTGCGCTGGATTTTCACAGTATACGAGCCCAATTTTCTGATACTCGTGCGGAGACTGTAATCATTCAATATTTATTCAGAAAATTTGAATCATTCAAGTCACACTTGCGATGAAAGCATATATTTGTAAACCTCGCTGCAGTGAGTAACCTTACTCATATACAGGATGATCTACTCATTGCTTGAGTAATATTACTCAATTCTCCAAATTCTACTCAGAATGTTGAGTAACTTTCTACTCAATCAATTGCGTAGAAATTTACTTATGCTAACTTTACTCGAGTTTTTGCGTACATTTACTCAGCATTTGAGTAAACTGGTAGTTTTACACAAAGATTGAGTAACCTTACTCATATAGAGGATGTTCTACTCATTGTCTGAGTAATATTACTCAATTCTCAAAATTCTACACAGAACGTTGAGTAACTTTCTACTCAACTAATCGCGTAAAAATACTCATACTATCTGTACTCAAATTTGTGCGTATATTTACACAATATTTTGAGTAAACTGCTGGTTTTACTCGAATATTGAGTAGCCTTACTCAAAATCTGCGTAGTTCTACGCAAATTTGCGTAGTTCTACGCAATTGAAAATGCATTTTTTGCAGTGAAGATGCAGGACCACGAAGACGTTCAAACACCATGTTGTTCCCTCTCGCGTCTCTTTTCCTTTTTATTTTGTTATCGAGAATGGAAAACACTCAGTTGGCCTCAGTGCTCCTCCATGGTAATTTAGATATCGAAAATTGTTTTACCTGAACTGGAGCGGTAAACAAATCAGAACCGGAAGGCAAGTCGTCTCCATTTTCTTGCCACCGGATGCTGTGTCTTCTGACGACATGAACTCTGTAGTCATGATTTCAGCATATTTTTCTTTGTCTGCATTGTTTATCGATGTGGACTGGTCCAATGCATGTTTCCGTAATTGACGTTTCTAAAAGGAGGGGAAAATGAGAAAGGATGCTGACAATATAATCATTAATCCAATTGACGACAAAAATCATCTGGCATTAGCTAGAGTAAAATACTAAAGGCACTCTGCGGGTAAACATATACTGTATGTCTCCCATTGAAGTAATTTTTCGACTTTTATGTTACATCATAGACAATCCAGAGGCATGCCTCTGGACTGTCTATGGTTACATGCAGTATATATACAGTATACTGTATAAGTACTGTATATTATAACTATATATTATATGAATAATATAACATTAAAGACCATCTCAATGAAAACATAAAATCCCATTAAAAGCGAGAATAAATAACATTACCGGTAACAGTAATGCTTACCGGTAATGTTTAGCTAAAGTTTAGCTATTTGTTATATAAAATACAAACAGAGTGGTATTTTTTTCGGCTTTTACTTCGTGTACCGAATATGTCAGTTAGCACTGTATAGAACTGCCTCGTTCTTTAAAAAATCCCGTTTCTTTTATCTAGGATAGGTTTAATTCATGAATTATAAAAATAAACGGGATTTTTTAAAGAACAAGGCAGTTCTATACAGTGCAAAATTTCTGCGTCCGGTACACGAAGTATTTTTCCACAGACGCTTTTGCCACCTCAGCTAATTTTGTTAGGAAGAAATATTTTCATTTTTTCCCATAATAAATCGTTGTGTATCTAATGATATTTCTAACATGGTTATATTAGGTTTTGCAGCTTTATTTTCACAACACTTTCTCAGTAAACTGTCGGGGATTATGTGAAGATAATGTTTTGGGCCCGTCTTCATTGCCTGCGAATTAATTATTAAGTCAAAAACATTTTCTTTAAATGTTGTTGAATTGCCGTTGATCCAACATCTACATAGCAAAGTTGAAACAACATTGTTTGTGTTGTATACAATAAATTCTGTAAACTGCAAATAACAATTGACTCCTTAACCTTCACAATTTGCTTCAGTCATGAAAAATTTTAAAGTAGCAGGGCCATAGGGGCGGGAACTTCAACAGCCAATATTCTCCCAGTAGCGGGGAAAATACCAATATTTAGCACTGTAAAAATGTTAAATTCCCCGCCCTATCCCGGGGTCGGGGTTTCAATTGACTAGTGCATTACATGAGTCAGAATGACTTTTTATGTTGTAACAAAAATGCCATAGCAATACAGCTGCATACTGTACATGGATGAACTTGTACTGTAAAACCAGCTCAAACTCTTACCAATATGAAAGTTATACCCTACTGGTATCATGGAATCAACCCCTAAAATTTTATGAATTACAGGTATAATACTGTACATGTATACTTGAAATACCTTGTATTCACAAAAAATAAATCAAAAATAAAAACTTAAAGGGACTAAAGTCAGCAATAAAGTGAATAGATGTAAGAATAGATGTGATAGAGCATAAAACAGTACATAAAACAGGGAAGAGCAATTATTGCTGCCAATAAAGAAGTCAGAATTCAGACAAGTTTCCCATTTTATGATTAATCTCTCATAATGATCAATAATACTCTATCTAATAATGATCAATCTCTCATCTGGAATCTGGCATGGATTTAAAATATATGCAATGGATGCATGCACTGTACAAAGCTTACAAAGTTGACTTAATTTCCCGTAATTAATTTGTAGTTATACAGGTACTGTACATCAGCATCAGTAAAACCGTACATTTTCTATTAGCAACGCAGTATAATCCAGCATTTTGCATGGTACTGTAACATGTATGAATTCTTCATTATCTTACATGTACAGTATATGCTGAAATTTCTATAACCCTTGTAATGTATTAATACACACAGAAGAAATCACTTGCAGTATTTTTGCTACTTCGAACTCTTTGAACCTTCTTGTCCAATTATTTTGTCATTATCACATGTTCTCTTTTTTGGTGTGGTAGTAAACACGCATGGCAGCTAAAAGTGTTAGAAGGAGAAACTGTATGTTAGTACCATAAATAATATATTACAGAAAATGGCATACTGTAGAAATTGCTTCGTATACTGTTTTTTATTCACTTTCTGTAGTAAACTCACTTGCTCATTCATACATGTGTGGCACAAACAACTTATGAATAGAAAACTGCAAGTTACACTTTCCATGTACTGTATAGTGTCAGTTATAGCATCTATATTTATCTGGCATACAATATTCCATGCACTAGATGCACATTATAATTATTAGAAGAAGTCCAGTTAATAATCACCTCTTATAGTATGGGACGGGGTTTCATTGTCCACACTCTTCACTTCCATTAAATATAGTGCGATTGATGGCCATATTCTCATCTGCACCAAAGCTGCAAAACATTAATGCAAATAATTAGAAGACAGATTGATATTAATATGAACAAGATGGTAAACAGCTGCTGTTTAATGCTAGTGTACAGTACCTCTTATTATTTTCATTAACATAATAACTGACCACAGATTTACAGTTCTCTTTTAATTAATTTTTTTGATCAACATGTATTTATTTTGTATATACAGGTTTATGCCCAGGAGCGCATGAGTGCTGGGTACCTACAGGCCCGGGGGCTCACCTCCCAAGAATGGGTGCAAATTAGTAATCTGAAATTGATATTTACCAAATTGTGAGCAGGTGAAATTCATAATCCTTGCCATAAATAGTTACAAGACACAGAATAGTATTCACACAAACTTTAATAATATCTTCTATCATAAAGCGACTGTACCAACTTTTCTGCCCTATGAAGCCAACGATCTTGCTTTTCTTGGCCAATGCTTTGGCTTGAAACATTCGGTTTCTTGCCAAAAAGCATGAGGCTTAGAATAAAATGCGTCGAATTAATGCGCCGATGGCTTGTCAATTAGTTAGCCATAAGCTGATTGGCCCATTTCCTGACGCATAGAGAGGAGTGGGTACTAGTACATCCCTTTGTATAAGTCGAGGTCAGTTTATGACAGTTTTTAATGTCAATTTTGGGTGTGCTGAATTTCACCGAATAATATTGTTTAAATAAATTTTACAAGATATATAAAAAATACAACGCAGGTTTATCTTATTACTTATTTCAAGTGCCGGGCGAAAGACTCCGTTTTAGCACGAGTGTCGTGCACTGCTGCCCGGCGCCGCCCACCGTGGGCAGAACTCTGATATACTGTAGCTACCTGTACAGATGTACAGTATATAAATACTGTATACACAGCTTGTTTTTGCCTGTTGACATATTCAGGCAAACACAAGGTTGATCTGGCCAGCTTATGTATATAGTTGAGCTGGCCAGCTTGAATAGGTTTGTTAACAGGCTTGTTCTTGAATGTTCGAACAGATTGTTAATACTGTAGCTTGTCCAACAAATAAACTTGTACAATGTTGTTGCAGCTATTTGTTTCATGTTCATGCTTGAACAACCTAAAACTACTGTATCATGTTGAATGAACAACGTTATTCAACCATGATGCAACATGTTGTTATGGGCCATGGCATGATGAAACTACTGTACAAGGTTGAACAGCAATGTTAACAACCATGAACTTGGTTGTTGTATCAATTTTATAGCTTCGATCATGCTATTGAGTATTGTCGATTCGTCAAGCTGTAACAACATGTTGAAACATGATTGAACAATGCTGTTATTCTACCATTTATGTTCTAGTGTTATATGTTGACAAGCCTGTTATAGGGTTGTTGTAACATCCTGAGAGATTTTTTATGTGTGATATACCTGTACTGTAAAGCATTGGGGGAATCAAAATAAGTTTAAATATATTGGTTTTGCCTGTACCTTTTAGAAAGGTCCCATGTAAGTGCTTGGGCCTCATCATTTTCCAAATTTTTGTAGGTGTCTCGAACAATAGCCTGAAATATATTAATTATAAAAAGATAAATCATTAAAATACATGTTGATACATTATTTAAATGTAGAACTTATTATAATATAGCACTGTACTTTAATCATTATTGTATTTAATATTTGTATCTGCTGTCGAACTTTCCAGTCTGGTCATCAACAAAACGGTTATTAACAAATTTTGGGGATATAATTTCTAGAGAAGACTAAAGGTACATACAGGTACACACGTAAAAACGCACAGTCTTTTTTTGCCTGTTAACAGCCAAAAACATGGTTGATATCGACAGGCTTGAACAGGGTTGAGCTGGCCAGCATGAACAGGGTTGTCAACAGGCCTGTTCATGGATGTTGAAACAGTGTTGTTCATGGTTGATGATCGAACAGGCTTGAACAGTGTTGTTGAAACAGTATGTTTCATGCATGATAACAGCGTTGATTCAGCGTGATGAAATAACATCCAAGAACATGGTTGTTTCGACAGCCATTTTCGGTATATACTTCATGGTAACACTAGACCGGATTTCCATCTGTTTTTTATACCCCTAACCCCAACCGTAACCCAAATCCTAACCCTAATCCTAACCCTACCCATAACCCTAACAATAACCGTAAAATACGGTGGGAGACTATATGTATTGTTACCATGAAGTATATCCCCCATTTTCAGGCATGTTATTTGCGAGAAAGTTTCGCGTTTCCTCGCGTTTTCCTCGCGTTTTAATCGTGGTTCCCGTGAGTTTCTCCCGTGTTCGCGTTTCACGTGTTTCTGTTTCCGCCATGGAAAAGACAAGAAGTCAAAGGAAAGAAGAGCACTACAAATGTAAGTTTACTTGAAATATATTACGTTGATTACATTTACAAAGTAATATTTTAGACAACAATATATATACATATATATATATAATGTTTATAAAATCACCCATCTTTTGTTAAAGACATTAAGATAATCTTAATGTCTTTAACAAAAGGCGGGTGATTTTATAAACATAATATACTGTAAATAGCTAAAGTAAATAAAAAATACTTTTAAACCACGGTTAATACAAGCCTAAATAACTGTATATGCTTTTTCAGATCGCGAAAATCCTAAGGCTAAAGTATAAGGATACCAGTTCAATATTAATAATGGTGGATGGATAATTTTTATATTTTACATACAGGTATGTCATCCTAAGATTGGTCATATTGACTATGAAGGTAGAATATGTTTAATAAATAATATTTATAGTTAGTATAAAAAAATACAAATTCTTCTCTGGTAATGACTTCTCTTTCAACAGTCGATTGTCTTTCCTCCGTAGCAAAGTAGCATTGTCCATTTTTGCAGTCGTGCATCAACGACACTTTATTGATGACGTGTTTTGAAGGAACGAACGTCGTAAATTCTGTTAATTCTAACAATGGACAATGGAAGCTGCCTCGGCGGATGTTGTTCTCGTCGTCTCTGCAAAGGACAAGCACCCATTCTTTGTCATTCAGCTTAATGGCATTCTTGATGATTCCATATTCTTGCTAAAGGTAATAATAAATAATACACAGTGAAAACAATACATTTCTGCCAACAACCTTTAGCTTCTCAAAATTATAAGAAATATGTGATTGTACCTTTTGTTGGTTGTCTTTATAATATGCCACTGTAGTATCCTTGTTAATCAGTTCTTGATCTTCACCAGTCACTCCGTTGAAAGGATAGCAATAGTCACAAGGCAACGCATTAAGTCCTGATTTATCAATCATTTCTTTGGAGAAAATTTCACTCAATGGACATCCTTCAAGTCGACAATTCTTGTATTTTCCCTAAAATTGCATTATGATATACATACTGTATGTTATTCCACATGATTAATTTAAACCATACTGTATAAGAGACCACCTGGTCAGTTGAAAGTGTTGTAAAGCATATAGACCTCTTTCATAATGGTGGCCAGTCTAAATATTCTTTCATATCTGTACATGCAAATTAGCCTTTCTGGCCTCGTTACAAAGCGAAGATTCTTTGGAATTACAGACGATGAGGTCAGAAAGGCTAATTTAAATGAATATATAAAAGAATATTTAATTTGGGCACCATTATGAAAGAGTACATACATGTATAAAAGATTAGAAACAGATACCTTTCTGAATCTACCATGTTAATAAATTTCTTTTGTTGTTGTTTCTTTAATAGGAATGTTGTTGATAAACCTTTGAATCTTTGGGTCATCACCAAGGTCAGTGAGTTTGCAAGATGCCTCATGTCTGTTGGGAAATAAAAGGAATATGCATCAGTGAAGCTATCTGCATATATGAGGTATATAATATATAATAGTAAATTATATACTGTATTACAGTGTATATATAAATTTATAACATATATATATATATATATATATATATATATATATATATATATTATAATTTATAAATACTGTACAGTAACTACAGTATATATTATTTTATTACATGTATGAAAATATGGAAAATTATGAATACAAGTACACACCTGTTGTTGTTTGTGTACCACACTCCTCCTTTTAACACAAAACGGAGTTTCTCCATTGTACAGCAAGCTTTGGTTATATCATGGCTTGTCGTGTGCCGGTTGCTGTTGATATTTAAACCGCGAACAATTGCATTGAATGCCTCAAACCTATATAAAAGCAAATAATATTATATATATACAGTTATATATAATATATATATATATTGTACCTATAAGTTTAACAGCTAATTTGATTCAATAACATTACAGTACATTACTTAAATATATTAATATCAGTGTTTAACCTTTCTGTACTGAAACCAGTTGCTGAACCTAGGTCAATCATATCCTGGGGGAGATGATGTAGCAGATGCATTTTAGGCTTCTTCAGCAGATCTGGATATGTGACTTGAACTGCTCCACTGAACTGCTCCAGCAGTTCATAAAATTGTGGCATTTTTTGTGTTTCAAAGGTGGATGTATATGCCCTAATAAATATCTGCAATAATAAAAATTCAGATGTTAATGTTTTTGGTTGTGTAGTTAAAAATTGAGTATGACATAGTCTAAATACTGCATACATGTACATTCATGCCATATACATTACCTGACTAAGCAAAGACCACACTGCCAACTTTTTATCTGGGAGAAACCCTTCCAAAACAAAGACTGCTACCTGCATCCACAGTTTAAAATCCCTGCCCACATAGGATCCATAATTTTTTGTTAGGTTACCTTTTATATTACGACTAAATGCACTCATATTCAAGGCACCTATTTTGGCATGTATCTGTGCTTTCTTCTCAGATGTCATTGATTTTATTGTTGCACCAAGCAAGTACTTAACTGGACCCAACAATATTGTGTGCAGTATCTCTACCGGAGTTTTCGTGAAAAATAAAGTATAAGGTAGATAAATGGGAGTGTCGATAAGCATGCATGGCCATGGGAATTATTTTTTTAATGAACTTCCCATACTTAAGACCCTGTTACACTGTGCAATTTTTCATGCAACTTGTCTCACAACACTGATCTAGAGGCATGCTAAGTAAAAAGTGTAAATGCAAGCATGGGCCCACATTGCATTCTGCTGACCTTTTTCTTACTTAACATGCTTCTAGATTAGTGTTGTGAGACAAGTTGCATGAAAAATTGCACAGTTTATTAACAGTGCCTTTAAGTCAAGTGTCAAAATGTTATTTGAAAAGTGATTCTTACGTGTAACCACAGAAAGCTGATAAACAATCAAATGCTCCACCCTTTTCAGTTACACCAGTTTCTTTTCTTAATTTTTTTTCTTTGATTCTCATTTCTTAAGAGAGTTAAATAATAATTGCATTATTGCAATTTCTGTAAAGTCTCTTTGACAAATGCATCTGTTCTTATTGTTTGTAGACACATTCCATCTGCTGATGTTGCCTGTCAACAGGAGATTGTTTGCAGTTATTTATACAGGTGATATACATAGTGTACACATGATGAATCCAACACTGAATCTAGTATTTAAATTATAAAATGTGTCATAGTCTTTACATACAATACACTTTCTGCAATATCTCTTTGCACTGTTTCCAAGATGGTGTTCAAACTCGGATGCACGAGGATTGTCTGCAGTAACGCATAATACTGGGCATTTAACTAGCATATCTTGCTCAGTCAAAGAGTCATACCTCCAGTTCTATAAAAAAGTTTGTGTATAATTTGTATACAGTAATTGATAAATTGTGCAAATTTAGTGATGTATGTATAGTATGAGTGTGTGTGTGATATCACTGGCAATGAACATACTGTATTATTGTATTTATGAAGATGCATCAAACTATTTTTCTATGTGTAAACACAAACACTTGATTCTTTTGTAACAAACCTGTATTACTGTAGTAACTCACTGTGTGAATGCGTGTATGCACAAGTACATACTAAATTACCTATTTATTACCTATTCTATGCCTATGCCAGACAGTGAAAATTGATTATATTGTACCTGTGCTGATGTATCTCTGAGATCTCCATTGATGCTTATATGGGGAATTTGTTCTTGGGTGATGACAATGTTTTCAGAAATGGCTGAAGCTAATACTTGTAATGACACATTTGGCATAATACAGTAACAGTCAGGTCCTTCGCAGTTCACCATTTGAATTTCAGCCCAAACATTGTGGTCGTTGTCATTCTTCTAAGTGAGTGAACAAGCATTTACAGCACTAAAGTAAATGGTTTGAACCAAGGAGTATCATTAGATGTGTGAAGTTGATCGTCCAGGTTGTTGCGGTCTTACAAAAGACTGTTCGTTGTTGTTGGTGACTGACGGCCTTGACTCTGAAGATGACTGCTGCTGAAGCTGTCAAAACATCAGTCACAAACAACAATCTTTCTCGAGACTACGACAACATGAACGATCAACTTCACACAACCATTTACAGTACAGTATTATAGAAGTAGTGTATATCAGATTAAGAACATTATATAAATGTTTTATATCCAACTAGTACAGATATTGAATAAATATTAATTTATTTTGATTTTTCTTTATTAATGATTTGATAGTATTGCTTTAAATGAGAGTGCTATGGTACCTTTGTGAAAAAACGTACAAGTTTCCCTGTATTTGTAGTATCATTCACAATGAATTGAACTATTTCACCCAAGAAGTATCTTGATCCATTGATGTCAAGTGACGGGCTCTGGTAACATGGGTCTTTTGTCCATTTCCGGCCCTATTACACAATTAGATAGCACAATTTTTAAATCTATATTTAATTAACTATTGCCTTTCACCACTGCTCCCAAATCCCCAACCCTTTGGAAAGACATGGATGTACCTGATACATCTCTTTTATTGGGCCTTCTGTGTCTTCTGGATATCTCCTTAGTAACTTTACAGTTCTTGGGATAGCAAGCTGCAATTTTACAATTTCTGATGGTGGCAGCAGGTGAAATGGATAACCATCGGCATAATCCTGGTATAACAGTTACATTGACAAGAAATATTATGTTTAGATTAGCACAACTTCCTCTTGGGTACTTTTTCTGTGTATGAGCAACTAAAATACTAACCTCAAGTCTATCAATACTATAACCCCAATACTAACCCTAAGGTCTAAAATGGTCAAACGTCAAACTTCACATGTGCCAAACTCAATGTAAATGAGCTTAAACAAAAGACTACTCTCATTTGCATTAAGTTCAGCACATTTGAAATTCGACGCTTGATTTGTGATTTTATAAAATAATATCAGGTTGTGCCCCTTTGTACCTTTTTTGGGTTTATTGAATTGGACACTCCCTCCATATTAAAATGCAATACAGCATTTAAAGTAGGGACCGGAATATGCAGTTCCTTGAAAATTAGCCAGAGAAAGTCCAAGTCTGCTCGTGACTACAAGAAGTTGAAGAAAAAAAACACGACACTGTTTTGAGGAAAATAAATAAACTGACTCGTTAATACAACATACGTGGAAAAAAGTTGCTGTAGTCCAATAGTCTAATTCCAATTACATATTCTTACCTTGGGTCGACAAATGTTGTGTACATAACAATAGAGGAGAAAGAAAATCTTTGACGGGAATGGATAGAAGTCGGTCTCGCTATCGTCATCACTTTCATCTTCATCACCACCAAAGTCAAAGCAGTTTTGCGACTCATTCGTTGTAAATTCCTGTGATGCAGAAGGACTTTCATTGCGGGAGAAAAATGACTGCATTGTGTCCCGCTCATTCCCCAGTTGGTTGACCTCTGTTGGCTTACCTTGAACTTCATTGCGGGCAAAATTGTCTGTACCTTCTTCGTCTGCACATAAACGAGTTTCAATATCAACATTTACATCTTGAACGAGCAACGTTTCGAGAGAATTATCTGAAGAAAGAAGCTCTTCAACAACATGACGTCTTGATTTCAAATGTATCTCGTATCTTTTCCTGTCCTCAAAGCTTAGGCGACAAATTGCACAATAATGAAGACACGTTCGCTTTTTCATGCTGCAATTTAAATCCCCCGCGACAACCCGCAATTAAAAACTTTGTTTTGCCGGAAATTATTAGTCAACGTCCTCCATTCCCATTGGCTGCTTATAATTGAAGGTTCGTTTTGATTGGTCGTCACGACTTTGGGGCAAGAAACAATATGTAGCTGTCTTCGCGATTTATACTTTTCGTACGTATCTTTTTAAAAAGTTAAACTACTCGTAAGGAGAAAATATGAATATTCATTCAAGTGCTCATGCTACCAGACGTGTATTAGAGCCAGCTCTGACTGAACTCGAAAAGTAAGTATGGTTACTGATATGAGGTAGCGACCGGTTTAAGAAGTTAAGTTTTCATCTCAGTTTTGTTTGATTCATAAACTATTAAAACAGCGTTTACACTCAAGAAGACGTTTTCCAACAACCACTAAGGCAACGAAGAAGACTAGATAACTTCTCATACGAAAGTGAAGGTAAGAAGAAGTAGATATATTTTCGTTCATATTATAACTTTCGCGTTTGTTTAATATTTGCAAATAGTTTGTGTTGATACAGTACCTTACACATTTCAATCAAATGGTGATAACAATCTAGGTTCAACCATTATAGAAATACTAATATTTCTACAACAATGAATTGTAAATATTACTTCATTTAGATGATCAGGTCAGTCAGGCAGGACACATAGAGGATGTAAAAGCAGAATTAGGGGAAATTAAGGATATGTTAAAAGGGATAGTGAATAAACAAAATGAAATGGACAATACATTGCAGCTGCTGAAGACGGAAATGCTTTATAAAAATTTTGAGTTATCAAAATCGACTCATGCGGTAACATTCTCTCATTTATTATAAATAATCCCCTCGCCCGGCGCGAAGCGCCAGCCGAAGGGCGAGGGTGCTAATATCGACCGGCGTTTAGTCCCTTATCAAGGGGATTGGTTGGGTCTGTGTGGGCAAAGTAGAATCGAGTTTATAGGTATATTTATATATATGCATCAACCGTCGATTGCGCGACATCGGAAAATTTGGGCCTGGTAAATTGAAACGGTATTTGAAACCGCGACAAAAGATATAATTACATCAAAACAAGCAATGTTTGTTTTGAACAAACACTGATGTCATGCCGAAACTGCAGAATGTAGTGTTGACGGACAAGCAAGTTTTATTTTGAAACTGACTCATCTATGCCTATGGATACTTTGCTCGAACACGAATGCAGGTAAATAAATTACTGTGAGTGTGTGTTAAGCCTTTTATTTGAACTTTTAAGTGTCTATATATTTGTAATACAGAGATATAAACAAGGCGTTCGTTCCCAACCCGCGATTTCCGGTCGAGTTGGATAAACATTAATAGCTTTTTTGTTAGGGTTAGTAATTTGGTTAGGTTTAGTATTTTGGTGATATTAGGATTAGTATTTCGTTGAATTCTAAAAGACTACCGCTTTACTGCTACCGTACGAATAGCCACTGCCTTCACTACTTTATCGTTTATTACAGTAACTTTTTGATTGTGTTGAGACTTCTGACAGTGACTGACGAAGGGCTTTCGCTCGAAACGTTGAAATGTCTGTTGAATGTCCATAAACATGTTAGGCCTACAGTATAGTGTATATGCACAGGCCTAGTGGGCCACAAGTTTAATATTGTGTCTGTGGATAGGCTTGGACAATGCTGGTCCTAGGCTTGCAATGTAAAATACAGCTTATATTGGATTATATTGATATTGGGTATGTCGACACTGTCAGCAGACATTGTTATGGGAACAACTAGCGAGTACTATGTCAGCTAGATCATCCACACATGAATTATATATTTTTACCACTTTAGCAAGAAAAATCCCCTGCCCCGCTGTGCAATGTTGTTCCTAATTGCAAGAAACCACTTCAGGTTCAATTTTCTGTGTAGAAATCAACATTGAAATGGGCCAGGGGGATAAACAAAAAACACTATATTTAAAAAGACTGAGGAGACATAATAGTCATCCTGAATATAGGTTATATATGTGCATTTAATATTATGAAAGCAATAGAGGTTTTCCAGCAGAAGAATAGGTTCGTCAATTTTTTGGAACCGGTATACACAAGTCTGACAACACTCTTTAGGCATTATTAATAATAATAATAAAGATAACAAGAATAATACAACAACATTAATACAGGATAGCCTGTTCAATGCTAACACTGGTATTGATGGGGTCCTGTTTCCTAACAAATTACAATTATTATTTATTACAAATATAAATGTATTACACATATTCATATATATATATGTACAATATGTTACAAAAACTAATTATGACTTGAAAGTTGTATCAATCCTACAAATGCAGTAATGAATTTAGAAAAAGTTTAGAAATGGTGGTAAAATGCCTTCAAGACATTTCTTAACCAGCATGCTACCAATCCGAGGGTTTCTATTAACCGATTGGTTTCATGTCCAGAATTAGGAAAGATTAGAATCCCTAATATGTCTTATTAAAACCAAATTGACGCCTATATACATTTGCACTTATATGCACCCCTAGACATTTGAATAATAAAGAGGATGCACGTTCTTCCTTCATTCTTTAACAGCCTTTGGTGTCTTTTTATATTACTGAGTTGATTATTTCATGAATCACAACCCGGCCAGATCGCCACGTCAATCACTTGTGACTGGTGTATTATGCAGACCAATGAAATGTTGCAACCATTATGCATACCTACCAGTAACAAATGGCTAAAAGCATTTATTATACATTCAAAATTCATTCTCGTTTCTTATTGGTCAATTCCAGTGAATTGTCAATCTCTGGCAGGTGCGACCTCATTTCTGTTGAATACTGTGAATTGTTGCACGGAGATGTCCAAAACAAAAATTATTTAACGGTGATAACGTCACTAGGACCAAGCGTGCAAAAATTACAAAATAAAAAATGCCTGTAGTAGATTTGTTTCTATAATTTTAGTAAGATTATCTTGAACAATGTATGATAAAACAATTATTGGATTTGGCTTATGCATGATATTAAGAGTTATCCAGACCTCGATCAAAGTTATCTGCTTTGGCAGGTAACATTGACCTCGGTCTGGATAATTCTTGATGTCATGATGCTCAACCTCATCCAATAATTGTATATTATGCTGTACTGTTACTACCATACAATGACATTATAAAAGTATGACGTTTCTAAAAATATATACTTGCAATTAAGGGATCATTCATACATCTCATGGAAATTTAGGGGATGGGTACACATGTCAGTCCTGGGGCCCGGGTTTTGCTCTCGCTGGCCTTGATGAATCATCAATGGTGTGAGACAAGTACTGTAATTTCTTTCTTAGTGATTTATGGTAGAAACAGCAGTATTAACTTCCCCACTATTCTGTTCAGTGCAGGTGCCAGGTACTGCACCCAAAAATTTACAAAGTTTATGCTCTTTAGTTTGATGTCCTAATGGAGAATTAAATTCAAACAACACAAAGCTCTCAGCTATTGTCCACTGCAAATGTATTCAGTTTTGCAAATAAATGGGCTAATACCTAATTCAAGTAAAAGAACTACAGTACTTATTATAGTAGTAAATTAGCAACTACCTGTATGCTATAAACGTTTCAAACAGTATAAGCGGGCGAGGGGTGTTTTGCGTATAACGTATTTCTAGTATTAGACATATTTTTCATATTTGCATTTACTACAAATAGTGCTGATATACTTAATTCATACTCATAGGCCAATTTGATTAAAATATTTGCGAAGGCATATATACAGCTTGGTAGGAATCCTGTAGAAAACACCAGCAAGATAGTAAGTATCATACAAAATAACAGTGTTCATATAATATTACTGGTGTTGATTAATACTTGTTAATTATGTTTAATCATAATTATTTGTATCAACTATCTGTGTTTGTTAACACTCGTAGGAAAAAATTAAACAAGAATTCAGTGACACCCATTACAGCATGAGTGAACACGATCTTCTTCGACATGCCAGAAGCTATGAAAAGACCAAGTTCATGCACTGGCGAGCAGAAGAAAAGCGACGTGTAAGAACTCTACATATATAATATGTATACATCTCAAATAATTCATGAGCTGAAAACAAAGGAAATCAGTACCGAGACTGACAACTGTGGATACCTGGTCTTAATTAGCATAGGATTTTGATAATTTCCACCTCAAATTTCTCTTAAAATACTGATTCGTTCTAGATGTAATGGATCAAACATGAGAAAGAGTGTTCCATCCTCTATTCAGTCACCTCGAATTCGGCTATCGTCTCGTTTTCCAACCTACTTCTCAGGGACTAGATATTGGATGAAACACTCTTTCTCATGTTTGATCTATTACATCAGCAATAACAAAATCAATATAGCTTATTAATTTCCAAACATTCAAATGAGTTACATCATTGATGCATGGATTTCTGTGTGTAAATTATTCAAAATAACATGAGGCATAAATTGACCTACAATTACTTAACTGGATGTTCATACCAGTGATAACCATATAGGACAGTGTTGATATATAACCCAAGGTAACTTCGCCAATCCCCACATGTTAATTTAAAAAGTTTCAACTGCGTATACAGTATATATATATATTATATAAGGCATGTTTGACCATAATATATAGTTGTACAATATGTGAAACATCGACTAACTAATTTTGTTAAAGTGACTCTCATTTTTGGGCATTTTATAGAAATTGTCTAATACAATATTTAATCTTGGTGCCTTTCTCCCCTGCTAAAGTTCAACCCCAGGACAAGCCAACACATTGCAGAGTGATTCAACAGTAAAAGTTTGGGAATTATTGAGTGATTTTTTTCTTATCTACAGGTGTTTCTTAAAGTTGAGAGTAAACTCTTTCATATTTCACCATTGAATCACTGTGCAACATCTTAGCATGTTTATGGGTTGATGCCACTCCTTGTGAACAGCAAATAAACTTTAACAAGGGAAACACTTTATCATGATAATATTGAGCAAATTTTATCAGAAAGTGTTTAAAGATTATAAATAAAAAGCCAAAAAATGAGATAGGCACTTTGATATAATTATATAAAATTAATTATTCCAATGCCTGAATGTCCACACACATCCTTTTGTCCATAATGTGTTCAATGTACAGGTATAGTATTCTGTTTAATCTTTGTAACTTCATGTTATTTAGATACTGGCTACAGGTTGCTGGACTCAACTCCAAAATGCAACAACAAGGGAGGTCTCTTCAAAAATAGCATCTTTGCTTGGAGTAAAGTTCCATTCCATCTTGGAAGAGACATTATTCAAGGACATTGTGCTAGTGGTATGGCATAATATTTGATAACTCCAATTCAGGATAGCTTTTTCTAGAAACCTTTGATATAATATTATCACCTATAAAAGAGAAATACCACATGAATATCAATTATTGTAAAACATGTTTATAACCTTTGTTATATCCATACATTTCCATGCAGTTTAATATTCGATAATTATTGTTTTTTGTAATTTAGCGTTGTTATATTACCAGTGAAGGCCTGGAAAAATGCAGGAAAGACGAGCAGTTTTGGGTGCATTGTAAGCATGGAAAGAAGAGAAATATGGGTCAAGAGGCCCAAGTGATCAGTAAGAGAACTGATGCCATTACATACAGAAGATCTGCAGAAGAATAATTAATTTGTTTCATGGTTTTTTAACCATATTTTTATATATTACTGGACTTCAAATTACAGTATTATATTTTTTGTTTATACAAGCCTACAAGTGTTTTCTAGCAGACTATACCATATACTGTATATTATAAGAGAGATATTTTGTTTGTTTCATATACGTATATATTGTCCTAAATATTTCTGTAAACAATTCGAACAATTGAATGAAATTTATTTTTCAACTATACATATTTTCAATGCCATATGAAAGGTCAACGAGCATTCAAATTATATTAAAACATGCCCTCATTATACTTACCGCATTAAATCGTTTTCCGGCTAGTGACTGCCCAGCATTTCTGCAAATTATACGCTATAAACGCATTCGTTGCCACGAGGTGCTTCACTGTGAAAGTCTCGAGAGTCGAGATCAACCATCGCGTGTAACGCACTAAACACGAACAGGCATGAACAATGTTGTTGAGCGAACAACATTGTTCATGCCTGTCAGAACAGCATAAAACCATCATGTCAAATCAACAACATTGTTCATGCATGATACAACATGTTGTCAGAGCATGATGAAATAACAAGGTTGAACAGCGTTGTTACAACAGCCATGAACTTGATTGTTCTATCAAACTTGTTTTTGCATGTTCTAACATGCATGAACAACTGCTGTCGATTCAACAAGCATGTTTCAACATGTTGAAACATGCTTGAACAGCACTGTTATTTCAACAGTCCTGATCTATCATGTTGACAATGCTGTTACAGGCATGTTGAACCAACAACCTTGTTACAGCCTGTGAGATTTTTACGTGTGTACTGTACATCAGTCTGTGGTCTACTGTATGTTGGACCATACTGGATTTCATTGAATTGTTTTGTCAATTGGTCTACTATACTGTACAACAGCCTCAATTATCCACAAAATATCCTTCTTTACCGTAAGACGTTTTGGAAGTCTTGTTTTCCTTTTCGGCACATGGGATTGATTCGCTTGGTCCTTGTCCTGAACAGCGTTAAGTAGCTGCATGTTAAACTCTGTTTGTTGTGCAATGAACGCATTAATTTTCTGAGTTAAATCAGCATTTACAGGAAACTGAAAATTAGACAAATATAAAGACTTAACAAAACAAGATACAGTAATAACAAAGCTAACCAAGATAGGTCTAGTCCTAAGACATTGTTGGGTTAGGATTAGGTTTAGGTCTAGAATGAGGACTACGATTAGAGTTACACTGTAGGATGAGGGTTAGGATTAGAGTTAGTATTATACAGGTATAGTAGTTAGGATTGGTAGAAGGTTGTGTCCCAAAGAATCTACACAATTAACAATACGATACACATCTTTATTCCTGCCTTTATAATGATTTTATGCATATATACTAAAACAGTTTACACTTCATTGTCCAGCGCCGTTACCAGACAAAGATAGAAACTACATGTTCTAAGGATTTATGCACCAGTCATTTGAAACCCCGACCCCCTACCTTCCCCCTCACATCATATTCACTGGTTTGTCATTCCCTGGAAGGCGGGGAATACACTTGCTGTCACATGTTTACACATGTGATTCCCCCTCCATTCCCGACCTGTTCGCCGAGGCAGTGACAGCAAGTGTATTTCCCGCCTACCAGGGAATGACAAACCAGTGAATATGATTGTCCCCGCTTTGCCCCGTGTGTAGCTTATGTGTAGCTAACATGACGTTTCAACTCACAAAGCGAAATATTAATTTCTCTCCTGGTCTTAACTATAATGTTGGGATTCCAAGATGTTGTTCTTTGGGAACAGTAAATAAAATAAAGTGTAGTACAATAAAGTAAAATTAAATTAAAAAGTAAAATAAAAATTGAAAAGGCTCTTACAGAACCGTAAAGAAATTTTTGGGAAAATTTGATGTAAAAAGTTTAGTTAAATATCCGGGGACGACAGGGCCGGGGAGATTCACCATGCCTTTTTGTCCCGGTGACTTCACTGAATTTCACACACGTACAAAGTGAATGCCCCGGGTATGCCCGAGGTCGGGGTTAAGACCAAACCGGGACCAGTTGTGAAAAATGCAACTTCATGGCCTTCCGGCTGGAATTGAAGTGCTCTGACCACTGAGCCCGTTGCCGAGAGCCTAGTCACGAGTTCTGTATATATATGGTGGTAATGCCGGGATAAGATTCTGGGTATATTACAAGTAATATTTGGCATTTCACTCGATTAAACTACATGTTCTAAGGATTTATGGTGAAGGAAAATTTCGAGTGTTGGAATATATACATTTTAAGACCAAACCAAGACCAGTTGTGAAAAATGCCTACATATTTGCCAAGGTGCTCATTTCAATCTTAGGCCAAATGCCACTCATCTACATACAGGAATAGCAATCCCAATTCAAAAAAACAACGACAGAAACTACGCCTATATTTGCCAAGGTGCGCACACTAGGCCAAATATCGCATGCTATGCTAATTAAATACATACTCATCTACATAATAGTATAAACCCCAGTGTTGGTCCAATTACCTACATCCCAATTAAAACATTAAGATTTCGAGCGATGAGCGAACGAAAGAGCCCATTCTATATTTCGATCTGTATTTCCACACTGCTGCGCAGTATTCAAATTCCAAAGCTGTTTTAAATTAGAAAAGCATCTTTGGGGGAAGTTAATAAAGTATGTATGTATGTATACAAATGGCGAATAATTCGTCGAAGAAGAACTTGGTTAATAAAACGTTACCTGAATTATGTCAATATTCGTATCTTCGACTTCATCGTCTGTATCACCTGTATATTCGAGTCGTACGGGATCAAGAGCCTCGCGTCTGTCAAGGACAGTCGTGTGCATTCGAGGTGGAACATATAGGCGAATTGCGGACGTCGACGAACTTGAAGATGGTGTCGACGAAGTAGATGGCGTTGCTGGCAAAACAGGTGAAGCCGACTCGGCGTTTCCTCACGCTTGAGGTGCTATCGACCCGGATGATCCGATGATAATCTTCTTTGGGTCACTGGTTGCGAGTGTGCCGGTATAGATCCTCTGGCACGAGTATTTGGTGCACGTCTTCCCATAATTAAGTAAAAAATTGTTAAAGCAAATTCAGGCAAACTGTCGACTATCGAATAAGCTTCTAGGATCTGCTGTTGACTGTTAAACTCGCGCCAAATTTCAATTGGAACAATCATTCTTTGTTTCTCAGTCAAAACAATGACCTCCTTGTAATATGATTAATATCACATGTCTACACGCAATAAAGTTTACGTAATAATTTTTTTATTTCCGTTTCCAGGCACTTTAATGAAATTATCCCCAAAATAAATATCAACCATCATCCAATTCTGTGATGGATTTATAGCGGGGTGTGCACCCCCCCCCCCACCCCCATGGCCTTGGCCAAGGGGGGGGGGCGGTGCCAATTGCCTTGTCAAATCCATTTTTTTTGGATTTGGCAAGGCAATTGTCAAACAAAAATAAAATAGGGACAAAATAAGATAATAGCATGATAACGTACAATAGTTAGACATAGAATAGGGGGCTGTGTCCCCAGACCTCAGCGGCACTCCACCTTGCCTCGGTCACGCCACGGGCCTGATCTCACCTCGCTCTCTCAGCTCACCCCCCCCCCCCCTACCAGATCAAGCTGGATCCATCACTGTTCTAATTTTTTGAATGACTGCAAGATCATCTACATGAACAGTTTGAAATAAATTAAGGGTGCATTAAGGGTACATTTTGACTTCTTTAAATTGTTATATGTCATTAAAATAATATAGTTAGAATACTGTATGTTTATAGCAATACATATTATTAGCACAATACACTTGCCCTGCACACTGTGCAATATGTCTGCCAACATTAAGAAACACCATACTGTACAATGTATGTATATATATATATATATATATATATATATATATAGCAAAGTGAAAAGGTGGTAAACTGCCAAGAATTTAGTGACGAGATACTGACGTTTCGAGCGGAGCCCTTCATCAGAGTAAGACGAGATGAAATGAAATAAATAGGGCTTATATATATGCCAAAAGGGTGTCACAAGTAGAAAGTAGCCAATCAAATGCACGGGAGATAAACAAACTAATAATTAATGAGATGGGAAACGTAAGATCATTTGCTATTTTTAACAGTCGATCAGCAAGCAGACTGAGGGGGCGGGAGAAATGACAGGTCCAATATTCAAGGGGATTAGGCGATAATATTAGCATAAGAAACAAAAAATTTGAAAAGGAATGAAAATGCATACGCGAATAATAAAAAATTAATAATAATAAAGGTTCCAAGCAAACTAAAATAACCAAAAACTTGTAGGAAATTAAATAAAAGAAAAAACGTTCGTTAAGACCAAGAGGATGTGTGGTGCCAAGTTTAAAAATGAGACGCTTCTCTTGACGCTTGCGGTTATCGTTGCCACCGGAGATGGGAAGGATGGCACAGACTTTCATGTCTGAAACCAAATGGTTGGAGCTGTTGAAATGGCGGGCTACAGGTTTGTCACCATCATTGATCCTCACGGAACGAAGATATTCAGCAAACCTGTCTGAAAGACGTCGCCCAGTTTCACCGATGTAGATTTTAGGGCATTTATCGCATGAAATGCAATAAATTATGTTGGTGGACGTGCATGAAAAAGCATGACGGATTGTGTGGTCGAATTTGGGGGCAGTAATAACTGTAGTGGGATTGAGAAAAGCGCATGTGTTACAGCGGGAACGGCCGCAAGAAAATGTTCCCGCTGGTGCCGAGGTATTTTGTTTAAGGGCACTATGTACTAAGGAGTCACGAATGTTTTTATTACGGCGAAAAGATACCAAAGGGTTGTCGGTGAAAATGGCTGACGTCTCAGGATCATTTTGTAAAATGTGAAAATTCCGATTAATAATATTTTTAACTTTAAAATTGAAAGGATGAAATGTTAGAACTAAAGGAATTTTATTGTTTGAAACTCGTTCCAAAGATGGTTCAAGGGCGTGTAAACGGGGGACGAGAAAAGCTTTCTGAACGGCGAGGTCTAAAAGGTTGGTAGGGTAACCACGTTGGACAAAAAAAGATCTCATTTCCATTGATTTGACTTGAAAATCTTGGTCGTCGCTACATAAGCGGCGAAGACGCAAGAATTGAGAGTAAGGGATGGATTGCTTAGTGTGGTTGGGATGAGAGGATGAAAATAGAAGATAACTATGGGAGTCAGTAGGCTTGTACGAGACCGACGTTTTCAGCGAATCACCATTAATCGAAATTAAAATATCAAGGAACGACACAGAGGTCTCGCTGATTTCCCACGTGAACTTCAGAGCAGGATGAAAATCATCAACAAAGTTGATGAACTGCTCTAAAAGGACACGTGAACACGACGCTGTTCCTAAACAGTCATCGATAAATCTTCCGAAAAAATCAGGCAAGGGACCCGTGTATTGTTCAAAGATCTGTTTTTCAACATAACCAACAAATAAATTAGCATAGCTTGGACCCATTTTGGTGCCCATCGCAACACCACTTATTTGTTGATAATGTTCACCATCAAACGAAAAATTGTTAAGGGTAAGCACTAGTTCTGCTAAGCGGAGTAACGTGGTTGTGGAGGGTTCTAAATTAGTGCGCTGATCAAAGAAAAACTTCAGAGCTTCAAGGCCATCACAATGGGGAATGACGGTGTATAAGGACTTGACGTCCATCGTGAAAATAAATTTATCGGAACTACTGAAACGTAACTGGTCGAAAATTTGCAAGGCATGTTTAGTATCTTTGATATAAGAAGGCAACTTCTTAACCAAAGGATACATAACGTTGTCTAGAAAACTGGAAACGAGCTCGGTGGGGCAACTACAAGCGGAAACAATCGGCCTGCCAGGATTGTTAGGTTTATGCATTTTAGGTAGGAAATATATGACAGGCGTTCTGGGGGTTGTTAATATAAGGTTAGATGCAGAGGCAGGCAATTCACCGGCTTGGATGAAATTCTTGATGGTAGTTTTGACGGATTTTTGGTGAGATTGAGTGGGATCGGAATTCAACTTAGTATAAAAGATGGTGTCGCTGAGTTGACGAAGAGCCTCTTGTCGATACAAGTCCGCTCTCCAGACAACTACAGCGCCACCTTTGTCCGCAGGTTTTATGACAACGTCATTTCGGCATCGTAATGAATTCAAAGCTAGAAGCTCTTCTTTGTTAAGGTTATGAACTTGTTTTCTGCGCGGAGGTTGCAATTTATCAATGTCATGGCGGCATTGTCTTACGAAAAGATCAAGGGAAGAAAAATCACCTTCGGATGGAGACCAAGACGACTTCTTGGGGTTGAGTTCTTCGAAAATATCCTTATTGCTATGGGTCCAAGCTATGCTAATTTATTTGTTGGTTATGTTGAAAAACAGATCTTTGAACAATACACGGGTCCCTTGCCTGATTTTTTCGGAAGATTTATCGATGACTGTTTAGGAACAGCGTCGTGTTCACGTGTCCTTTTAGAGCAGTTCATCAACTTTGTTGATGATTTTCATCCTGCTCTGAAGTTCACGTGGGAAATCAGCGAGACCTCTGTGTCGTTCCTTGATATTTTAATTTCGATTAATGGTGATTCGCTGAAAACGTCGGTCTCGTACAAGCCTACTGACTCCCATAGTTATCTTCTATTTTCATCCTCTCATCCCAACCACACTAAGCAATCCATCCCTTACTCTCAATTATTGCGTCTTCGCCGCTTATGTAGCGACGACCAAGATTTTCAAGTCAAATCAATGGAAATGAGATCTTTTTTTGTCCAACGTGGTTACCCTACCAACCTTTTAGACCTCGCCGTTCAGAAAGCTTTTCTCGTCCCCCGTTTACACGCCCTTGAACCATCTTTGGAACGAGTTTCAAACAATAAAATTCCTTTAGTTCTAACATTTCATCCTTTCAATTTTAAAGTTAAAAATATTATTAATCGGAATTTTCACATTTTACAAAATGATCCTGAGACGTCAGCCATTTTCACCGACAACCCTTTGGTATCTTTTCGCCGTAATAAAAACATTCGTGACTCCTTAGTACATAGTGCCCTTAAACAAAATACCTCGGCACCAGCGGGAACATTTTCTTGCGGCCGTTCCCGCTGTAACACATGCGCTTTTCTCAATCCCACTACAGTTATTACTGCCCCCAAATTCGACCACACAATCCGTCATGCTTTTTCATGCACGTCCACCAACATAATTTATTGCATTTCATGCGATAAATGCCCTAAAATCTACATCGGTGAAACTGGGCGACGTCTTTCAGACAGGTTTGCTGAACATCTTCGTTCCGTGAGGATCAATGATGGTGACAAACCTGTAGCCCGCCATTTCAACAGCTCCAACCATTTGGTTTCAGACATGAAAGTCTGTGCCATCCTTCCCATCTCCGGTGGCAACGATAACCGCAAGCGTCAAGAGAAGCGTCTCATTTTTAAACTTGGCACCACACATCCTCTTGGTCTTAACGAACGTTTTTCTTTTATTTAATTTCCTACAAGTTTTTTGGTTATTTTAGTTTGCTTGGAACCTTTATTATTATTAATTTTTTATTATTCGCGTATGCATTTTCATTCCTTTTCAAATTTTTTGTTTCTTATGCTAATATTATCGCCTAATCCCCTTGAATATTGGACCTGTCATTTCTCCCGCCCCCTCAGTCTGCTTGCTGATCGACTGTTAAAAATAGCAAATGATCTTACGTTTCCCATCTCATTAATTATTAGTTTGTTTATCTCCCGTGCATTTGATTGGCTACTTTCTACTTGTGACACCCTTTTGGCATATATATAAGCCCTATTTATTTCATTTCATCTCGTCTTACTCTGATGAAGGGCTCCGCTCGAAACGTCAGTATCTCGTCACTAAATTCTTGGCAGTTTACCACCTTTTCACTTTGCTATATATTCAAAACACTGTCTACGCAGCACTCTACCTATATATATATATATATATATATATATATATATATATATATATATATATATATATATATATATATATTTTCGCTTACCTCAAAACTGGTCTGCTACAACTTGTTTCATCTGTAAAAGAATCTTCAGGCAGTGACAATATCGAAAGGGATGACCGCTTATTTATAGGCTTTCTGCCGGAAAGTGGGGGCGTATGTGGGGGACAAAGCATGAGGTCATGGCTTTGTTTGCGTTGATTACGCGAAATTTATTACGATGACGACACTGTGAAATTATTTCCGCTCTTTTGTTGAGTAAACTATTCTTATTTATTTCTTTTAAAATACAAATGTTTCTTCTAAACATAAATTGCATCGTTTTGATCCTCCTGTGTACGAAATAGAATGTTTTAGAATTTGCCAATTAATACTGAAATCTTTATTGTTTTCTTTCAATGTCCAAATATATTTCGAAAGTTCGGTGTCATTTTCATGCTTTTTATGTTGAAAAGATTTAGTGTGGTTGGCCAATCGCTCTTTGAATGTGGTTGCAGTCATACCAATGTAGTGTTTTATTTCGTTTGTGATGTTTACTGTCACTGTTGCTTTGTATACTATGTCTCTAGTCATGCATTGTTCTTGAAGCGGGCAAATGGTGTTCTCTCTACAACTGCAATTAGTAGCGTCCCTATCCTGCGGTTTGATGTTCCTAGCTATGCGTGCATTGTGCTTAGTGATTATTGACTTAACATTGTTCATGCAGCTGTAACTTACTTTAACTGTATTTCTGTTAAAAATCTTATGGAGCTTGTGGTGCGGAGGGAAATGTTTGTCAATTAGGCTAAGGAAATTACGTCCTATGTTAGTGCTGACACTCTTGCTAAATGGTGGGTTGAACCAAATGATATTGCGTTGCCTATTCCTACGTGGTCGTTGCGGTGTATCATGAGTGTAGCTAAGTTCATGATTAAAGTTGCTGTGCCTAAGCGCGTTCTGATATAAGGGTGCAGATTCCTGAAAAGTTTGCTCATCTGACGAAAGGAGTTTAATGCGTTTGTTAATTGATGCAGGTAGTTGCCTTGTTATGCTTGGTGGATGGTTAGAGTGCATATTTATGTATAGCGGATCGTCATTGGGCTTCCTATAGGGCCTATAGTTTCCATTGTTAAGGTCGAAAGTTACATCTAAAAAGTTTACTATACGTAAATTTGATTCGGCGGTGATTTTTAGGTCAAATTGCTCGAAAATTTTGTGGAGATCTTTTCTTGTTTTGTCTGCTAAACGTGCTGATTTACTTTTTATGATAGTCAAACCGTCATCTCTATATAGGCCGATGCTTTCTTTGCCAAATTTCTTACTTAGGTGGTTTAAAATGAAAAGGCCTACGAGCTCACAAATTTCCGCGCCGTCGAAACTGCCCATGGTAACGTCGAACAAATTCTTGCTATCTTTTTTTATCCATGAAATTCCGCTATTGAAAAGGAGAGATTTTCTAGCGTGTTTTATTATTGAAATGTTGTTTTGAGGTATAGTAGCCAAATTTGAAGCCCAGGACAGAGCTTGGTCCAATAGTTTTTCAGAAATAGATGGATAGAAATCGACAATGTCAAATGATATGAAACTGTGTCTGTCCTTATCTTTTATATTGCCGAACCACTCAATAACTTGTTTTGTATTTCTCCATTGATTTAAATTCAGTTTTTGTCTCAAATTAGAATTAATTTTGTCCAAAATAGCTTTGCTTAGTTTTCCGGATTCGCTTTTGGCGGGGTTAATTAATCGACATTTTGGGTTGTTTTCGAAATTTTCTTTGTGGTCTTTTAAAGATATAAATGCTTCGCGTTTTTTCATTTTTTCAATTCTGTCGCCGATTCCTAAATTGTTCGAAATGTCTTTTAGTTCTGAGTCAATTTCATCTATAGAGTCCTCGGATCCATGCTTATATGTTTTTGTGATGTTGTCATGTAAGAGATTGTTGTATATGTCGGGCGGGGTTTCATAAATATTCCGAGTTTTGTCTGCAAAAATGGAAATGTTGGGAGACGTATTAATTTTCTTTAAATCGTTAGCCAAAGATTTCTGAAATTGGTTCCTATATGGCCGGAATTGTACATTCTCGATTAGTTTTATAAGTTCGTCTTCGAAGGGTTTCATATCTGGAATCGAAGGAGGTGTTTTGTTGGACGCTAGGCCGAAATGGTTCTTTTGGTTCTCACTATTTTTGTTTTTAAGAAAGAAATTGGCTTTCCATCTCATACGTTTTAATACACTTTCCACTTACACGTATATATATATATATATATATACAAAATAAGTATTTCGAAAATTAATATTAAATTTTAGTAAATGTTATATGTATATACCTACTGTTTCTTTGTGTTATTCTTCTGGATACATTAGTTATAGTTCAGATGGATTAGGTTTAGGATTAGGTTTTAGGACATTTGACCCCAGTGCTTCCAAGCCCTAACTCTTAGTCTAATCTTAAAAAACAATTGTCTCAAAACGTAATAATTGCCATACATGAAGTACCAAAACCTTTGGTTCCACTATATCAAATTATTATATGAAGTACTTTGGTAGGCAAACATTAATACTACTGACCAGACCTACTTTGGCTCGGTTGATATTTATTTGATTGGAGAAGAGCGTGGTGCCAAGTTTAAAAATACGCTTCTAATACCGTTTGCATTTGCGGTTATCGTTACCACCGGATGGGCGTTGGTCATTTTGAACTCCTGTAGAAGTTAGAACATACAGTAGAGGTAAGCCCTTTTATATATAATTCCTAAAATCAATTTTGATGTTGTTTTAGTGATTAACGAATTCTTAGGCACGTTTCATGAACGTTACATTGATGTACACGCCTGTTCATACATTTACACGTTCGCGCGAATAATTTGGCGCCAAATGCTAATACAACCGCATTTCATGGTAATGCGATTTTGTTGTCATAGTGAGCCATTTGTAGTGGTCTAATTTGCCTACCTAGTGCTAATATGGGTTCTTTGCATATAATTTATAAGATATTAGTTCCCAACAATTTTGGATTAATGAAAATGTAGTGTATCTGTCTAAAGAAAGCTTTCTTTCGCACACACACACACACAAACACAGCCTAACAGCATTCGTATCAAGAGGCTTGACTGTGGTAAAATCAATGAAAATTGACCAGTGTCAATGTCCATTTATTTTCTCAGCAATTATTTAGAACTATATAGAAAGCTATACCTTTTCTGAAAGGATATGTGATGGGCTTTCAGAATTTCGATATTTGGTCCGCCCAAAATGAAATATATATAGCATAAATTAGCATAAATTAACATGTTAATGATGAAATGACACTAAATTGTGTATGAAAAACTGGTCTAGCTTGTATACTGTGTAATACTATCCAAACATCCATAACCAAAAACTTATCTTGTGATATTGGCACTATGTACAACAAATATGACTGAAATTGAACAAATGGAAAAGAAGTTAGAGCCGTTTTAGTACACGAACCTAAAATGGCGGAAAATGGACAATATTCCATATTGACCGACTAGAGCTTCTCAAAGGCATAATATCATGTAAAAGTTAGTAAAACTATACTCATAATAAATTAGTGTCAGTTAGCTTTTCAAAAATGTTGTTACACACATATATAAGACTGAAATGGTTTGCATAAATCAGCATAAATCACATAAATTACTGTACGTTACATAGTAATAACTCTAATGTTTACATGGAAACTCGCCTGCATTGAATATAATTGGTGACATAGTAAATATTTGAATAGAATAAGTTGCATTGTGATATTGGCAATATGTACAGCAAATATGACTGACATTGAACAAATGGAAAAAAGGTTAGAGCCGTTTTAGTATACATAACCCTAAAATGGCGGAAATGGACAATATTCCATATTGACCGATATAGCTTCTCAAAAGGCATAATATGATGTAAAGGTTAGTAAAACTATACTCATAATGAATTAGTATCAGTTAGCTTTTCAAAATGTTGTTACACACATATATAAGACTGAAATGGTTTGCATAAATCAGCATAAATCACATAAATTACTGTACGTTACATAGTAATAACTCTAATGTTTACATGGAAACTCGCCTGCATTGAATATAATTGGTGACATAGTAAATATTTGAATAGAATAAGTTGCATTGTGATATTGGCAATATGTACAGCAAATATGACTGACATTGAACAAATGGAAAAAAGGTTAGAGCCGTTTTAGTATACATAACCCTCAAATGGCGGAAATGGACAATATTCCATATTGACCGATATAGCTTCTCAAAAGGCATAATATGATGTAAAGGTTAGTAAAACTATACTCATAATGAATTAGTATCAGTTAGCTTTTCAAAATGTTGTTACACACATATATAAGACTGAAATGGTTTGCATAAATCAGCATAAATCACATAAATTACTGTACGTTACATAGTAATAACTCTAATGTTTACATGGAAACTCGACTGCATTGAATATAATTGGTGACATAGTAAATATTTGAATAGAATAAGTTGCATTGTGATATTGGCAATATGTACAGCAAATATGACTGACATTGAACAAATGGAAAAAAGGTTAGAGCCGTTTTAGTATACATAACCCTAAAATGGCGGAAATGGACAATATTCCATATTGACCGATATAGCTTCTCAAAGGCATAATATCATGTAAAGGTTAGTAAAACTATACTCATAATGAATTAGTATCAGTTAGCTTTTCAAAATGTTGTTACACACATATATAAGACTGAAATGGTTTGCATAAATCAGCATAAATCACATAAATTACTGTACGTTACATAGTAATAACTCTAATGTTTACATGGAAACTCGACTGCATTGAATATAATTGGTGACATAGTAAATATTTGAATAGAATAAGTTGTATTGTGATATTGGCAATATGTACAGCAAATGTGACTGAAATTGAACAATGGAATTGTACTGTATGATGATAGTCAGTTGTATGGCACAACATACTATACACACGTAAAAACGTACAGTCTGTTTCTACCTGTGTATAGGCTAAAACACATTGGTTGATATTGGCAGGCTTGAACAGGGTTGAGCTGGCCAGCTTGAACAGGGTTGTAAACAGGCCTGTTCATGGATGTTGAATCAGTATTGTTCATGGCTGATGCTTGAACAGGCTTGAACAGTGTTGAACAACATTGTTCATATATGATACAACATGTTGTCAGAGCATGATGAAATAACAAGGTTGAACAGCATTGTTATACAACAGCCATGAACTTGGTTGTTCTATCAAGCTGGTTTTTGCATGTTCTCACATGCATGAATAACGACTGTCGATTCAACAAGCCTGTCACAACATGTTGAAACATGCTTGAACCGTGCTATTATTTTAGCAGTCCTGATCTATCATGTTGACATTATGCTGTTACAGGCATGTTGAACCAACAACCTTGTTACAACCTGTAAGATTTTTACATGTGTTACTCCCATGGATTCTCAAAGGATGACGATTGTCACTAAATAAAACAAAACCCTGTAAACATAATAGCCAAGCATAATAGCTGCTTTATATTTTTGTGATTTGTTGACTGTTGCTACATGGTTATTACAATCATACAATGTATGTATACATGGTTTTGTGTTATTTAGTGTCATATGTCATGGGTTTATATAGTTATTTGATTTCGAAAACTTTTATCAGCTGTATATCCGAGTGTTTTCTATCTTTCTACAACTACGGGGAATATAAAGAAGGCACATGATCAAATAGAAAACCTTCAACTTCAACTTCAACTTCAATTTCAACTTCAATTTCAACTTCAATTCATTGAGATTAAAATAGTTCTTTAGAAATGGTGGTAAAATGCCTTGAAGACATTTCTTAACTAACGGTACCAATCCTAGGGTTTCTATTAACCGATCAGTTTCATGTCCAGACTTAGGAAAGGTCAGTTTCTCTGCCCTGCATTGAGACCTCAAGAGCATCTATCCTCACCAACAATCGGGATAGAATCCCTAATACTGTATTAAAACAAAATTTGCACTATATGCAGCACCCCTAGACATTTGAATGATAAAGATAATGCACTTTCTTCCTTCATTCTTTAACAGTCTTTGGTGTCTTTTTATAGTTGATTATTTCATGAATCACAAGGTCGCTGAGAAGGGGGGGAGGTGTCCAAAACAAAAATTATTATATATATATATTAAACATATATATATTATATATACATATATTAATATATATATATATATTAAACAAATAGATTGCCACTACTAAAGCGAACTTTAAAGCGAACAAATTCACTACTAACTACGAACAAATTCACTACTAAAATTCACTACTAAAGCGAACAAATTTTCGGCTGCATGTCACAGCCTTCCTCATTAATGTTATTGAATTGCCGAGTTGTATAGTCTTAATTGTTGTTATATATATATATATATATATATATATATATATATATATATATATATATATATATATATATATATATATATATATATATATATATATATATTATATATATATATATATATATATATATATATATATATATATATATATATATATATATATATATATATAACTACAGACGGTACCGTTTCGGCCTTTTGGGCCTCATCAGTGTAGTGCTGATGAGCAGGATGAAGATAACTGCTATTAACAGTCATCCTTGATGCCACACAAAATGTGGGACATCAAAAACCATGCCAGAGCGCTCAAACTGCAAGCAGTGAGCGTGCGTATATTAATATATACTGAAAGGACCCACGGCGAAGGAAAATTTCGAGTGTTGGAATACATACATTTTAAGACCAAACCGGGACCAGTTGCGAAAAATGCAACTTAGCGGCCTTCCGGAAGGAATTGAACCCGCGACCCTGCGATTGCCAGCGCAGCGCCCCGACCACCGAGCCACGGTAGCCGTTGCCGAGAGCCCAGTCACGAGCCCCGTATATATGGTGGTAATGCCGGGATATGACTCCGGGTATATTATAGGTAATATTTGGCATTTCACCCGATCGATATATATATATATATATATATATATATATATATATATATATATATATATATATATATATATATATATATACGGAAGTATACAAATGTGCCCTACCGGCTATCACCATATGGCTTCATGGCAACTGTGGACTTGGGACCCACTATGTACGGCTTATATATATATATATATATATATATATGTACATAAATCCTTAGAAGTACACACGTAAAAATCTCACAGGCTGTAACAAGGTTGTTGGCTCAACAACCTTGTTACAGCCTGTTAACATGCTAGAACATTATTGTTGAAATAACAGCATTGTTCAAGCATGTTACAACATGCATGTTACAGCTTGGCGAACCGACAATGCTTGTTCATGCATGTTACAACAAGCAAAAACAAGCTTGATACAACAACCAAGTTCATGGTTGTTGTAATATTGCTGTTCTTGGATGTTATTTCATCATGCTCTGACAACATGTTGTATCATGCATGAACATGGCTGTTGATTTGACATGATAGTTTTATGTTGTTCCAACAGGCATGAACAAGGTTGTTTGTTCGATAGCATTGTTCATGCCTGTTGTGAGTAGTCAACCGGTTTGAACCAGTTTATAATCAGGAATAATTTTGAATACATATATATCCACGCCATCCGAGAGCGAAATTTGAACAAGACAGTTTTAATATTTTTGTGCTGCTGTTTTCACGAAATTTAATGGTTTAATTCCTAACATTTATACCAAGAAAGACGAAGAAACAGAACTGGATATCCCGCCGCCAAAAGAGGCTGAAACTTTCCACATTGTCTTGGGCATTGGAGATTGTTTTCGACTGCCACTACACTGTTATTTTGAACGAGTAGTTTTAACTCTTTTAAGAGGATCAAAGTTAACTCCATGCGGGTGAGTTATTTTACAGGAGTTATTTTAACTCTACTTTTTGGAGTACCGTATCTGAAAGTTATCCCTTACGCCGGAGTTAACCGTCTCAACTGGGGTTACGCAAACTCTTTTAGAGGAGTTAAAACTTGTCGGAGTTATTTAAACTCTATTTTGGGGGTGAATTCCTGAGATAAGATCTCAATCATAACAAACACGATCAAAATACACGCGTAAACAACAATTTGTGTTTTTGTGTTCTTTATTTGTTTTATTAAATAATATTTAATGATAATTTTTAATACAGACCGCTAAGGCCTAGCCTACGTATAGACGGCGGAATATTCAGTGCAGATTAATCAGGAACGGATACGGAGAGTCTGCACGCATGCTACACTCTAAAAAAATTTTGGTGAAATTTCACCAGAAACTGGTGAAATTTTCACCACGTTCCATGTTCGTATAACACCCACACTATCCTGGTTATTTTCACCAGGAATCCCTGGTGAATTCATTCCAACCATAATCCTGGTGAAAATAACCAGGCAGCAGTGGTGAAATTTCCTGGTTATTTTTTACCAAATTCCTGGTTAAACCCACCAGTAATTCCTGGTATAACACCCACACTATCCTGGTTATTTTCACCAGGAATCCCTGGTGAATTCATTCCAACCATAATCCTGGTGAAAATAACTAGGCAGCAGTGGTGAAATTTCCTGATTATTTTTGACCAAATTCCTGGTTAAACCCACCAATAATTCCTGGTTAAGTTGGTTGCTATCCTGGTTAATAACACCAATACTTCACAAAATTCATCATATATATATATATATATATATATATATATATATATATATACTAATAATAAAATAGACTACACGTTCATACAAACATTTTACTTTAAGTTTCTGGAGGTGTTCCTCCGTCTTCAGAAAGTTTCTACAAACTTTCTGAAGACGGAGGAACACCTCCAGAAACTTAAAGTAAAATGTTTGTATGAACGTGTAGTCTATTTTATTATTAGTATTAAGCTCTGACCAACACGGCCATTGAGCACTCTAGAAATCTAAAGAAGACTTAACTTTGGATATATATATATATATATATATATATAATATGTAGCTTTCACGTAGTATTGAGTTTATTCTCGATAACATTAAATAAGACTCCTGTGAAATATAGTACATATGTAACATAATAAGAAATCAATTATAGCTATATAGAAGAAACATCTCACATATACTGTAGACCTGATATTTAAGATATACCGACTACCGATAAGCAATGCATCATGCATGCATGCAAGTGAGGCAAGCATGAAATAATGATACATTTTAAAATGTTAAGAGTTCATGTCCATGAGTTATATATATAATGGTTATATATATATATATATACATGGGTTATAACTATACAGTTAATGTTGTTCCACATAAAGCAACCTCACACCTAGAGACACACCTATACTATTTTGTTGCCTTTTAATGCTGTTCGCATGGCTATAACAGCTGGAGAGGTATGTTTGTGACTGACAGCATCTTCCAAGCCAAAGTCCACTTTTTTAAAGAATTCCCACGTGGTGGAACATTGCCACGGGTAGTTTTACATCCAAAACATAGAACATTTTAAAGCAAACATCCATGGCCTTCAAGAGTGATATTTGCTGTAGTGCCTTCCTTTCGACAATAACTAAACACTGCAATGGCTCGCCATCAATGAACCCAAGATAAGCACGTGTGGCTGTTTATTTGTAATTTCTTCCAAATATTTTGGCATGTTTGTACCAATCTAAAAAGGAAAGAAATGTAAGTGTTTTACATGTATATTTATTACTATCAAAAATTGCATATTCATTTTCTCAAAAAAAGTTTTATCAATGTTAATATGTTAGGAAATGAGAGCTTTTGGATCGGTATGACTTTGGAGGGCATGTGTGAGGATGCAGTAAGGTGGGATGTAGTGGATAACTGTGAGGGTGGGATGGTATGCAGATGGTGACCAGCCCTTTACTTGGGCAAAAATGCTCAAATTTATAAATTTTATTCAAAATTGCTCAGGATAAGGGTCCAACCTTAATTAATTAACCACCATTGGTGACCCTCCAGTGAAGGGGCAGGTATATTTCGCTTCCATTTTCCGGTATATGCAACCGGGTTTAGGTTTGCAACCGGGCAACATTAAGGTACTTCATGTTAGATATATATATATATATATATATAAGCTTATATATTAGTCCACCGCTATCAACACATAAAGAGATACATAACTATATATTCTCACTTTTTAAAGGCAAATTTGTGCAAAACCTTTTTATAATTTATAGTTTATAGTAGACTTATACTAGATGTAACTCAGATGTATATGGAAAATAGCGGCTGAGACATCAAATCGTGTTTTATCTGGAAATGCGTATTAAAATAGTCAACGCAGTATTTGCCGTAAAATTATAGTCCACAAAAAATTGTAAACAACTGTTTGTATGATCGGTGATCAACATCGGTGATATCTTGCCTTCTGTACTCGACCAAGTGCAAACACAAATAAATTATTCTCTCCAGTTATTGCTCACACATACATTACACATCAGAATACTGTATAATATTACAATCTCCTTACCGGTTTAACATCAATGTAAGCGACCAAAGCTTCATCAATGCTGGCCCTCTTCTTCCCCTATCTTCCCGGTGGCAGAATACACGGGAGAAGGCCCACTGAAACATTTATCTTTTTATCGTCTGAACCTAAATAAAAAGAAAAAACACTCATTGTAATTAAGACCGATGGTACCACCAGAAACCATCGTCATAAACAATGACAAAATATGATAGCTGTTCATCTTTAGAAATACTTTTTTAAAAGAAATCTACCATCTTAGGATGGAAAAATTCCTATACCATTCTCAATTATATGCCAAAAACATTTTGTGAACAAGCATGTGTCTTACAACACCAACAATGATCCATTGGTAATGTGGGTGGCTCGGATCGGACGATTTCAATGTTTGAAATCTGAATTCTTCATCATTATCATCACAAAATCCCCTTTCATGCAAAAATTTCAATGTTTTTTCCTTCAAACCCCAACAATATCAAGAAACAAATTTGACGAGTCCGCAACTACCATATCTTTTGTAATTGATTGGACAATATTACTTGAGGTTTTCATTCTCGCAATACCAGCTGCAACCATATCAGTAATTTTTTTCCTTGCTGAACTCATCCCAAAAATCATTATCCATTTCAACCTCTTGTAACTCATCTGGATTATTATGATCATTATCATTGTTATTATCATCATCATCATCACCATTATCATCATCATCAATATTAACCGAGACATGACTATTATCGATATGTCGTTGTAGTGCATACACCTATATCTATTCCTGAAAGTACGCTTACATCCATCTTGAGAGCATGTTACTGAAGATGTGAATGAATTTCCAAAGAGAATTGCATGTGTGTTTTTAAGATATGTGATATAAGTCTGTTAACGTTACCATTGATAACATGGTTACACTTTGGACACATATAACCCATGCTTAAAACTGAAAGGTACAGTAATTTCCAAATACAGTATAATGTCAATGTATCCAATTTAATTCAGTATACCTCAATACTCATCACTATCAGCTTTGAGCTTCTTCAAATTTGCCAACAACTTCATCCTCGGGCCAACTGGTTTAATTATTTCTTTCATTGTATCAAAATCAAGCAACATAAATGCCTCTTCATCGATACAATTCTCTGTATAAAACACAAATAGAAATAAATAGTATATAGACCTACAGTATACAAATACATCTCTATAGTTGCTTTACTATAAAACTATAAATTCGACGAACAAAGATAATGTATTTTTACTAAATTGAATGCAAATAATATAATGGTTGACGAAAGACGTTTGTCAAAATAATTATCCAACATGGCGGCAAATATCAAAATATTAGAAAAGAATAGAAGATATGGTATACTATATAGTTACTATACTGTCTTTGTAGTATTAACCTATAAAGTTTATACACTAACAACGTGATGCGCCCTAGGAAATGTTGAATATAAATAGAAAATATTAACAAGGTGTAGTTTCTGTCGAAATAGCGAGTACGAAGTTCGACGTTTCGAGCGAAGGCCTTCTTCCTCGGGCTTCCCTGAGAGTGAAACTTGACAGCGCTCGTTTGAAAATGTTAAGCCTCACATTCGCTATTTCGGCGTTGTACAACGACAGCTTGTAGTTTGATGTAGGTTAGCATGATGTTCATGTTGTATAGTAAGTAGCCCAAACAACCAGAACGTCATGACACTCGTTATGCATTATGCATCGTTCCCGCTCAACCATAACATACTATTTATAATAATAAACGTACCTTCAAATACGTCCCTCAGAGTCAATAGATTCCATTCTTCTAGTTTCTCCAACACAAAACTATCCATTACTTTAAGACGCGCGTCGGTGTTCAATGTGACGTTATAAAAGCAGTATATACAGTACATATATAAATTATAGCAGTATAAAATACCTTCACAATCACACTAGCACTTCATGGCAGAATTGCGCCAAAAGAGAAACTGAACTGACGTATATAGCAACAGCCAATCAGAAACGAAATGACATCATACACCATAACCCTCATTAGTGAATTCACCAGACTAATGTGTTATAGCGATTATGCAGTAAAGATATTATCATTACTAACCAGGAATTGTGGTACAATTAACCAGGATAGTGTTAAAAATATTTCACCAGGAAATTTTCACCAGACATTTTTTAGAGTGTAGCTAAGGCCCGGTTCAATCGTCGAACTTATCATTCTTCCGAACCTAATTCAGCGAGTTTGAATAATTAAGTTCGACTCGAGCTGTCGGGAATTTCGACTTCGTTTGGTTGATAGGCTCGACAACTAATTCAAACGTCATACTTATCATGAACCGAACCTATATACTGCCGAATATTTTTTTCGGAGTTTCGGAATTTGGTGTATTTTAAAAATGGTAAAATGCCCGGCAATATTATTGCACAAACACCTCAATGGGATATTTATTATATTTAATACTTGTATTTCATGATTTGTAAAGTATTTTCAAAGCCATTAAAATCTATCTTCCGGGGGTATATGAAAACTCGACAAAGAAGCCAGCAAAATACTTGAATCTGATTGGAGAAAAATTACAAACAGCGAAAACCTGTCAATCAAGTTTTTAGCGGCAGTTAAAACTTAATTAAAATTTCGTTTGCGCCTCGGCAGTCGGCAAAGAAAGTTCTAAGAGATGATGAATTGTAAAATGTATATTACTATTATGACAGAAAAGTACATTGCTTAAAGTTATTCCTCGCTGCTGTCCAGAACTTGAATCGTTTAATTAATCGTGGCGAACCTGACGACTGGTCGAAGCTTGAAGAACCAGAACCGACTTCAGGCAAATTGCCATCACCGAACGAAAAGGAGCAGTCCTGAGAACATGGTTGATGCCGGTTTTGAAAGGGAGGACAAATTGGTGGATAAAGACTGTAAAACTCGTTCTTCGGTCTTGTCGATGCTTTCATTTCCTCGACGTGTTTAATACCGCTCAACTTCAGGGACATGTCTTTCAAGTTTGTTGCTGTTCGGACGCTTCAGAATAATTGTCCAAAGCGAGGTCCAAAGACGTCAAATTTATTTGTCAAGCCAACCCAATGATGTTTAATTAATGGTCGACATTCGCGTGGCGTAGTGTGGAAATCATTATCCGACGAACGGAATATACATGTATATGATTGGTGAAGCGACCAGATATGAGTTTGGCCAAGTGGTTGTCGCTGTTATACCAAACTATTTCGGAGCTTGGGGCTGATTGCTGTCAAATAAAATCGCGAATCTGGATATCTGGCGAGATAAGACTTGAAAAAAGCGACCGGTCAAGCAAAAAAGGCTCTGTCAGCCAACTGTCGACGTACTCGTTTACCTCAGGAGCTAGCGGCTGCGAAGGAGACTATAGACGGGAATGACATTCACTCATATAAACACGAGCCAAAAACTATCTCGCTTACCGATATTGAGTTATTTTATTTATACAAACTTGTGTTAAGCAAAAATATGTGTTACGATAGTGTTTAAAATAAAGACATGCAAATGCATTTAACTCGAAATCATGGATTTTATTTTTATATTTTAACCCTAATTTCTGGAGTAAAATTAACTCTTCATTGCCGAGTTATTTTTAACTCCGAAAAGAAGAGTAACATTTAACTCCAAAAATCGGATTGTTCTGGACTCAAAATTTAAACCCCAATTCTGGAGTTAAAACTACTCGTTGAAAATAACAGTGTATATACATATAGGCTGACTAGCGAATGGAAATTGAGATTATAAACGACAACGCATTTTTGGCTGAGTGGAAATTCACCGGCAGATCCGAAAATAACCATATTCTGTGCCAAGTTGCCAACGTGTCAAAGACTAAGAGCGGTTATTTTTCTTTGGCACTTTGCCTTTTTAGCTCGATTAATATTTCCAGTTAAAGTCTTTTCCTGTTTCCAAGGCGGAAGTCAGTCTTTAAAAAGGCTTCCAAGTTTTTCCAACGACATACAGTAAGTTAACTTAAGTAATTACATGGTCACTTCGGTTTCAGGTTCAGTCGAAGGCACGAAGCTGAAGGAAGAAATTAAGAACACTCGCGAAAGTGAAAACGAGGCTATTGCCTATTGGGGCAAGTTTATCTCGCCATGTTTGTTCATGAAGGAAAATGGTGAATAACTTCCGAACTACGGATTGTTGAAATACATCATGTACGTGTTGTTAGAAATTTCATAAGCTTTCATTTGATGTATAGTTCAAGTCTGTGAGTTTTGTGTAACGTTTTAAAATGTTCAAAATGTTCGCACCATTGCTCGTCAAATAATTATAATGGCCAATAGACTTTCCACAAGTGTTTTAGGATATTAGATATTGTTTGCACAATGCTTAACGCACAAACTTGATCTATATATCAATCAAAAGATATTCTAAAGTACTATTTATGGTAAAGTTTTCTAGTTTCTTGCTTAAAGGGAAGTATTTTAAAAATGGAAAAAAAGTTTGAGATTTGCCTTTTCCGACAGGATGCACATGTTATTAACTTAAAAGAGAACACGTAAAAAACAATATACTAGTCCATGCAAGTCTCTGCATGCAGAATGATATAAAATAAAGCTTAAGCTTAACTTACATCGACGTCGTTGTGGTTTGAATGCATTGTAAATATTATACATTCTGTATTTATCTATTTTTTATATATTTTTAGATGCACGTTTGGAAATTTTACTCTATTACCCGTATTCAAGAACCATTAGACAAAGTTCTGAAAAAATCGACGTGAATGAACCAGGCCATGCACTGCAGAATGTGAAACTGATATCTGACATTCAAAGATGATTAACACTGCAAGATCTTATAGTTTCTATTTTTATGGCTAAGGCTAGGGATCGCGTTCACAACATGACCACAATTCAAATTCGCGAAACCAACTTTTGAGACGGGCAAGCAGTGGCCTATGCCGTTTGAAGAATGACTTGTGGTCTTAATGTTTGTGGAAGCGAAGACTGATTATATTACAGGGTATTTTTGTATAAAAAAGTATTGTAACCTCGCCTATTTTGTGAATGTTTTTGTTATCTTTTGCAATAAAGCCCAAATATATTTTCAGGTGTTGTCAATATTTTTTGTTCGTCGTGCTGTTACATGGCAACACACGATACACGGGGCCCCGCGAGAAGAACGCGTAGTAAACACGAGAAAATCTCGAGTTCAACAGTCAAAAACAGCATTGATATCATGCCTGAAATACGCTGTCAGAACAACCATGTTCTTGGATGTTATTTCATCACGCTAAATCAACGCTGTTATCATGCATGAAACATACTGTTTCAACAACGCTGTTCAAGCCTGTTCATTCATCAAGCCGTAAACAGCCTGTTCCAACAGGCAAGGACAAGCCTGTCAACAGGCAAGAACAAGCCTGTCAACAGCCATGTTCTTGCTGGCCAGCTCAAGCATGTTCTAGCCTGTCGATAACAGGCTTGTTTTTGCCTGTTGACAGGAAAAAACAAGCTGTGCGTTTTTACGCGTGTAGAACATGTAGTTTCATCGAGTGAAATGCCAAATATTATTAACCACAACAATTTTAAAATAATGTAAAATGTCACCAATTTCCCAGTTAATTAGGTGGAGTATTTCAAAATTAGTGCTGTTTTTCTGTACAAGAGTAGTTTTGTTTACTTGCTTTAACTTTGTAAGTCAGTCTGTGGGTGGAATTTAGCATTTTATAATATTATGCCAGAGCATTTTATTTTGGCTGTAATGCCAGATGATTAATTCTATTCAGCAGAGTAGGGTGCTTGCTCCTGTAATGGACGTTAACCGGCATATTTCTTAACCAACATGTTTTAACCTTTAAGGGGCAAGAGTGTTATTTAGAATTTTAGTCTGGCTAACTTGAGTAGCTGTGGGTATAATTATATCACTGTTGTAATATATTTTTATTAAAATTTATGGGCAGGCATGGGAAGACATTTAAAGGACAAAAGACGTAACTATATAAAGAAAAGGCGCAATCAGATAACGAAAAATAAAAGAGTGGGATGTACTGGTGAAAACAAAACATCATCTGTGCATGTTACATGTACTCCTGAGACACCAAACATTAATGACTGTGAAACACATTCAACAAATGATAATGAAGACAACAAACAAAAAAAGCAAGAAAAGCCAATGCCTTATGAAAAAGATACATTATATATTTCTATGAAGAAATATTTTTCAAATAAATATAAATATTTGAAATTCAAACAAAATTTAATGTTAAATCTTCACTACACATAATATTAACTACAGTATTGTACTAAATTATCCTGGTACAGTACATGTTCTTTTCAAACTGAGTAGTTGGGATCTTATAAAATGCTTATATTAGTTTCAACAATTAAAAACAAGAATTATATTTATAAATGTATTAACTTGTAAGTGGACAGTTTATTTTAAACAAGTCAAGAAGATAAAATTTTAAATTTGGGCTGGTTTATTGAGGTACATTACAAATCATTTCTATGTAATTGTGACAAGATCTTTAAACTGAGCGGTTGTAGTGGAGTGACCAATTTTTGAGATCTTATGGCTCAACTGCTTATGTGAGTGGCTGTCAACAATTAAAATTAAGAATTATAGAAATATATTTAAGTGGACAGTTTAAACAAGTTAAGAAGATATAATTTTAATTTTGGGCTGTTTTATTGAGGTACATTACAGATGATTTCTAGGTAATTGTGACAAGATCTTTAAACTGAGCGGTTGTAGTAGAGTGACCAATTTTTGAGATCTTATGGCTCAACTGCTTATGTGAGTGGCTGTCAACAATTAAAAATAAGAATTATAGAAATATATTTAAGTGGACTATAAACAAGTCAAGAAGATATAATTTTAATTTTGGGCTGTTTTATTGAGGTACATTACAGATGATTTATAGGTAATTGCGCGACAAGATCTTTGAACTGAGCGGTTGTAGTAGAGTGACCAATTTTTATTGAGATCTTATGGCTCAACTGCTTATGTGAGTGACTATCAACAATTAAAAATAAGAATTATAGAAATATATTTAAGTGGACTATAAACAATTCAAGAAGATATAATTTTAATTTTGGGCTGTTTTATTGAGGTACATATTACAGATGATTTCTAGGTAATTGCGACAAGATCTTTAAACTGAGCGGTTGTAGTAGAGTGACCAATTTTTGAGATCTTATGGCTCAACTGCTTATGTGAGTGGCTGTCAACAATTAAAAATAAGAATTATAGAAATATATTTAAGTGGACAGTTTAAACAAGTTAAGAAGATATAATTTTAATTTTGGGTTGTTTTATTGAGGTACATTACAGATGATTTCTAGGTAATTGCGACAAGATCTTTAAACTGAGCGGTTGTAGTAGAGTGACCAATTTTTATTGAGATCTTATGGCTCAACTGCTTATGTGAGTGACTGTCAACAATTAAAAATAACAATTAAAAATGTATATTTAAGTGAACAGTTTAAACAAGACAAGAAGATATAATTTTAAATTTGGGCTGGTTTATTGAGGTAAATTACAAATGATTTCTAGGTAATTGTGTGTAAAGATCATTGTCAATTTTCATACCCGGCCCTATCATGCTTAGATTAACTGTTATCAGATACAGTATATACCGTGCTCAATATGTAAATATGGTCAGATGTGATGGATGCATGTACATGTAATTTTCATATGTGTTATCGGATTTCTCATATTTTTAAAATTAGCAGTGTATCTACATTAATTAAGTATCTTACAGTGCAATTTGCAAACACTAAATTTACCATTGGATGGTAAATTTTGAAAAGCATATTTACATCATATTCTATAATTAGCAAACTGTTGGTAAATATTAGTTGCCAAATATGTAAAAATGTGTCAAATATAGTGCTAACATGGATTTGCCGTCGGTGGGCAAATCGGGTGTATTTTTTATAAAATTTAAAATTTGCACCGTATTTGTATTAATTATTCGATAGTGCAAACACTAAATTTACCATAGATTTACAACTAACATCAAAACTGTAGCAAATTTCGAACAGCATATTTACATCAAATTTACCAGTGTGCAAACTGTTAGTAAATATTAGTTAGATTTACCAAATATGTAAAAATATGTCAAATGTGATACAACACACAATGATTTACCATAGTAGGCAAATATGTTGGTATCTGGTTTAAATTTAAAATTTACATCGTATTTGCAGTTAATTTCCGACAGTGCAAACACTACATTTACCACAGGTTTATATAAGTGCCAAATGAATCACAAATTTCGAACACCAAAATTACGGAAATATGAGTAAATCCATCTTTTCGTGCAGTGAATAAGACTGACATTGAACAAATGGAAAAAAGGTTAGAGCCATTTTAGTACACGACCCTAAAATAGCGGAAATGAACAATATTCCATATTGACCGACTATAGCTTCTCAAAGGCATAATATTACCATGTAAAGGTTAGTAAAACTATACTCATAATGAATTAGTATCAGTTAGCTTTTCAAAATGTTGTTACACACATATATAAGACTGAAATGATTTGCATAAATGAGCCTAAATCACATAAATTACTGTAGGTTACATAGTAATAACTCTAATGTTTACATGGAAACTCGACTGCATTGAATATAATTGGTGACATAGTAAATATTTGAATAGAATAAGTTACATTGTGATATTGGCAATATGTACAGCAAATATGACTGAAATTGAACAATGGAATTGTACTGTATGATGGATAGTCAGTTGTATGGCACAACATACTACACATGTAAAAACGCACAGTCTGTTTCTACCTGTGTATAGCCTAAAACACATTGGTTGATATTGGTAGGCTTGAACAGGGTTGAGCTGGCCAGCTTGAACAGGGTTCTAAACAGGCCTGTTCAATGGATGTTGAATCAGCATTATTCATGGCTGATGATTGAACAGGCTTGAACAGTGCTGAACAACATTGTTCATACATGATACAACAAGTTGTCAGAGCATGATGAAATAACAAGGTTGAACAGCCTTGTTATACAACAGCCATGAACTTGGTTGTTCTATCAAGCTGGTTTTTGCATGTTCTCACATGCATGAATAACGTCTGTCGATTCCACAAGCCTGTCACAACATGTTGAAACATGCTTGAACCGTGCTGTTATTTTAGCAGTCCTGATCTATCATGTTGACATTTATGCTGTTACAGGCATGTTGAACCAACAACCTTGTTACAACCTGTAAGATTTTTACGTGTGTTACTCCCATGGATTCTCGAAAGGATGACGATTGTCACTAAATAAAACAAAACCCTGTAAAAATAATAGCCAAGCATAATAGCTGCTTTATATTTTGTGTGATTTGTTGACTGTTGTTACACAAAACCATTGGCTATTACAATCATACAATGTATGTATACATGGTTTCGTGTTATTTAGTGTCATATGTCATGGGTTTATATAGTTATTTGATTTCGAAATCTTTTATCAGCTGTATATCCAGCTGTATATCCGAAGCCATGATTGCAATGTGAACAGCAGGGGGTCGCGTGTACGCGTCACGAAATTTAAAATCCCACCAATCACAGCGCGTTTTTCCAAAAAAACTGAAAATCGGGCTGTAAATAGAGAAATCCTGCTTTCGAAGACAGGAGATGACTGTGGAGGTGAAATATACTTCGCTTGCGGTGGAAGAGGGGGAAGAGGAGGTGAAATATACTTTACTTGCGGTGGAGGCGAATTATACTTTGCTTGCGGTGGAGACGGTATTGGTACAGGGATATTTAATAGCGACTGTAGTTGTGTGATGCCCTTACTTTTGTGATGTTTTACTTTCTTTTGTTCTGATTTCTTGTAAAATTTCTTTTTGACTGTGTGTATCTAGTTCGTCATCTGCAAATTTCATCCCCATTTTATCTATCGTTTTTTGATATTCTTGTTGCTATAGACGTCGATGTTTTAACATCTTGGGAATATCTTTTCCCTTAGTTTTTATTTGAGCAATTGCTTTTCCACATTCAACTTTCTTATGGGTCTGCTTCACACGCGCCATACTCATCTTGTGAATAAAACTTTAGTTAACCCCAAAATTTATAATCATATATAAAAAATAGGAGTAACCTGATTGGTTGAATGATAATATAGAGTAAATATATTTTAAAATTTTGTTTACTTAATATCCTTTCCATAAAAATTATCTAAAGCTTGCTAGTGTTCTCGTTTTAAAATTTTATCGGTACGTTGTTGGGAAAGAAATAAAAGCATATGTTAGCAGTAATAATTTTTTAGAACACTTAAAAAATGGCAACATGTACTAAGGAAAATCCTTTGTTGTGTATAATGACTGATTTAGCCCAATATTTTTCACATGTTGAATTTCAAGTGTTAAATGTCATAAAATGGCTATATTACCTAACGATCAACGAGCAAAAAGCAAAAAGAATAATACATAAGATATTATTTTTATGGGATGCGGAATATAAGTATATATATTCCTACACATCGACATATTTTACAGACTTAATCGGGAAGTATGTTCATGTGCAGATTAAAAGACCGGAAGTACCCTCATAGCAACCATGAATCAAGCAGAATTTATTGATTTAATATCCCTGACATGGGCGGATCTAGGGTGTTGCAACTGTTGCACTTGCAACAGTCAGAATTTGCAAAGGAAATTGTAATTAAATTAGAAATTTATATGCAATACCAATTCACAGTCACGGACTCGCGTTTTTCAAAATTGCGTTGCCTCATTTGCGGCGCGAATCATGATGCATCATACTTTAGTTACCAGACCCTTACCGGATCATTGGTGGCGCGCCCAAACCCGCGATTCCATAGCCTGAAATGCCTGTTCGCCCCGGGAGTCGCGCTAAAGGCGCGTCGACGATTGCCGACTGCAACAGTTGCGCTAAATATAGCATGTTGCCCGACGCGTTTTGTGTTGCAAACCAATCACAACACCGGATTTTGCAACAGTTTAACAGATGTTGCAATAGCAAGCAATCGCTATAAACTTTCCGATGATGTGATACGGTTTGCTACCAACGTTCGTCCATTTTCAGCCTTTGTTCAATCACAATGGCTTCCAACGTTTTACAACAACTGTTGCAGATGGATGTTGTCACCATTGCGAACAACTTCTCACAAGTAAATTTAACAAGAAGGACGTCGATTATCGTACTTATTTATACAACTTTTCGAAGTTGCAGTTTCGACACAGCCAGGAAATTGTCCGCCGGTCTTCAAATCACGACCCAGTATAAAGGATAAAAAGGTAAAGACAATGTAAGCCTATTACGCTAATTAGTTTATATTGAATATGTTTTCATCTGTTTGTAATGTGTGACTTGCCAGATTGGAGAACATGTCTTTAATATAATAATATTATTATTAATGTCAGAAATGAATGGTCTTTGTTAGTCCAAAAGCAATTCCCCGGCGAAAATTTGATGAATTGTTCATGAATAGTTCATGAATTTTGTTCATGAACATTCATGATAAGTACATGAACATTCATGATAAGTACATGAACAGTTCATGCCCGTGCATGAACATTAAATGGCCCAATTCATGAAATTGATAGTTCATGAACCATAAGTTCATGAACATTTGTGTTCATGAACAGTTCAAGAACTAAATTTCAAGAAAGTTCACGAATTTTTTATGAACAACACTGTTATTTTCAACGAGTAGTTTTAACTCTTTTAAGAGGATCAAAGTTAACTCCATGCGGGTGAGTTATTTTACAGGAGTTATTTTAACTCAACTTTTTGGAGTACCGTATCTGAAAGTTATCCCTTACGCCGGAGTTAACCGTCTCAACTGGGGTTACGCAAACTCTTTTAGAGGAGTTAAAACTTGTCGGAGTTATTTAAACTCTATTTTGGGGGTGAATTCCTGAGATAAGATCTCAATCATAACAAACACGATCAAAATACACGCGTAAACAACAATTTATGTTTTTGTGTTCTTTATTTGTTTTATTAAATAATATTTGATGATAATTTTTAATACAGACCGCTAAGGCCTAGCCTACGCATAGACGGCGGAATATTCAGTGCCGATTAATCAGGGACGGATACGGAGCGTCTGCACGCAGGCTAGCTAAGGCCCGGTTCAATCGTCGAACTTATCATTCTTCCGAACCTAATTCAGCGAGTTTGAATAATTAAGTTCGACTCGAGCTGTCGGGAATTTCGACTTCGTTTGGTTGATAGGCTCGACAACTAATTCAAACGTCATACTTCTCATGAACCGAACCTATATACGGCCGAATATTTTTTTCGGAGTTTCGGAATTCGGGTGTATTTTAAAAATGGTAAAATGCCCGGCAATATTATCGCACAAACAACTCAATGGGATATTTATTATATTACTTGTATTTTATGATTTGTAAAGTATTTTCAAAGCCATTAAAATCTATCTTCCGGGGGGTATATGAAAACTCGACAAAGAAGCCAGCAAAATACTTTTGAATCTGATTGGAGAAAAATTACAAGCAGCGAAAACCTGTCAATCAAGTTTTTAGGCAAACGAAATTTTAATTAATTTTTAACTGCCGGCCTCGGCAAAGAAAGTTCTAAGAGATGTGAAGCCTCAAAAACAATACAAATGAATTGTAAAATGTATATTACTATTATGACAGAAAAGTACGTTGCTTAAAGTTATTCCTCGCTGCTGTCCAGAACTTGAATCGCTTAATTAACTCGTGGCGAACCTGACGACTGGTCGAAGCTTGAAGAACCAGAACCCGAGCCAGAACCGACTTCAGGCAAATTGCCATCACCGAACGAAAAGGAGCAGTCCTCATGGTTGATGCCGGTTTTGAAAGGGAGGACGAATTGGTGGATAAAGACTGTAAAACTCGTTCTTCGGTCTTGTCGATGCTTTCATTTCCTCGATGTGTTTAATACCGCTCAACTTCAGGGACATGTCTTTCAAGTCTTTCCGAACACGCTTCAGAATAATTGTCCAAAGCGAGGTCCAAAGACTTCAAATTTATTTGTCAAGCCAACCCAATGATCTTTAATTAATGGTCTACATTCGCGTGGCGTAGTGTGGAAATCATTGTCCGACGAACGGAATATATACATGTATATGATTGGTGAAGCGACCAGATATGAGTTTGGCCAAGTGGTTGTCGCTGTTATACCAAACTATTTCGGAGCTTGGGGCTGATTGCTGTCAAATAAAATCGCGAATCTGGATATCTGGCGAGATAAGACTTGAAAAAAGCGACCGGTCAAGCAAAAAAGGCTCTGTCAGTCAACTGTCGACATACTCGTTCACCTCAGGAGCTAGCGGCTGCGAAGGAGACTATAGACGGGAATGACATTCACTCATATAAACACGAGCCAAAAACTATCTCGCTTACCGATATTGAGTTATTTTCCCCTCGCCCGGCGCGAAGCGCCGGCCGAAGGCCGAAGGCCTGAGGGCGAGGGTGCTAATATCGACCGGCGTTTAGTCCCTTATCACGCGAGATCCAAGCGTTCCTGATTTCGGATCGCGTTTATAGGTATATTTATATATATGCTCAACCGTTTTCTCATGCGTGCCATCGGAAAATTTGACCCTGGTGACTAGATATGGTAAATATCTGCATTTGAATTAAAAGAAAGTACGTGTTTGTCGGGTTATACGGTGAATGATTTGTGTTCAAAAAGATTGTGAAAAGGTAGTGAAAATGCAATATATCGTCGTCGGAAGATGTCAAGTTCGTAAATCAAGTTTTATACGTGATAATCAAAGACAGACACAAGTAAAAGGTAAAAGGACTATTATAATTATGTACATTGTGATTGTCACCGACTCACCGGTCTGTGTTGAGCAATTAATTTGCCTTTTCTGCATAGTTTTTTTTGGTTAGGGTTAGCAATTTGGTTAGGATTAGGGTTAGGTTTAGGATTTCGTTGAATTCTAAGAGACTATAGCGTCGTACGGCTACCGTACGAATAGCCATTACCTATTTAGTTCAGTTCAGTTGAGTGCTTTTTGACTTGACTCGCTATAAATTTTAAGTATTGTTTAATAAACGAGCAGCAGTGTTTTAGATCTGATAAAACACGTGCTGCGAGTTTATTAAACGGCTTCAAACACGACCCATTTGATAAGTTCATTGGCGTAGTAATTTTGAAAATCGATGTTGTCTAAGCCGAGAAAATCAAAGATAAAGTTTATGTGAATCAGGACGAATCTTTATCACATTTAAAGACACGATACGGTAGTGATTTTCTTTTGTCTTTTCCTCATGAATTATTAATGAGTGTTTGAAGTAATGTTTAAAACACGAGCAGCAGTGTTTTATCAGATATAAAACACGAGGCGCAGCCGAGTGTTTTATATCTGATAAAACACGTCTGCGAGTGTTTTAAACGGCTTAAAAAACGACCAGCATTTGGTAAGTTCGTTGGCGTAGTAATTTTGAAAATAACGTTGTCTAAGCCGAGAAAATCAAAGCTAAAGTTTATGTAAATTAGGATGAATCTTTATCACATATAAAGATACGACACGGTGGTGATTTTCCTTTGTGTTTTCTTCATGAATTTTAATGAGTTTTTTAATGTAATTTAAATAATTGTACACTGTATTGTGTATTTGCAAGCTCCGAAATCTAATAGACACATTTTGAAATACTTAACAGAGAGATTTGGGAAAATTTGAAGGTGTGTAATGTTTTGAATTTCAAAAATGACAGTTGGAATTAAATCCATGCAGTGTAAAATCAGACTTGGACTGGCCATTGACAAGATGGCACAATGGCCAGTCCTAGCCTGTTTAAAATATATACCATTTGTTCTTTATAATACTGCTGAATAGTAAGTGTAGTACAAATTTTGGAATTGCATGTTCAGTATGTTTATTATTTGATTAAAATTATAAATACTATATGCTTGATAATTAGCCTATATATACAGTAGTTTAGGGTGAAAAAACATGCATACTATTGCTGTGTTTATATGACCTGGGCCTGGCCTACAATTTAGTAGCAATAAACAAGCATTACTGGGTATACTTGTCAGTGTTAATACTTAATATATATATATACACTGCTGTAGTGAATAAGGGAGAGCTCGGGGAGAAACATACGATACAGTACATGGATGATTGTCAAGCAAGCTCATATCCTCAGAAAAATTATTCTGTGTCCCGGACATGGATAACTTTCTGATTTCCAGTGAGATGCTCTGACCATTCAAGAGCTACCAAGACTCAGATGGTGAGTGAACGTTACATTTATGTACTGATTCTATTGATATAACAGCAGTGTATATATTAACACACCCAATCATTAGTCATTACTGAAATATATAGTAACTGCTGTTCATAGGCAGTACATATATCATTAGAACCAGTGCATCATTGTAACCTCTCCATCTGAATCTCGATGGCTCAATGGTTAGAGGCCGTTACTGGCAATAGGTTATAATTTTTTCAACCAGGAATATTATGTTTCTGACGATATGATCTTGACGTCCATGTTTTGTATACTGGCATGTATTCCATATAACTGTATAATCTGTGTTTACAGTACTCCATCCATTATGGAACATGTTAGACCTACAGTACTTAGCTGGCCTAGTGGGTCACAACTTATTCTGTCAATGTAAAATACAGCTTATTATTATTATGTTCACATTGGGTATGTTGACACCACTGTGTTTGTTAGCTAGATCATTGTCGACAAGCAGACTAGGCATGGCATGCTGAATATAGGTTATAATATATATGTGCACGGTGCTATAATTTAGATAATATAGTACACAATGCCATATATATGCTTTGTTACATGGCAAATATGGTATCTGCAATCTGCATTAGGCATTATTATTAGTAGTATTATTGTCAATGCATTATTATTAGTAGTATTAATAATAATTATAATAATAATAATACAATATTTATACAGGATAGCCCCTTCAATGCTAACACTGGTATCAATATATGGGGTCTAGTTTTCTAACAAATTACAGTTGTTACAAATTTCAACACATATTCACAAATGTACAGTACAATGTTACAAAAACTAATTTTAACTCAAAAGTTGTATATCCTTCACATATTGTCAATTAAGGCAATAGATAATGGTGCTATAACATGTATGAACAGATTAATTGAAACATGGAAAATAGCTCTTTACTGGTAGATATGATGTTAAAATGCCATGGAATTTCCTAACTAGCATTACACAATGTAACTTGCTTCTAATACAAGAGGTACAAAACTTAGGAAAGATCAGTTTCCCTGACATGCATAGAGTCTCCTCTGATTATGACCATCAATATTTAGTTATCCATATTCCTGCCAGCTCCACATCACAGTAGTCCAATGTGGGTAGAATTATCAACTTACTGTACCTTGGAGTAGAATCCCTAATATGTCTTAGTGAATCTAATTTGAATGGAGGGATACATTTGCAATATATGCCATCCATCCGTCGACATTTGAACAAATTCGATTTTTTTAAAGGACACTCATTGTGTGATAGAGATGCACTTTCTTCCTTCAACAGCCTTTGGTGTCCATACACACAATATTGCATTGATTATTTCGTGAGTCATCAATATTGTGATAAAAGTAATTTCTTTCTTAGTGATTGATGGTAGAAACAGCAGTAGATCCCCCACTATTCTGTTGCTGCACTCAAAAATTAAAAAGTTTAATTGGGCTGCATGTATTTATTTTGATGTCCTATGATACAATTAAATTCAGACAATACAAAGCTCTGAGAGATATTGTCCACTGAAAATTTATTTACTGTAGTTTGGCAAATGAAGTGGCTATTATCTAATTCAAGTAATTTAGAACTAAAATAAGTACTGTACTGTAAGTTTCAAACAGCAATTGGGCGAGGGGAGGTTGCGTATACGTATTTCTAGTATTTATACAAACTTGTGTTAAGCAAAAATATGTGTTACGATAGTATTTAAAATAAAGACATGCAAATGCATTTAACTCGAAATCATGGAGTTTATTTTTATATTTTAACCCTAATTTCTGGAGTAAAATTAACTCTTCATTGCCGAGTTATTTTTAACTCCGAAAAGAAGAGTAACATTTAACTCCAAAAATCGGATTGTTCTGGACTCAAATTTAAACCCCAATTCTGGAGTTAAAACTACTCGTTGAAAATAACAGTGAACTGATGAATATTGTTCATGAACTGTTCATGAAAAGATTCATGAACATTAAATGGCCGAATTCATGAAAATTGGAGTTCATGAATAATTCATGAACAAAGGGTTCATGAAGTTTTGAGTTCATGAAGTGTTCATGAAATGACTCATGAACATTAAATGGCCGAATTTATGAAAATTGGAGTTCATGAACAGTTCATGAACAGTTCATGAACAGTTCATGAACTCGTATGTAATCAATATTGATGAACGGTGTTCATGAAATGACTCATGAACGGCCAATATTCGTGAAATATTCATGAATATTTCATGAACTCGTAGGTTTCAATATTCATGTGATGAAACGTTCATGAAGTGTTTAAAATAATAGTCGCGGATTTATGAAAAATGCACAATTCAACGAATACCTCATGAACTTGTAGTTTTCTAGTGAACGTTGATAATTCTTTCATGAAGTGTTTGTGAACGTTGTTCGTTAAAATGACTCGTAGTCATGTCGACATATTCGTTATATTATAAGGATTCGTTAAGCCAGTTTATATAAGAGCTAAAACGCGGATTACACAGGACGCGGCTTATACAAGACGCGAAATACTTCGGCATACAAGGTACCAAGACAAAACATATTCGTTCGCGAAACACTTTTATAAAAAAGGTACAAAGACTAAATATTCGCTTGGCTTGCACAAGCCGCTGCCTGTTCAAAAAGGTCGTATAAATGGGTCAGGTAAAGGCGCGTCTTATCGGCTATCGTATAAATAAATGGCCGTAATCCTTAGTTTATCCATCGGCCGAGTAAGAAATCCTTTTCAAATTATATGTTTAGGCCCGTTAACACCTGCGATTTTTGATGCGATAAATATCGCCAACTTCTGGTTTAGTGAAACCACGGCACAATCCGCGGACTGTCGTTCTACGTAACATGCATCTAAATTAGAAGTTGGCAATATTTTTCGTATCAAAAATCGCACGTGCTATATAGGAGCCTTCACAAAGCCACGCGCTTTACAAAAGCATTAGCCACATTAATAATAAATGGTGAGACAAACGCTTACACAGAATGTTAAAAACCCCGAGTAATATAGTTATATATGATTATATATAACGAAGCATTGCAACAGGACAATACATGATACAGAGAAGAAACAATTTGACATATATTTACTTCTGAATGGCACATCTGAGAGCTACAGTACTGCTCAGAAGTAACCTAACGCGATGGAAATTTTGTCGGAAGCTATTACCGAGTTCGGAAAACTCCGAGTGATTAACCAATGTAACAAATCACATTTATTCGAAGAATGTATGAACTTGAGACTTGTGGCTTGGATCAATCAATGATGAGAGTGAATGAGAGTTGCGCATAAGTAATGACTGAGTCAGTAGTTCAGACACTGGCTTAATATAAATTTTACTCCGTGTTTGATTATCACGCGGCGCCATATATTATTTAAAAACATCAGGGTTGTGGACGGATGGTTGGTACCCTTTTATATGAACGCTCTGTGTTTATTAAAAAAACACTCATCAAATCTTTATTTATTCATCTGTGAATTAAAACGACCGCTATAAATATTGGTGACTTCGCATGCATGACCATTGTAATGTGTGCAATGACATGTCGTTTCGCTACAACCAGAAGTCGTTTTGCTACAGTATGTAACACAATGTCGTTTCGCTTCCAGCGTAACAACTGTATGTGTCGACTTACCAACAAACGATTTCGTTTTAATGGTTTATTGGTAAGTCGTTTCCTACACTAATATGAGTTTACATCTATACGTTTATGTTTCGTTTTGGTTTCATGTCAGTTGGAAATTATTCTGAATTTTGATCTTGAAATATGGTATGATAAATATGTAATCAATCTCGCCCAGAGCCTGCGTACCTTTATGATTGTCGATGGCGAATTTATATTTAAAGATTATGAGCTCGAGATTTCTATCATGATGTGATAAATGACTATGGCGAAGGCAGAGTCATCTATGATCTCATAGAAATTGAGAGCGAATAGACTATATATTGGCTAACGCGGGGTAAAACTGCCATGATTTTTAGTAACGAAATACTGACGTTTCGAGCGGACGTCTTACTCTGATGAAGGGCTCCGCTCGAAACGTCAGTATTTCGTCACTAAAAATCTTGATACCCTTTACCACCTTTTCACTTTGCTATATATCCAAAACCCTGTCTACGCAGCACTCTACTTTTTAACTTTATACTATCGTGATATCATCGGCCGGGTATTTCATGTTCGAAGGTCGTTTTTGATTGACATGTTTACATGCTTATGTTCGGACGAAGCAAAACATAATCCGTAGATATAAATTCATATTAGACTCGTGTATACGGTAGTGTAGCGAAACGACTTAAGGTTGTAGCGAACTAAACTACTCGTATCACAAGCTGTGGCGGTCAGCAATGCGCAAGAGCTCGTGAACCAAACAAGAGTTCGAAAACCAAACCGCGGCATGGTCAAATAAATTATGGAGGAACTTGAAGACGTTTTGTCCATAATTTGTTTCGCCTGGATAACCGGCGATCTGAGTCATATTCGTCTATACATTTGATATGTTCTTCTGTCACTTTTGGCCTTCGACCACTGCGAGGAGCATCGTTCAATTGACCACTCATTCGATATCGCAAAAGAAAAAGACAGATTGCCTTGAGATTTTAATTCCTTCCTCGATTAGAGTATCTTTTATTTTTGGAATCTTTACTCCAGCAGATCTCAAAGAAATTACTCTTTTTCTTGCATATAATGAAAGCTTTGTCATCGTAAAATATCTCTTGTATTCAGTAAATATGGCGGAGCGACGTTATGAAACAAGATGACGCTACGAATCGGAAAGTGACGACAATTTCCGGATATGGCCGAACTGATCACGACATGTATAGTCTGAAAACTGGAACGCGTTCCGAACGCAATTTGGAACGCGTTCAGAACGCGTTTTTGGTTAGGTTATTTCTGAGCAGTACTGTATAGTAGCATTAAATGCAAGTTCCAGCGCACTTTTCCTCCTTTCTTTAAGACGTTCGCCAAACCGTCAAACTGTGTGGAATTATCCATTCCGTATCAACGGCTTTTAACGCACAATATTCAAATATTCAAAGATAGGCGCCAACATGGTCTCAGTGATGACACTTGAACGCGATCGAATTACGCACTATCATATAGCCGCAAGCATCTCTGACGCGATTGGAAAAAGCTCAATGCCTCAATAGTATAATTTACTCAGTCTACTGTTAGGAGTCTTGGGATTTATAGGTATTTATTGTGTTACCTAGATCGCAGATGCGAGAACTGCTGCTGTTACAAGTCTATTAACGAAGAGATTAAGTTGTTATCTCTTCAGCATCAACAAAGTATTTTTGCTATTTCCTGCCAAATATATTGGATCAAAATGGAAAATGCGCTCATAATCAGACAACTATAGTATTTGGACTAAACGGCTCATTCTTCACTTTAACGTAGACTAAAATGAATTACGGTACGTTTTGACTTTTTGAATCTATAGTAGCTAGTCTATATATAGCCACGAGCCAGACCTATACTGAGTACTGACTCACTGTGTAAAATATCAAAAATATAAAGAAGCTGAAGACCAATTTTGCAGTAAAACTGGCAACAAAGACATGCGGATTTGTGTCACAGCTCAGAAACTGCGCTACAGTGGAATCAAATTAGTACATTTCATGAAATGTTCACGACCAATGAAAATTCATGACCAAATTTTATGAACCTTTCATGAATAACTGTATTTTGTCATTTAAATGTGACTTTTGTTCATCAAAATGTTTATATTTAATGAAATATTCATGAACAAGTTTCATGAAAGTTTCATGAATAATAAGTTCATGAGATAATCAATAGATTTCCTATGAATATTCATGAACGTTCATGAACGATACAACATAATGAACATAAAGTTCATGAACTAATTTGTTGTTCATCAAACCTCATGAACTGTTCATGAAATACATTCACGAATAGTTCATGAACAGTTATTCATGAACTACATGTTTCATTTTTGATGAACTTCACATGAACTATTCATGAACGGATATGAACATTCATGAACGACCCATGAAAGTTCATCAATTCATGAACAAATTTTCGCTGGGGAAGTTTTGTTTAGTAATAGACCTTAATACTGTTCGTTAAAATTACCTTTTCAGTTTGTATAAACTGATAGTTCTGGCAATAATTATTAATGTTGGGTGTATTGTTTACACGAGGCCAGCCAGACCTCAGACCGGCCTTGTGTGTTCACTATTCAATTGCTATAAATAAATACAAGTTGACCAGAAGGCCTAATGTGCTTACAGGTATATCAATCTCTTTAAACCACCTCTAGAACTGTGGGAGATGGCAATTGTCTGTCTAATGCATGTTCTACTGCACGATAGACCTCTTTCATAATGTCGGTCAGTCTAAATATTCTGTTATACTGTATGTTTAATACAGACACACAAACAAGGTCTTAAAGGCTAATTTAAATCAATATAAGAATATTTAATTTGGGTGCCATTATGAAAGAGGTCTATGTCATATTTACCTGAATGCTCTCTATTATATATTCCTTACACCCATTTGGTTGAGCAGCAGCACAATAAAGGTGCATTTATAGGCAGGTCCTTGATTGGTAGCAGCAATGTTTTTTTAACTAGCTGCATGACCAAGTATTAACCAGTCAAAATATAGCTGCATGTTAATATTATTATTATTATTATTATAATTATTATTTCATCATGAAGGAAATGCATTTGCTATGTATTTGTCTATGTATTTGTCAAATAATGCACTCAAACATTTGACAAAAGAAGATCCAATAAAGGCTATTGTTGCAGAAGCTCACAATAATGCTCATAACTGCCAATTTTCCTCATTTCTATGTCTCATGTCACTATCAAGTTCTATTAAACTTCCTTAGATGTGTGAAGTTGATCGTTCAGGTTGTTGTAGTCTTGAGAAAGAATGTTGTTGGCTATGCTATGTTTCTAAGCTATATATGTTAATTTTTATTCAAATGAACATGTTCCTTACCACTATTTCGCTGCTGTACTGTACTAAGATGATTTTGAGCTGCTTTTTCTGCCCAACCACTTTTTGGCTGAGCTGTCTCAAGATTATTTTGAATTACTTTTCCCTCCTGATCACTATTTGACTGCTGTACTATATTAATGACTTTGAACTGGGTTTTTTTCTCCTAACCACTATTATTATTATTATTTTTCTCCTAACCACTATTATTAATATTATTATTTTATTATTACTGTCTTAAGAAGATTTTGAACTGCTTTTGCCTACTGACCACTATTTGGCTACTGTATATACCGTATTGCTATTCTGCTGCTGTATCAAGATGATTTTCAATTAAATAACTTTCCTAAATACTGCATCATTATGCTGCTGTATCATGATGATTTTAAATTAAATATCTTCCCTTGCTACTACTGTATCAGCATACAGCTGTTGCAGCACCAAGCTGATGATTTGAAACTGATTATTCTGTACCTGTGCAGTGAAAGCTCCTAAATTTGGTGCTTCTGTACAACCATCATTTATTTAAAAGCATATGTCTTAGTGGGGTTGCTGCCTAGTAAATTAGTATTACTGTTTTGTACTGAAAAAAAATTATTAAGCATCTACCTTGCATAAATTTTTTGTGTGACGTGGAAGAGCAGGTATAAAAGTACAGTAAGGGCAGGTAAGTTGGTCAATCGATACAGTACTACTGTATTGTAATGCTTTGCACAAATAGTTTGATATTGTTGACAGTGTTTAGTGTTTTTTTCATTCTTTGTTTTTGCGGAAAATTCGAACCGTTCTTGATGCAAAATTAGCTGTAAATGTGCGCTCAGAATGCGGGAAATCGCGTTTGAGAGGTTCTAGATTTCAAAATTTTCAGGGGGGTATGCCCCCGTACCCCCTTCAACAATCCACTTCACAAATTGGCAACAGTCACATTTTTGGCTAGATCCGCCCCTGCCTGAAAGCTAGAACTATCTCGTCAGCGAGTGCTACATTTAATGGGTTAAGACCAATACCAAAACCCGCTGCCGATTCGATACAGATGTATGACCTATTTTTTAAAGACGAACATAACAATTATTTTAAGACAACATTTAATTCAGGTCAAACAGATAAAATTGGTAAAATCGTATATATTAACCATCATTATATATTCGCCTTAAAAGATGTAAAGACCTGAGCTAATCCCTTTGTATATATAGTCATCCAAAACTCTACTAAACATTTATAGTCAAGTCTCATCATGGCAACCCTGTGTACTAACGAAATTAAACTTGATAATGTTAAATTATATACCTCTGAATTTTTATATTTTACGCCGTTGATTTTATGAAGGAAAGTAAAATTTTGTTTGATAATCGCCGTGGGTTGATATTAAAGGATTTTAATCGCGACTCGACTCTTAATACAAAAATGGGGTTGCAACATGGAATTATTATTGCTGTAATCATACGAGACAGGAATCAAGAAGATCTCATTGGAAGGCGCATCTACTTTGAAAACGCATGCACAATACGCTATACCCATCCATAAGTTTTAACGTTAAGCCCGGCGCACACTAGAGCTATCTGCTTAGCCAAACTTCATTCGTGACCGATGGCGTTAAGCCCGGCGCACACTAGAGCTTAGAGCTATCTGCTTAGCCAAACTTCATTCGTGACCGATGGCGTTAAGCCCGGCGCACACTAGAGCTATCTGCTTAGCCAAACTTCATTCGTGACCGATGGCGTAAGGCGTTAGCTCCAGTGTGCGGGGCAGTTTTGTAAGCATTTTGTCACTCGTGCCGTCTTTCACAAATATTCAACATGTTGAATAATTTTTGTCACGAATGACACTTTCCTCTAGTGTGCGGGGAAGTGAAAGCAGCGAGCTTACAACTTTACGGCAATACGCATGCGTGTTGAGGTTCAAATTTCAAAACAACAAACATGGCGGATCATTTGGAGGAAGAAGACGAAGAAACATTGTTGTTTCTGTTGCTTTTGAGGCGACGTCGTAGACGTTTAAGAGCAGCAAACAGACAGATATGGACAAAACGTTGGATTTTAAGAAACGTTGGATTTAAATTCCGGCGATCTCACATCGTAAAGGCATGGATAATCTGGCCAAATATCAGCTATTTGATCGTCTAACATTACATCAGCCACCAATACACTAGGTGCCGCCATGTTTGTTGTTTTGAAATTTGAACCTCAACACGCATGCGTATTGCTGGAAAGTTGTAAGCTCGCTGCTTTCACTTCCCCGCACACTAGAGGAAATTGTCATTCGTGACAAAAATTATTCAACATGTTGAATATTTGTGAAAGACGGCACGAGTGACGAAATGCTTACAAAACTGCCCCGCACACTGGAGCTAACGCCTTACGCCATCGGTCACGAATGAAGCTTGGCTAAGCAGATAGCTCTAGTGTGCGCCGGGCTTAAAAGAAATGTACTTGATAGTTCTGTATTTTATTAAACATATATCATCTGTTTGACATGTATTATGAATATAATTATACGTTCTTAAACCCTAGTTACCGACACTTATTCCCTAACAAAATTGTTATCGGGGATATTAAAATAATACTAAATTGTTTCATTAAATTGTAAGAAAAATATAAAATAGAGCATCAAAAAGCATAAAAAAGCATAAAAATAGCTATAAATGCTTAGAGTGAAAATCTTAAATATCTCGAATGTAGACGAATTTAAACGCACCCCCACCCCCTCCCTTGTAACTACAGGAGTATAATTCACGGGGTCGACTAATCCCTCCAATATGGCCGCCTAATCCCACGAGTATTAATAAATCAACTGATTTGACACCAAGGGTGTGTTTAGAACAAATTATGAATTCATGTCTCTAATCCCGCAACACACAACCCAGATGGGCAACTAATCCCACAAGTATAATAAATCAACTGATTTGACATTAGGGGGATGTGTTTAGAACAACTCGCTAATTATGAAATCGCGTCTCTAATCCCGCAACACCATCTCATTTGTTCATGACTATATTACAAATCATCTGTTTGACACCATGGGGTGTATTTAGAACAAACCGGTTATTATGAAATCGCGTCTCTAATCCCGCAACACCATCTCATTTGTTCATGACTATTACAAATCATCTGTTTGACATGAACGCTTTAATGAACGAGCTCTGATTGGGTAGCTACTGGGGGTCTTTGATTGAACAAGCTCTGATTGGTCATACCCCCAAAACCCATTGTGATAGTAACGCAGACCGTAATTATAAAATAAGCGAGCGAACACGTCTCAAACCAAACGAATTTCAAAACTGGCGAAAACAATTAAACAAAGAAAAGATAAGAAATGGATACCAAACGAGAGAGTTCGCCCGTCAAAATATTGGCAAAGACGAAAACAGAGGAAGAAAAAAGAACGAAAGAACGCAAGGATGAAGGAACTAATAGTAGTGGGGCAGATGAAGAAGGTGATGGGGTTTGGATATACAGAAGTCAACCCGCAGAGATATACCAAAATCAACCCAGTCACGCAGAGCAATATAGTTTCGAAGAAGAAGAAGAAGACGACCCCCTAATCTGGAAATACGTTGACTGTGGGGGTAAATAATTTTATTTCTTTGACAAAACCATAATAGAAATGCGTAAGCAAAACAACTAACAACTTGTAAATATTTTGTGTTATTTACTTTAAGGGGTTATCCCACATTAAAATGAATGAAGAATGAAGACAATTTTTATCAGAAAAACTTTTTGTTTTCACATTTCAACTTTTTGTATTCCATCTTTGTAAAATTCCATGTTAAAAAAACTTCTGCGTCCTGTGTGTTTTACTATAGCTAACTATTTCATCATACGCTAACGAACAACCCTGGCGTAAAACAAGCAATTGATAGAATGAGGGATGACCTGAATATCGCTTTGGACCAGAGCCAATCTCATTCCAATCACAAGTTCGACTACGGGCAAACGCGCGCCAATGTAGTTTAGTAATAAATACTACAGCACACTGGAAGAATTCAGAGTCTTGTACTAAAAAAAGTACAACTTACAAGCAAGAACACAAAGTAGACACAACAGATGTAGAAGTGAACAATATAAAATCCCACCTCCCTTATATACCCAACCCTAATCACAATTTCATCTAAAATTTTTGAGAACACTTTTCGGTATTATCTCTAAAACTTTTGGAAAGACTATTCATCCAAAAAACCCAAAACATTTTTTTGCTACATTTCATCTAACATTTTTTGAGAACATCTTTTTTAAGACCGTAATCAATCAATCAATCAATCAATAATCTTTATTTAAAAACACGGTATCACTTCATAAAAACATGCTCTTCCAGTGAGCCGTTTACACTTTAAAAATCCGGTACACTTTAAAATAATTACAAATGTATAAAAAAATTAATTTACGTAATGTTTAAAATACTTATAATAATATACCTAATAGCTAATAACCTAACTACAATTTTAAAATTTTGTTTCATAATAATACCTAATGACTAAAAACCTAACTACTATTTAATAAGCTTTTAAAAGATCTAATATCGCCCTGATTTCTTATATCTCTCGATAGACTATTCCAGAGAACAGCCCCCTGATAATGAAAGCTGTTTTTGCCAGCTTCAGTATATGGTCTCGGAACATAAACATTACACTCTGAGTTTCTCAGGTTATAGAAATGTACAGAAGATATGTTTTCAAACATATTAGTTAAATAGCTTGGTGCGCTGTCATTGATTATTTTATACATCATTACAGCTAGTTGTTTCGATCTTCTTATTTCTAAATTATCCCACATAAGCTCATCCAGCAACTCGGTGGATTGTCTGTTATAACTTGAAAAGGTAACTACTCTAGCAGCTCTGTTTTGTAACTTTTGAAGTTTATCAGACAGTCCTTTACTGTAGTTTCCCCAGACTGCACTGCAGTAATCAAAATACGGAAGGACAAGTGAATTATACATAGTAAGTAATAATTCAAATAACACAAGATGTCTAACTCGTTTTAATCCACCTATCCCTCCAGATATTTTCTTGGATATTTTACTAATATGATCTTTCCACGTTAAGGATTCATCTATTTCAATTCCGAGATATTTATAGACTTTTTCTCGTTTTAAGAGTTGATGGTTAACCTCAATTTGAAATTGATGTGTGAGATGTCTTATTTTATGTTGGCTTGCTATAATCATATATTTAGTTTTCACGGTATTTAGACTTAGTTTGTTGGCTTATAGCCACGTATGTATTTCACACATATCGTGATTAATTTGTTGCTCTAGTGCATGCACATTATCACTAGCTATAGTAAGACTAGTGTCATCTGCATACATTCGTACTTTAGATGGCAAATCGTTAATGTAAACTAAGAAAAGTAACGACCCAAGTATCGAACCTTGTTGAATTCCACAGGTGATAGTACAACTATCCGACAGGACACCGTTCACAAATGTCTTTTGCTTACGTTCTTTTAAATAGGAAGTAAACCATAATAAACTTGATTGACAGACCCGATATAATTTTAGTTTGTGTAACAAAATTTGATGGTCCATGGTGTCAAAAAACTAAGAAATATCATTCATTCCATCGTAAGATGGCGTCGGGGTAAGAGCTCCGTTACGGAAATTTATATGATTAATTCTGAAATCAATTTTGGTTTGATTATTTTATTTAAACATCAACTCTCTTTTCAAATAAAAATAATTTGAAGTGTTGGGTAATGGCGCGCACGTAAGTATAAAATTACATTGGGTGAGGTATGATGGTCGTGTATAAAGGTTTTTAGATTTTTTTGCTATATCCATCTCATGAAATTGACTTTTTACGATCACCTTGAATGACCTTCATCTCTGGTCGTACAACTCAAGGACGATCACCACAAACTGGTCGTAAAACAAGACCAGGTTTCGTGACATAGATATACAAATTCACTAAAAAACCTCTTGTATACGACCAGGTGCATATCCCTCCTGATTTGATCACTGGTCGCTCTTAACAGCGTGACCACACCTTATAACTATTCAACCCCCTGGAAATATGGGACTGGACTGTGCTCTGATTGGTCAATTCAAACCATACTTGATTCTGATTGGCTAAGAGCTCGGTCCAGTCCCAAATACATTGAAATATATATATATATATATATATATATATATATATATATATATATATATATATATATATATATATATATATATAATATATATATATATATATATATATATATATATACTACAGACGGTACCGTTTCGGCCTTTTGGGCCTCATCAGTGTAGTGCTGATGAGCAGGATGAAATGACTGCTATTTGCAGTCACCCTTGATGCACACAAAATGTGGGACATCAAAAACCATGCCAGAGCGCTCAAACTGCAAGCAGTGAGCGTGCGCACAATGCGTAAGCGACAATGGTTCATCCTGTAGAGCGCTCAATATGACCTAAAGGACATAGAGCGTATATATATATATATATACATATATTAATATAACTACTACATCATAAATATGTCTATACAACAATCAACAGTCCCAAATAGTTTTAAAGTGGCAAAAGTCATACCCTTATTTAAATCTGAGTAACGAGCTCCCTTGAAAACTACCGATTTCAATTTTGCCTATTATCTCTAAAATTATGGAAAGAGTAGTCTATGATCAATTGGCTGAATATTTGGAGCAAAATAATCTTATTACAGAGTCACAATTTGGCTTTAGAAAACGATATAGTACCGAGCTCGCAGTGACTTTTCATTTGGATAACATACGCCGAGCGAGTGACAAGTCAATGTTAACGGGAGCGGTGTTTATCGACCTACAGAAGGCTTTTTACACAGTTGAACATACCATTTTACTGTCGAAATTACCTCTCTATGGAGTTATGGAAGTTGAATTAAACTGGATGAAAAGCTATCTTTCAAATCGATATCAGTTCGTTCAGTATGACAATGCTAAATCAAATTCTGAACTTGTAAAGTATGGGGTGCCTGCACAGGATTCGATTTTGGGACCTTTGCTATTTCTATTACAGATTAATGATCTGCTAAAATGTGTTAAAAACTGCAAAATTCAAATGTATGCTTATGATACGGTAATTTGCACCTCAAATAGTTACGTTATGGTTATTCAGCAAACTTTAACAACTGAAATGAACAACATCTCTAATTAGTGGCTTGATAATAACAGGCTGGTAATAAATTTGAAAAAAGGGAAAACAGAATCGTTACTATTTGGAACAGCCAAAAGACTCTTATCAAAAGAACCCTTGATGGTGTTTATGAATGAAACACTTATAATTTCTGCGGATAGTTACAAGTATCTGGGAATCTGGTTGGATCCTACGTTAAATATGAATGCACATCTGAATGGGGTACTAAAAAGGTATCTGCTCGGATAAAGTTTCTGTCAAGAGTGAGGAGTTCTTTGACTTCTTTGCTGCCATGTTTACAAGGCTTTTATTTTACCAACCATAACGTACTGTTCTACACCAGTATTGAAAGTGTCACAGACGATGATGCAAAATTTTGAACATTTGAAAACAAGAGCAATTAAGATAATCCATGGATCTCATGTAAACGCTGGTGAATGTGGCCTTATGTCAATTTCTAATGTGAAAAAGTTAAAGGCGGCAACTTTAGTTACCATGCCCGCCTTTGATAATTTTGTAAATAAGATCGATCACAATCATGAGACCAGGAGTAGGAAAACATTGTTCAGATTACCCATGGTTAAAACTGAAGCTGCGAAAAAAATTTTTTACTTTCAAGGACCTCACTTTTTTAATGAAATTCCATGCAGTTCAAATTCGAAGTTTGAACTCTATATTACTTTTAAAACTAAGTTACAGGAACATGTTTTATCTTAAAATACTTGATATACCTGTACATTTTCTTATTTATATATATATATATATATTAGGAGTTATATTTTTAAAATTTAGGTAGTTATATTTTGTAAAACATATCCCTCATTGATAACAGCACCATTATAGGCGCTGACGAGGTTATCCTGTATAAATATGCATTTTATTATTATTATTATTAATACCCCCTACAATACTGAGTATTGTTGAATTATGTTCAGTATTGTTGAGTACATATAGTTTTCTTATTTATGTATATATATATACATTAGGAGTTATATTTTTAAAATTTAAGTTGTTATATTTTGTAAAACACATCCCTCATTGATAACAGCAACATTATAGGCACTGACGAGGTTATCCTGTATAAATCTGCATTTTATTATTATTATTATTAATACCCCCTACAATACTGAGTATTGTTGAAAGCCTGTCTTATTTAAAATACTAGCAGAATCACAAAATATCAGTGATGTGCATTACGGTACACTCAACTACAACAGCATATTTATGACAGGTAAAAATGTTGTTTTGCAACACAATGTTGATGATTTGAGACCAGCTGTTCAAAGCCTAGATAGTTTATCTAGTTTATCAAGTCCTAGCTAAAGAACAGTACTAATCATTATTTGAACAACCTATTTAAATATTATCGGCTGAATAGTGACTTACTGTTATCCTCCCTTTGTTTATTTATTTTTATTTATTTATTGTATCGTATATGTAATCCATTGTTGTATGTAATAGTTGGGAAAGTTTATTAAATCATTACAGTAGGAATGTGATATTGCTGTTGATCTGTTCAGTGCATAAAAGTTAAATTAGGTTGTTCAAAGCACCACTGGAGTGGTTCTCTAGCTAGGACTTATCCGCCAAATAAGCTATCCATCTCCATCCACGCTTCGTATTACCAGCCCCAGATGTTTTATTTACATGTGAATTTACATGTGAAAACTTGGGGGAATGTTTATGATCATGCTATATTTTGGTAACAGCCCACATAAAAATGTATGTATAGTATGTGCCATGTTCAAATTAGCAACACTTTTATCTCTGACTCTGTGTGCCTTTCACGCATCATGCGTTGCTTCTTTAGTCTACATGTTCTATCCTTAATAGCGATAATCACATGTACGCATTGCGTACTTATTTTATATTACCCGTCGTGGTATTACAAAGTAATACCACGAGATTTCGGGAAATTAATGATTAAACACAAAAACAAACCCAAGCCAAAGTGAACGCGAATAAGATGAACACCAATAAATAAGTGTTGGTGAATGAAAAGTATAAGCGATAGGTTTGATTTCCAATCGAAAATAATGTAATAATATAGCGGATCTATTATTATAAACTGCGAAGACGTAAACAAAACTCGCGACGAGTTAAAATGCGACATTTTTTCAACCATATTGCAGTCCTCGCTTTACAAACAATCAACGTTCTACTAGAAATACGTGTACGCAACAACCCCTCGCCCGCTAACTGTTTGAGACTTTAAAGAATAAGTATCGACCGTTATGCATTGCGCGCTTGTGTTTATGTTTACATACGGGAATTCTACGCATGTTTCAACTTGATTTCATTTCACCAAACTTCAAATATAATTATAGTATTTAGCTTTAAATTTTTCACTATAGATTCGGAATCGGACCAAGATTTAACTGTGTTGCCGCCCAGAAGATAATAGGGACCTTTAGCACATGACCTTTTTGAGGCGACGGCGACGTGACGATCGAGAAAAACTAGGGCGAGTATGGCGTTGTTTCCGCCAGAATATAAAACTTTAGCTCAGATTCGCGACGGCAACGTAACCGCTTCTTAAATAATGAATAAATTCAAGAGTATTCGAGAACTGCTTCTACATAACTACCTGTACACTGATAATACTATTTCTGACGACGAATTTATCCTTCTTTATGATAGTTTTAAATAAAATACCCAGATTTCAACTTTCAGGGCCATGAGCGTTTTAGCCTTGACAACATCGACTCTGCCGAGTGCAAAGCTGAGTTTCGAGTTGAAAAGGCCGATCTTAATCGTCTTTCAGAAGGTCTTCAACTACCACCGATGTTCCCAACAAAGGAGTGTGTGTGTGACAGTATGCATCGGAAGTCCTATGCATACTCTTCAAAAGAGTTGCGTACCCCTGCAGATACCATATGATTCCTCGCTTTGGGAGACCACTCTCAGTGCTAAGCCTTATAACAAATCATACGTTGGATTTCATCTATGAAAACCGCGGTCACTTAATAACAGAGTGGAACCAAAATATATTGAATCCTCAGGCCCTTCAGAGTTATGCTGATTCCATCTTGGGGAAAGGGTCTACTGCTTCGACTTTATTGATGGAACTGAAGGCCTCTAGGTTGCGTTTTTCGCAACTGGTCCTAAAATGTATGTATTGCAACACTCGAAATTTTCCTTCACCATAAATCCTTTCGATATATATATATATATATATATATATATATATATATATATATATATATATATATATATATATATAATCATAAGGATTTGTGGTGAAGGAAAATTTCGAGTGTTGGAATATATGCATTTTAAGACCTAACCGGGACCAGTTGCGAAAAATGCAACTTCAAGGCCTTCCGGCTGGAATTGAACCCGCGACCCTGCGATGCTAGTGCAGTGCTCTGACCAGTGAGCTACGGAAGCCGTTGCCGAGAGCCTAGTCACGAGTTCTGTATATATAGTGGTGGTAATTACGGGATAAGATTCTGGGTATATTATAGGTAATATTTGGCATTTTACTCGATTAAATTACATGTTTAATTCATAAGGATTTGTGGTGAAGGAAAATTTCGAGTGTTGGAATATATACATTTTAAGACCAAACCGGGACCAGTTGCGAAAAATGCAACTTCAAGGCCTTCCGGCTGGTATTGAACCCGCGACCCTGCAATGCTAGTGCAGTGCTCTGACCACTGAGCTACGGAAGCCGTTGCCGAGAGCCTAGTGACGAGTTCTGTATATATAGTGGTGTAATGCCGGGATAAGATTCTGGGTATTTTATAGGTAATATTTGGCATTTATCCCGGCATTACCACCACTATATATACATAACTCGTGACTAGGCTCTCGGCAACGGCTTCCGTAGCTCAGTGGTCAGAGCACTGCACTAGCATCGCAGGGTCGCGGGTTCAATTCCAACCGGAAGGCCTTGAAGTTTCATTTTTCGCAACTGGTCCCGGTTTGGTGTTAAAATGTATATATTCCAACACTCGAAATTTTCCTTCACCACAAATCCTTATGAACATGTAGTATATATATATATATATATATATATATATATATATATATATATATATTGATAAGTGTTTCATCAACTTTTGTAAGGTCTACATGATATAATTTCTTCTTGATAGATTAGCAATGAGCTAGACAGAAAACGAAGATTTTTTTTGATGAGGGGGATGGCTGCGGTATCGGGCTGGCAGTCGAGAAAGAGGAAATATATGGCCGACTATAGCGAATAACTTGAACTGTCATATAGGCATGTTTGATGCCTTGACTTCTCGAGGAACTAGGGATAGATTTAATTTAATCTCAAAACGGACTGTGCTAAAAACGAAACAGCGAAACGAAACAGCGAAACAGCTATTTTTGTTTTTCCTTTTAACAAATCTCACAAAAAGTTATATATGGAGGTGGCGCCAGGTCAGGACGTCTTCGTGGAGGGTCGGGCCAACTTCGGAAGTGCTCGGCCCATCTTCGTTAGCCGTCGGAACATCATCGGAAGTTGTCAAAACAACTTTGGAATCCGTATGAGCGACTTCGGAAGTGGTCGGAGCAACTTCGCAAGTGGTCGAAAGGTGGTCGGGAATGATCGGAAGGCTCTCGGGAGTCGTCGGGACGTGGTCGGAAGGTCTTCGTATGGCCATCTTGAAGCGGTAGGGATCTGTGAGAGGGTCGTCGGTTGGTCGTTGGTAGTACCAAGGTTTTGCGGCTGTAAGGGATATCAATGGTGGGTATAGTCAGCGGCGGCTTCCTCTTAAGAAGTATTAATCATTCCGCAAAATACACCATCCGACCAGAGCAGGGTTGTGACGGACTGACTGTATCGTTTATAATTATATTCTATACTAGAAATACGTTATACGCAACACCCTTCGCCCACATATACTGTTTGAAACTTTTATAGCGTGTTGCTAATTTACTACTGTAATACAGTACTGTAGTTCTTTTACTTGAATTAGGTATTAGCCCATTTATTTGCAAAACTGAATAAATTTGTAGTGGACAATATCTCTGAGAGCTTTGTGTTGTTTGAATATAATTCTTCCATAGGACATCAAACTAAATGGCGTAAACTTTTTAAATTTTTGGTGCAGTACCTACACTGAACAGAATATAGTGGGGAAGTTTACTGCTGTTTCTACCATAAATCACTAAGAAAGAAATTACAGTACTTGTCTCACAATATCGATGATTCATCAAGGCCGGCGAGAGCAAAACCCGGGCCCCAGGACTGACATGTGTACCCCTCCCCTAAATTTCCATGAAATATATGAATGATCCCTTAATTGCAAGTATATATTTTTAGATACCTCGTACCTTTATAATGTTATTGTATGGTAGTAACGGCACAGTATAATATAAAATTATTGGATAAGGCTATATCAAGAATTATCCCAACCGAGGTCAATGTTATCTGCCAAAGCAGATAACTTTGACCGAGGTCATGATAATTAGCAGTTATTCCACGAACTCGAGTCGTATATGAGCTGATAGCCGATGAGGCGCTAGTAGGTAACCCCCCCCATCCAGGGACCAAAGGATGCCGCCTCATTAGTATTTCAATAGAACAATAGGCAGAACAAAGAGCGTTGCGTACAAAAAGTAATTAGTATTGTTAGTGTGACGAACGCGTGGCGAACGCAGAGCATGCCTTTTTATTAAATATTCCGTGTGAGGGACGGAAGTAATTACCTCTAAGCCTCTTTCACCTTTACGATCCCTAGCCCTAGTCTCGTGTACCTTTGGGACCCCATCGTGTACTTAGGTGGCTCTCTGTGTGTGTATTAGGCCTTCTTTGGCCCGATAAGGCCTTTTGGCCCGTTCGTACACGCTATTCAGCGTTCGATTGAACCTGTGTTTTCACCGCTAAGAGATGAACCCTAATAATTTTGGCCGTATTATGGCTTATCTCGCTTTAGTGTACACAATTCCTATGATGAAGAAACACTTCGGGGAAACAGTGCGAAGAACTGTTCAAGATCTCAAACATATTGAAAAATATAAATATAAACGTCTTGGTTAAACTGGATGACTCGGCTATTTTATGACGCCGTTGTCATGATGTATATTCACGTTGTTAAGGTTAAGATTTGCATACATGTTCATGAATTTGGCCGAATTATCGCTAATTATATCCATGAATTTGGCCGAATTATCGCTAATTATCTCGCGTTAGTGTACGGGATTCAGTTAGAACGAGGATATAACTAACTTAGCAGCTTGAATAAACTTGTCCATGCTATCAAACATGTTTATCTAAGATCAGGTAGTAATCATTTCTGGGGAATTATCACTTATCGAACCTTCGTTTATCGATTAAGCGATTCATGTGTCGAAGAAACACTTCGGGAAGCAGTGTGAACAACTGTTCAAGATCTCAAACATAGTAATAACGACGCTGTGCTACCGCTAGAAATTTCCTCAAATGCTATACGCAAATAGGCGAATATCGCAAATAGTCAAAATGGGGCTCTTACTTCGTTTATTACATAATTGAAATCTTTAGTTTAAAAGTAGGGTTAGTATTCCTTTATTTCAGGGTTAGGACTAGAGTTTTTATTGTGAGTAAGTGTTTATGTATCCCATAATTTGTAAAGGATACATTCCCACATTTAAAACAGAAACTTTTTGCGATTATCCTTACGAATCGATATGGACATAATTTTTGATGAGTTAAAACGACACAACGTTGCTATCGATAGATATACACTATCCTATAATATTCAAACATGTCTTAGCAAACATCGATACCTGTTTGATAGACTAAGCATTCAAGTAAAGAGCTTAAGCCTTCATCACATCTATGAAGAAATGGATGTAAATAATTTCGGGAGAATAATCGCGTATCTTTCTCTCGTGTATAGAATGAGGGATTGTTACGACAGTGAAACGATTCGAAAGGCTGTTCAACGAACAGTGAACGATTTTCAGAACATAGACCTGTCGCAATACAAGCATCGTGGTGGTTCTTCGTTACAATTGCTGGGTCCCATGTTCCTGGGATTTGTGTGTGCCTATATCGTCTGAGCCGTTGCATTTATAGCGTGTCGTCCACTTCTCCTTATTTATATGCCTCCAACCTTAGTCGTGTGAACATGTCTTGCTGCTGTCTGCCAAGTGGGCTACCTCATATAACCCTTCGAAATATTTTTAGACGAATCCGTTGTGTTTCGGCTTGTTGTGGTGGAAAGATTGTGATTCAGCAATCAGAGTTAGATGGAGAAACAGTATCTCCACGACCTGTACTACGACAACCCAGAAAGTCCGGCAAGTTTCGGTGGTGTCGATGCTGTTTACCGTGTCGTAAAAAATGACGGGAAATTTAAACTATCGCGAAACGATATAAAAACCTGGTTAAAAGAACAAGATTTGTATACTTTACATAAACCAGTACGACATCGTTTTAAAAGAAATAGAGTTATTGTCGGAGCAATAGATGAAGAATGGGAAGCAGATTTGGTCATTATGGATTCGTTGAGTAAAGCAAACAATGGCTATAAATACATTTTAACTGTCATTGATGTCTTATCTAAATATGCGTGGGTAGAACCATTGAAAACAAAATCCGGAGAAAATCTGATTAAAGCCTTTAAGAAGATATGTAAGAAAGGCAGACGTCCCAAGAAACTTCATACCGATAAAGGAACTGAATTTACCAATTGCTTGGGGTGTTTGGGGGTGCATTTGGTGTTTCCGGGGTATTTGGGGGGTGCATTCGGGGTGTTCGTAAGGAGATGGGGCGCTTGGGGTGTTTGGGGGTGCATTTGGTGTTTCCGGTGTATTTGGGGGGGGGGAGTGCATTCGGGGTGTTCGTAAGGATATGGGGCGCTTGGGGTGTTTGGGGGTGTATTTGGTGTTTCCGGGGCATTTGGGGGTGCATTCGGGGTGTTCGTAAGGAGATGGGGCGCTTGGGGTGTTTCGGGGGTGTATTTGGTGTTTCCGGGGCATTTGGGGGTGCATTCGGGGTGTTCGTAGGGAGATGCGGGCGTTTGGGGTATTTGCGGGGTGCTTTAGATTGTGCGTTGGGGGCGTTTGGGGTGTTGGGGTATTTTCGGGGTGATCAGATTAGGTATCCTATAAAATTAAAATAATTGAGAAAATAGTTTCATTTCATGTTCAGTCGTGAGTCAGAGAACATGTCTCATCAGTGTGGCATATGTGGAAAGACTTTGTCAAGAAAAGAACACCTTCGCCGCCATATGAACAACGTTCATGGTAAAAAGATCTCCTCTCAACCAATCTCTTCCGTTGGTTTATTCGTCGCATCAAGTAATAGCGCTAACCATAAGAATGTATTTCATTCTGAAGTCACAGACAAGCAATCGGATATGGCTTCCTACGATAGAAGAACGACACATCTCCCGTTTACTAGTGCTGTATCAAACTCACTAAACTCAAACCAAAGCCGAACGTATTCCATTCAGTTAACACACCCGTTTGGACTTATGGTCTCTGGAGGAACCAAGACAGGAAAAACAACGTTTGTCAAAACATTGTTAGCGAACGCTCAAGTGATGATTGATCCTCCACCTGAAAAAATTTTTTTTGTTTTTATTCCGAATATCAGGAATCCTTTGCTCAAATAGAGACCCTAGTTTCCGGTATTCAGTTTGTTCAAGGTTTACCTGATTCCATGTTGGATTCTATTAACCCAAAGATAAGGAATTTATTTATCATTGACGACATGATGGGGGAAAAGGATGCTATCATTGCTAAATTATTTACGAAAAAGTCGCATCATGGAAACCTTAGTGTCATCTATATCGTACAGAATATGTTTCATCAAAGCAAAGATCATCGAACTATATCTCTTAACGCCAGTTATCTGGTTCTAACTAAGAACGTCCGTGATGCCAGCCAAGTGATCCACCTAGCCAAACAGTTGTACCCAAGCAATACCAAATTTTTTCAGCAAGCTTACCAGATGGCAACAAAAGAGCCGTATTCTTACATATTTGTTGACCTAACACCAACATGTCCCGATGAAATACGACTTAGATCCGGAATCTTCCCGACAGACACTCATTACGTCTACCAACCTCGCGTATAAAAACATAGTGCTGTCAAAGGTGTATTCATTTGAGGATGTCCCGCCGTGTGAGAAGGAACCACGATGTTTTAAAAGTATTGGCAAAGTGTAAACCTTCTATGCGAAAAGCGATCATAAAAGCTGCAGATACAGATTTATTGGAAGCCATAACCGAGTGCCTATTGAACATTTGCCGTGAAACGATTAAAATTAGTCCAAAAACCTATAAAAAGCTTACACCATACTCAGATCACATTGAGGCTGTTGCTGATAAGAGAAACCCGATCACGAAAAGAAGGAGGGTTATTGTACAAAACGGAGACGGATTCTTACCTTTTCTACTCGCTCCTGTCTTAGAACAATTGGCGAGCTTTCTAACCAAATAATGGAGCATGTCAAAAGACTGATTCTGGTTCCTGAACACATGACTACAAAGAAACCCTTGGTTCTTCCACTGACTGCCCAAGTGAACCAACTGGATTCGGAAATGGACAATTTGCTGCAACGTCAAGATATAACACAAGAGGATAAAGTGAAGTTGTAGGCAGACGTTTCAACGCTATCTCAATTACTATGACAAACGAATGCATCGGCCTGTTCCTGTAAGTATTACCCATACCCAAACTATCGCAGCAGAAGAAACAGACCACGAACCTTCAACAGAGACAACGCCTGAACCACCTGGAGAAATCGAGAGTGATATCATAGAAAGTGTACCTTCCACGATGAAATCAAGAGCTGTACAACTGATAAAGAAGATAAAAGAAAATAAAGATGTGGTTGGTTGGAACGACCAAGGGCAGATGGTTTTTGAAAGAAGAACTATTCCGGGTACTAACGTCATTGATTTAGTCAACGATACTCTGCGCCAAAGAAAGAATTTCAACCCTGCAGGATGGCAACTGTTCGCAAAAGCTTTAGGACGTTTGAATGTACCCGAAGGAATCGTCATAAACGAAGAGCGTCTACATTTGGTGAAGGAATATAGGAACAAGCCTTCATCTGCTTCTAGCGACCCCCCTCTGACGCCCTCACTACAGTCTCCAGGGTCACCAGCGAAACCAAGAAAGAAACGTAGAAACAAAAATCCATATAAATGGCATTCATAATCTTTTTTTTTTGTAAACATTTTATTGAATAAATATTTTTTACAATTATAACGTGTCTTTTTATTCTTACACAAAATACCATTTACGTATAAAATTACGAACTAATGTATCGTTCCACTCCTTTTGATCAGTAAACATACTAGAAATAGTTGACATGGGAATATTTCTACTACGATGTAAAGCATAAAATAGACAGTATTGTCCACACACACGAGACCACGGTGACTGTAAAGTCTTTTCACTCCAAGTAAATGTACTGCTATGATCTTGTAGAAAGGTTTGAAAGTCTCTGTTGTAAAATTCTGGGCTTTGTCCATAAGAGTCGAAGAATTCTCCTTTTCCATCCGATGTTATGTAAACAGCTACCCAGTGTGTACCAGGTCCATCACTGGGATCCACGTTTATAATAAAACCTCTAGGTCTTTTCTGTATCTGATTTGGTAAACGATCCGAGGGTAAAACATCTGTAAACACTGATGGGTCACTTTGTAAGACACGAAGCAGTTGACGTGTGTTCATTTTAGCTTCTGAAGTCACTTAGTACGTTACGGTTGGCATCAATTTCGATAAGATTTTGAAATTCTCCAAGCACCACGATATTTATAGCCCCAGTTAGAGCCGTACCGAACTTGCATTCTAGGGAGACGTTCCCATCCCTGATAGGTTGAAAATGATCTCCAACACATAGATCAGCTGTTAAATCAAACACGTACAGGGTATAGCCATTTGCATACTCGTCTCGAGTAATACCGTTGCCTTGATTCTGAAACATCTTGTTGGTACCAGCATACAGCGTTTGGAATGCTGAAACATAGTTGGTCCCTGCTGCTCCGGCAAACTTGAAGTGAAGTGGTTTGCCAGGCCGGTGTTCTCCATTCACAGATAATGCAAGAAATGTTGTGTCGTAGTTCTTAAAATTGAAAGGATTCTTGTTATAAACTCCGTTGTAAGCATCTGCATCATCCACCATCCCAATCACAACTCTATCAGGAAGCAGTCCTTGGAATATATTCTGTTGATCTCCAGACATGTTTCCCGTTGGTACGGAGAACACTTTGCAGTTTACACGATTGATAGGGTACTTGGCTGTGATATGTTGAAGGGCTTGTGTATGACCTATCATTGTAGTGGACGAAACGTTAACACGGCGAGCGCGAAACACGCATTCTTCCAGAACCACTTTAAAACCAGGATCTTCTGCGGATGAAACCAGGCAAAAGGGAGCTCTTGATCTCACTAGCTTGAGCTTGATCGGAACAGCGCCAAGGATATATCGTTCTTGCGCGAACAGATCCGAATGAATTCTTCCTTCCATCGCCACAGACTTGCTTAGGCTTGTATGCGCGTGACGTTCCTTTAATCCTTTGTTCGCATCGGCAACTTCTGCTAGTGGATTGACGGCATCCATCCGTCCAGCCTGGTCTTTGTAGAACAACGCTGAAGTTAAGTGAGACGATTTATCGTCTTTGCTAAAGTTCAATACAGTTTCTATATATGCTCGGTAGGGATACGAAGTGCTTGATGGTGTGACCAGTTTGTTGTTCAGATAAATTTCCACTTGAGAAAATAAGGCATGCATCCATAAATTAACAGGACCCACTTGGGCGGTGTCAGGTAAGTTAGTTCCATCTCCATTCGTTATCTTTGCTTTTACGTGAAGGTAACTGTTTGCCAAATCGGTGTAGACATCAGAATTTGCAGCACAGAGAAACTCGATAGTGTCCGAAGTTCCAATGCTAGAAAGAGGATCGATGTCTTCCCAAAATCCTTTATTCATTTCAACTTGAGTGTCAGGAACAGAAAATAAGTCTAGTTCAGATTTTCCACAGGAACAGGAATCTTTATGTAAAGTCTCGTAGCCTTGTGCCATTATTTAAGAAAAGTAGGTTTTTCTTGAGATGTTTTCCGCCTCTTGGTCTGTGAGCGACTGGTAGATTTCGATGAGGCATTGGTTTTTATGGATGCCTTGCGTTTGCGACCGCCTCCTGATTGGTTACTCATCAGTTGTTTAGCACCCTGCCGAGCTATATCTTTGACGACTGCGACACCACGACCTTTGACAGCTTGCTTCACACTTTTCCCGGCCAGAACATCTTGACCGACATCTGTCGCCACTTGCAGAGCTCTCTTTCCAATCGCTTGTACTCCTCGTTTTACCAGAGGTATTGCATATCGGGCAATACTTTTAAAGAAACTTCCAATACCGTAGCCTCTTTGAATCCGTGCACCTCTAAAACCAGATAGACTTCCACCTCGCTGTCCTCGTAAATAATATTGTTGAAACTGCTTTGCATCTGGAACGATTCTAGCTCTCATCTTTAAATAAAATACGGTGATCTGCTCTGTTTAAAGTGAAGTGTCACGATGGACTTCCCGAAACCAAATGACACGTTTTCGTTTTTGTCGTCCTTTATATCTATTTCGATCATCTCGAATGATTTCACCTTCAGGGGGACGTATTGTAAGTTGCGAAAACTAACGTTAACATTTTCCCCGTATTTTCCTTTCGTATTCACAATTCGTAGAAGAGGCACTTTGACGTCGCCAACAAATTGTACATCCACCACATTTGTGTAGAGGTATATGGATGAAAAGCCCGCGTTTACATCTGCTACGTAGGGACTCGTTGTTTTCTTCGTAATCACTGTATCCTGCTGGAATCCTAAAGCCGTTGCGATATCACCCGAGAACCATACCATTGCGCCTTTTTTCACATCGATTATCACTTTGAGCGTATTTTTATTATATGTAAACTTGATCTTAGCTTGTCCTTCTTTCGTCATGCAATGGTTTAAATCTTTAACCAGGTTTGTAACACTGTTGTATTGTGTGCCTTGAATGATGCCCACTTCATCTGGACCTGTGCCAATGATGTTGTAGAGAAAGGTTTGCTGATTGCCGTCGCGTATCGTGCTCCATGTATGAGGATAATTAAACTCGGAAAGGGCTACTTCCCAGTCCCCTGTCAGCTCTAACGTTTCGGCTAGCTTCACTTTAAAATTCGCTACCGTATTATCAGGGAAATATTTCATAGAACTATTACTTGGGAGCGTCAGATAAAACTGTGTTGCCATCTCGATGAGTAAGACACAAATGAACACAAGTTATAAGATTCACACACTTTTATTTCGAAATATGTTTTACATTATCAGCCGGTACCCAAGAATTAAAATCATTTGAGTAACCTAGCCATTTTACATGATATTCTTTGTGTTTACCACGCATGCGAGACTTAATCACATTTTCTATTCTAAAAAAGTCAGTGTCTTTCTTGATAATGCTTTGCAACTCTTGTTCGTAAAATGTTCCCTCTATCTCCTCGTCGTGATAATCAGAGATTTTATACACAGGTGGTCTTCTAGGTATACGCTTCGTTATGGTGAAAACTTCCTCGGTCCAACTGGGTAAGTAGCCTTTCTTGAATGTTCGTCTGGCTTTGCTGATTCGCACTTGATCGCCCACGTTAAATTTATACTTGATGGGCGTGGTAGATTCGTGTCCGTACAATCGTTGCCACACGACGCTTTCATTCTCGTGATTCACATCAACCGGTTTCATTCCAATACTGCGATGTCGCGAATGATTGTAGGAATACACCAGTTTTTGTAGCACATCCATATACTTTAGCGTATTCTTAGCTGTAAAGTATTTCCACATCTTTCCCTTGAGCGTTCGATTAAATCGTTCCACAATAGACGCTTTCGTATCATTATGCGTGGTGAAAAACGATATGTTGTAATCTTTCAAAAGCTTCTGAAATGGTCTGTTGGTAAATTCAGTTCCTTTATCGGTATGAAGTTTCTCGGGACGTCTGCCTTTCTTACATATCTTCTTAAAGGCTTTAATCAGATTTTCTCCGGATTTTGTTTTCAATGGTTCTACCCACGCATATTTAGATAAGACATCAATGACAGTTAAAATGTATTTATAGCCATTGTTTGCTTTACTCAACGAATCCATAATGACCAAATCTGCTTCCCATTCTTCATCTATTGCTCCGACAATAACTCTATTTCTTTTAAAACGATGTCGTACTGGTTTATGTAAAGTATACGTATCTTGTTCTTTTAACCAGGTTTTTATATCGTTTCGCGATAGTTTAAATTTCCCGTCATTTTTTACGACACGGTAAACAGCATCGACACCACCGAAACTTGCCGGACTTTCTGGGTTGTAGTACAGGTCGTGGAGATACTGTTTCTCCATCTAACTCTGATTGCTGAATCACAATCTTTCCACCACAACAAGCCGAAACACAACGGATTCGTCTAAAAATATTTCGAAGGGTTATATGAGGTAGCCCACTTGGCAGACAGCAGCAAGACATGTTCACACGACTAAGGTTGGAGGCATATAAATAAGGAGAAGTGGACGACACGCTATAAATGCAACGGCTCAGACGATATAGGCACACACAAATCCCAGGAACATGGGACCCAGCAATTGTAACGAAGAACCACCACGATGCTTGTATTGCGACAGGTCTATGTTCTGAAAATCGTTCACTGTTCGTTGAACAGCCTTTCGAATCGTTTCACTGTCGTAACAATCCCTCATTCTATACACGAGAGAAAGATACGCGATTATTCTCCCGAAATTATTTACATCCATTTCTTCATAGATGTGATGAAGGCTTAAGCTCTTTACTTGAATGCTTAGTCTATCAAACAGGTATCGATGTTTGCTAAGACATGTTTGAATATTATAGGATAGTGTATATCTATCGATAGCAACGTTGTGTCGTTTTAACTCATCAAAAATTATGTCCATATCGATTCGTAAGGATAATCGCAAAAGTTTCTGTTTTAAATGTGGGAATGTATCCTTTACAAATTATGGGATACATAAACACTTACTCACATGCGCTGTTGACGTCCTAATAAGAAAAAAAAGACACGTATACAAATAAAAACTCTAGTCCTAACCCTGAAATAAAGGAATACTAACCCTACTTTTAAACTAAAGATTTCAATTATGTAATAAACGAAGTAAGAGCCCCATTTTGACTATTTGCGATATTCGCCTATTTGCGTATAGCATTTGAGGAAATTTCTAGCGGTAGCACAGCGTCGTTATTACTGTTTGAGATCTTGAACAGTTGTTCACACTGCTTCCCGAAGTGTTTCTTCGACACATGAATCGCTTAATCGATAAACGAAGGTTCGATAAGTGATAATTCCCCAGAAATGATTACTACCTGATCTTAGATAAACATGTTTGATAGCATGGACAAGTTTATTCAAGCTGCTAAGTTAGTTATATCCTCGTTCTAACTGAATCCCGTACACTAACGCGAGATAATTAGCGATAATTCGGCCAAATTCATGGATATAATTAGCGATAATTCGGCCAAATTCATGAACATGTATGCAAATCTTAACCTTAACAACGTGAATATACATCATGACAACGGCGTCATAAAATAGCCGAGTCATCCAGTTTAACCAAGACGTTTATATTTATATTTTTCAATATGTTTGAGATCTTGAACAGTTCTTCGCACTGTTTCCCCGAAGTGTTTCTTCATCATAGGAATTGTGTACACTAAAGCGAGATAAGCCATAATACGGCCAAAATTATTAGGGTTCATCTCTTAGCGGTGAAAACACAGGTTCAATCGAACGCTGAATAGCGTGTACGAACGGGCCAAAAGGCCTTATCGGGCCAAAGAAGGCCTAATACACACACAGAGAGCCACCTAAGTACACGATGGGGTCCCAAAGGTACACGAGACTAGGGCTAGGGATCGTAAAGGTGAAAGAGGCTTAGAGGTAATTACTTCCGTCCCTCACACGGAATATTTAATAAAAAGGCATGCTCTGCGTTCGCCACGCGTTCGTCACACTAACAATACTAATTACTTTTTGTACGCAACGCTCTTTGTTCTGCCTATTGTTCTATTGAAATACTAATGAGGCGGCATCCTTTGGTCCCTGGATGGGGGGGGGGGGGTTACCTACTGGCGCTAGCCGAGTCGGCTATCATATCAGCCATATACGACGAGAGTGAGTGGAACAACTGTTTTATTATATACACAAGCTCTGGATATGAACAACATAAAATTGCAAGTTTATATTATACAAGTAATTGAATAGATTTTTAAATTTTCTCTCAACATCCGTCATGCGTAATGAAGACAAAATATGAATAATTAAATTATGTTACGTGAAAGTGAAACGCCGATCAATCACTCATGGAAGGCATTCATATTATAAACAGTTTGAACGAAGAAAGTTTCGCACTGCAAAACCACTTTACCGATCAAAAAAACAGTTCAGCAAAGTCAGTTGTAAATGTTCACATTGCAATGGTGAAAGTTGAACACTGTACTTTTTGTCGTGGAGCTTCGCCGACTGCCATGTTTGAATACCAAACCCCGTTCATGTTGACATCAAACTTATTGCATTTTGAATCATTTGGACGCTGAAAGAGACTTTCACAGGCATGATTTAGATGCTTCAAGTATTTTTGGATCGTTTCGACAGGGCGGATGCTTGAGTCTCGAATACGGAAGATTTTGCCGTAGGACTCATTTTTGCTCTTTTGAAATGGTTTTTTTGTAGACTACTCCAGCTATCTTGCCAGACTTTCTCAAGTCTTTGACGAAAGCTTCAAGAATATGGTAAGCTTCAGCAAAGGTAGGGTCACCAATTATGCTAAAACCTTTGTTTGACGTTTTTTGAGAAATCTAAATGGCGCTCTAATGAACTTCATTGTTGTTTTTATTTACAAGCCATCTTTCTGCCTTAGCAGAAATGTGAAATTGCTTTATTAAGCAATAATTTAACTTTGTTTTGGACATTTCTGTTATGTACTTGTCAAATTTCTTTGAACTCGTAAACCATTCATTTGTAAACCAAGTAGAAACGCTAAAATGTAATTTAATAGTAATAGGCATGGTGTAATAGGCATGTAATAGGCATGGTGGTGGGGTCTTGCTGTATATTAAGGATACATGGAATTTTTTGACTAAAGACTTAAATTCCGATCTTGAGATATTGACTGTTGAAATCATTGGAAAATTCATTAAACCTTTCTTAGTCAGCACATGGTATAGACCACCGGCAAGTGAAATGAAGGTGTTTGACTCATTCGAAATATATCTATCGGCACTAGACAATGAAAATAAAGAAACTATAATTTTGGGTGATTTCAATTGCGATATCCTTGAGAGGTCTCATATTTCGCATACTAATAGATTGGTATCCTTATACAACGAATACCAATACAAACAACTAATCAAGGAACCCACACGTATTACAAAGACTACACAATCATTGATTGATCACATAATTACTACAGCACCATATCGTATTCGTAAAAGTGGTGTCTGTCATTTATCTATTAGTGATCATAGTCTGATTTATGCTGTGCGTCGCCTGATTTCGCCACGCGAACGACCACGGTTAATTGAGACTAGAAATTATAGACATTTTGATATTAACCACTTTACTACCGATTTGAATGAAGTGGATTGGGATCAAATCGAAATATCTGATAACCCTAATAATATGTGGTCTGTCTGGAAGGAACTGTTCAATAATGTATTGGATATCCATGCACCTGTAAAAACCAAACGAGTTAGAAATTTGGATGCTCCATGGATAACCACTGATTTAAAGAAACAGATGTTTCGTAGAGATAATTTAAAAAAACGCGCAGTAAAGAATCGTTCTGAGGCAAACTGGCTGGCATATCAAAGTATTAGAAATAGAGTTAACCATGAAATTAAAACCACGAAACGTGATTTTTTTGTTAACAATCTGGAAGTTAATAAAGGTAATACCAAAAAAACTTGGAAATTATTAAATAACTTGTTGAACAAACCAACCAAATTGACCACAGTAAATGCGTTAAAGGATGTTTCTGGAATCAATACTGATTCTGCTACTATTGCAGAAAAGTTCAATAACCATTTTACTGATATAGGTCCCAAACTTGCCGAACAGATCCCAGATTCAATACATGATCCTATGAGTTTCTTGAAACAGACGATGCAAAACTTTAATTTTAAATATATCAGTGTCAAATGCGTAGCAGATACAATTCGCAAAACTCCATCAAATAAGGCCGCAGGCTTGGACAAAATCCCATGCAAAATCTTGAAGAGTGTTGTTGATATTATTGATGAACCTCTATCAAAGATATTTAATAGCTCCATTCAAAGTGGAATTTTCCCTGACGATTGGAAAACTGCTAAAGTGTCACCAATCTATAAGGCTGAAGACAGATCAAATGTAAATAATTATAGACCAATATCTGTATTGTCTGTAGTCTCAAAAATTTTTGAAAAAATTATATTTTCTCAAATTTATGATTATCTTAGTGTAAATAATTTATTATCAAGACAACAGTCAGGATTTCGGCCTTTACACTCTACATTAACAGCCTTACTTAAGGACAATATGTTGTGGCTTAATAATATGGATAATGGTAAAGTTAACATCGCGGTGTTTGTTGACTTGAAGAAAGCTTTTGATACTGTCGATCACAACATCCTATTAAAGAAAATGAAATTCTATGGAATATATAAGAATGAGTTGAGTTGGTTTCACTCATACCTTTCAAACAGATCACAGCACAGTTTTGTGAATGGGGTTTTGTCCAGTGCACGAACTATTAAATGTGGAGTGCCGCAAGGCTCTATACTAGGGCCTCTTCTTTTTCTTATTTTCATAAATGATTTGCCTGGCTGCCTGTCATATACAACTCCGAGTATGTACGCAGACGATACCAGTATAACATTAGGGGACTCTAATATCACCATGCTTGAAAACAGAATTAATAATGATTTAGCAGGATTAAATGACTTGTTGAAAGCAAATCGTCTTAGCTTAAATACAGTTAAGAGTGAATATATGATAATTGGGTCTGCAAAACGAATTGACAAATTAACTGCTGATCCTAATCTTTTAATAGGGAATGTTAAATTGAAGAGAGTCAAATTTAAAAAAATACTAGGGGTTGTTGTTGATCAGAGCCTAAATTGGCATGACCATATAGACAGCATTTGTGGAAAGGTTAAAAGAGGCCTTGGTGTATTGCGAAGGATTCGGGATAATGTTATACCCAGGGACTCATTAATCAAAGTATTTTATACTACTATTCAACCTCACTTTGATTATTGCTCTCGGTATGGGATAATTGTAATAAAAGTCTTAAAGAGAAATTGCAAAAACTGCAAAATAGGGCAGGAAGAATAATTACGCGATCTGGCTACGAAATTAGATCAACTGAAGTACGGGAACAATTAGGCTGGCATAAACTAGAAGATCGGTGGTCATTGAATCCTTATTCAATGACCACCGATCTTCTAGTTTTTGCCAGCCTAATTGTCTAGAAGGGACACAGCTCATGATCACAATATTAGGGGTAATCATGTTAATTTAAGTATTCCCAAACCCAATACTAATTTTCTAAAAAATAGTCTGGCCTATAATGGAGCAGTTGCCTGGAATTCTATACCTATCGAAATAAGACTTTTAGAAAACATTGAAACTTTTAAAAGTAAATTGACCTTTTAACAATATTCAAATATAGTACTTTGCTGTATTATTTTAGTATATATAGTTAGTTTAGTATAGTATATAGTTAATTTTTATGATATTAAATGTAAATTATAGTTCTTAAAATGTTTATCCAGTTGCTATATCTATGTATTTTTAACTTGTACACGGCTCTCTGGAAGAGCATATTTTATGAAGAGACCCCGTGTCTAAATAAAGTTCATTCATTCATTCATTCATTCATTCATTCATTCAGTCATTCATTCATTCATTCATTCAATTTTTTGAAGGCCAAAAATATTTCTAGCAACGCCACTTTAAACGTCGCTGTTTTTCTAAAAATATGAAATTTGGAGAGCTTTTCGTAAAATATAGTTGTTCTATCTACCGTCAAATACTTTCATTCCGAATTTGGTTGCTTTCTGTGTGCATTTTGGTGTACCATTTCCCAGTAAAACTTGAATTTCTTCTTCGTTTAATTCTGAAAATCTGGCAGCCATTTTGCTAGATTTCTCTACTAGTAGGATATGAGCTGATAGCCTAGAGCTATTCTGCAATCTGATTGGTTCCTCTACTTCATATCCAGAGCTTGTGTATATAATAACTCTTAATATCATGCGTAAGCCGAATCCAATACTTGTTTTATTATACATTGTTCAAGTCTTACTAAAAATATACAAAAGTATCTACAACAGGCATTTTTTATTTTGTAATTTTTGCACGCTTGGTCCTAGTGACGTCATCAGCATTAAATCATTTTTGTTTTGGACACCTCCGTGCAATAATTCACAGTATTCAACAGAAATGAGGTCGCACCTGCCAGAGATTGAGAATTCACTGGAATTGAATAATAAGAAACGAGAATGAATTTTGAATGTATAATAAATGCTTTTAGCCAGCGGAATTGGGGAACAGTGTTGAGGTGAACGGGTACTTCGTGTTACTGGTAGGTACGCATAATGGTTGCAACATTTCATTGGTCTGCAGAATACACCAGTCACAAGTGATTGACGTGGCAATGTGGCCGGGCCTCTTGCAAGGTCCCATGCATTTTGTTCCCCTCTCACCGACCTTGTGATTCATGAAATAATCAACCCAGTAGTATAAAAGACACCAAAGGCTGTTAAAGAATGAAGGAAGAAAGTGCATCCTCTTTATTATTCAAATGTCTAGGGGTGCATATGTGCAAATGTATAGGCATCAATTTGGTTTTAATAAGACATATTAGGGATTCTAATCTTTCCTAATTCTGGACATGATACTAATCGGTTAATAGAAACCCTCGGATTGGTAACATGCCAGTTAAGAAATGTCTTGAAGGCATTTTACCACCATTTCTAAATAATAATTTTAATCTCAATGAATCTGTTCATTGCACACATGTAGGAGGAGCATTATCTATTGCCTTAATTGACAATACTGCATTTGGAGGATTGATACAACTTTCAAGTTATAATTAGTTTTTGTACACATATTCATATATATATGTACAATATGTTAATACATTTATATTTGTAATAAATAATAATTGTAATTTGTTAGGAAACAGGACCCCATCAACACCAGTGAATAGCATTGAACAGGCTATCATGTATTAATGTTATTGTATTATTCTTGTTATTTTTATTATTATTATTAATATAATGCCTAAACTTTTCCAATCCCAGAGTGTAAGTGTTGTCAGACTATGTGTATACTGGTTCCAAAAAATTTGACGAACCTATTATTCTGCTTGAAAACCTCTATTGCTTTCATTATATTAAATGCACATATATAACCTATATTCAGGATGACATATGTGTTTTTAAATATAGTGTTTTTTGTTTAACCCCTGGCTCATTTCAATGTTGATTTCTACACAGAAAATTGAACCAGAAGTGGTTTCTTGCAATTAGGAACAACATTGCACAGCGGGGCAGGGGATTTTTCTTGCTAAAGTGGTAAAAATATCTAATCCAAGTGTGGATGATCTAGCTGACATAGTACTCGCTTGTTGTTCAATCCCTAACAATTTCTTTAATATCAATATAATCCAATAGCTGTATTTTACATTGCAAGCCTAGCACCAGCATTGTCCAAGCCTGTCCACAGACACAATATTAAACTTGTGGCCCACTAGGCCTGCATCTACTGTTGGCCTAACATTCAACAGACATTCAACGTTTCGAGCGAAAGCCCTTCGTCACTCAAATCTCAAGACAATCAAAGAGTTACTGTATTAAAATAAACGATAAAGTAGTGAAGGCAGTGGCTATTCGTACGGTAGCAGTAAGGCGGTAGTCTTTTAGAATTCAACGAAATGCTAATCCTAATATCACGAAATACTGAACCTAACCAAATTACTAACCCTCACACAATAACTATTTGAAAAGGCATATTAATGTTTATCGAACTCGACCGGAAAACGCGGGTTGGGAACGAACGCCTTGTCATAGGCTCAACACACACTCACAGTGCACTATAATAATTATTTATTTGAGAATACTAATTTATTTACCTGTATTCGTTTCCGAGCAAAGTATCCATAGGCATAGATGAGTCAGTATCAAAATAAAACTTGCTTGTCCGTCAACACTACATTCTACAGTTTCGGCATATGACATCCTTCAAAACAAACATAATGCATCCGCTGATTTTGTGCGGAATATGGCTTGTTTGATGTAATTATATCCTTTGTCGCTGTCCGTAGTCTTTCGACCTTTTGCTCCTCGGTTTCAACTCGGTTTTGCTCTTGCCGCATTGAACGCCTTCCTCTTCCGCTCCTCTTAGCAATAAATTGTTTTCAAACTCACTTTTTTCAAAAAAACTATATATTTTGGAATAAAACACCTTTGAATACCGTTTCAATTTTTGCACTATTTACCAGGCCCAAGTTTTCCGATGTCGCGCAATCGACGGCCGTTGATGCATATAAATATACCTATAAACTCGATTCTACTTTGCCAATCCCGGTGACAAGGGACTAAACACCGGTCGATATTAGCACCCTCGCCCTCAGGCCTTCGGCCTTCGGCCGGCGCTTCGCGCCGGGCGAGGGGATTAATCTGACCATAATAACATAATTTAAAACTCCAGTCCCCTGTATTTTTGTGGCAAACATAGCCATTTTCGAACAACAGCTTCTATTTGGGTCACGGAGCGAATCCATGAAATTGTGCCGAAATAAGTTTTTCAAATAACTAATTAGTTGTCATTGACTTTTAAAAAAATGCACAGTTGTTCAGAGTTTTTGAGATTTGTTAAAAGGATAAACAAAAAATAGCTGTTTCGCTGTTTCGTTTCGCTGTTTCGTTTCGCTGTTTCGCTGTTTCGCTGTTTCGTGGTTTAGCACAGTCCTCTCAAAACGACTCAAAGTGAAGAACAATCAAGAGCTTAAAAGTACTGGTGATGGTGGTGAGGAAAAAACTGACTATGAACTGTTACTAGCAGAGCTGACACACCTAAGTGATGAGTCAGACAAGAAGACAGAAACAGAAGCAGAAAGAGTAAAGGAAAATACTATTTTGGAAAAGCAGAAAGCCCTTGATGTCAGAAAACAAGCAATGGAAACAATGGGTCAAACCAAAAGAAGATCAGTGGGAGATGGTGAAAACAAAGAAATAATGAAACGAAGATCAGGAAGTGACACAATGGCTTGGCTAGAGAAAAAGTCAGAGAGAGATGCAAAGTTTAAAGAAATCGAACTTGCTGAACAAAGGGAAGAAAGAGAATTGCAGAGACAAGAAAGAACAGAACAGATGGAGCTAAATCAGAAACATTTTCAGTTGCAGGTAGAAAGTCAACAGCAGCAGCAGCAGCAGCAACAACAACAACAACAACAACAACAACAACAACAACAACAACAACAACAACAACAACAACAACAACAACAACAACAACAACAACAACAACAACAACAACAACAAAACTTGTTAATTCAACAAATGGTTGGAATGATGCAGCAACAGCAGCAGCAAATGCAGCTTCTTTTTCAAAATTACAACCAAATAATACGGATTAAGAAACAAAACTGCAAATTGCAAATATTTACCACCTGTTCAAAGATATGACTAAGTAAATTAATATTATTTAAACATCCTTGAAGTAATATATGAACAACGAGTTTGAGTGTTTCATCAGGGGATCCAAACACGAGAAAACATGATGAAAACACGAGCGCCAGTGTTTTTATTGTTTTCGGTAAATCGACTCTTGTATGTGTCGAATCGACCCTTGTGACAAAACGACTCTTGCGACAAATCGACTCTTGCGTCAAATCGACCCTTGTGTCAAAACGACTCTTGCGACAAATTGACTCTATCTTGTACGTGTCGAAACGACACTTGTCTCAAATTGACTATACGCGTACTGGTTCCAAATCCCGCAATCGACTCTTGTACGTGTCGGAAACGATATGTTCCAGCTGGGAAGTTGTATAATTATCATAATTTAAAAATCTAAAACGCATTACAGTTTTAAGTATTTGACAAATGGTGGTCTTATACAATATTATGGTATAAGTGAAAAATGCATGTATATAAATAGTGTTACTGTTTTATACCGCGCAACGAATGCATGCACAACGTCCACAACGAATGCATGTACTTGGCTAGAAAACTGCGGGACGTAGTGCGCGCCCGCGATAAATCTCGCCTGGCATTATATCGAAGCATGCGCACTAGCTGTTGGCGCCAATTCTGGAAGTGACGGTTTGGATTGGATTTCTTTGCAAGAGGGATATTTGAATCGAATACAATTTAGAAGGCTAAACATTCACTCGTTTTTCTACCAGATGTCAATATATACGTTCGCGAAACGCCTCGTAGTGGGGCAGTCTAATTCTAAATAAGATCTCTCTGGGATTCTTCTTTGTGTCGACGTATTTTTAGGTTCCTGATGCTATTACTGACAGTGAAAACGAAGCAGTTTGACTGTTCGACAGTTCAAGATGTCGAAGGAGCGGCAGCCCCATCGAGTCATTACAAGGTGATAGCCCAATAACTCCTGTGCAGCGACTACCAACAAAGTCAGGCATACCAGCTGTTGTTAACGCGTCTTCGTCTCGCAAAGACAAAGTAAGTATTGAGATTTCGATATGTTTATATAAACGTCTATATTATAATATTTCAGTTGAGTGTACATAAACATTTATATCACAGTAAGTCACTGGCACATTGCCGCCATTAACATAATAAGAACTTTATGGCAGTAGTCTTCCTATTTTTAATTTGTCATTTCATCCATGGCAAAAATTGTTCTTTGAATAACAATTATGGGTCATTTAATCAAACTGGTTGTTCAACAAGTTCCATTTTTAAATACTGCAAAAGAATAAAAATTAACTTCCTATCTGAGCCCATATAGTAAAAGAACTTTTACTATCCATGCTGAGCCAAAGTCTATGAGGAGACGAGGAGTAGTGCACTGTTAATTTCAAGGAGTTATTTTAACTCCAGCAAGGGAGTTAAAATAACTCCCATTGGTGGAGTAAAAATTTCGGAGTTAATTTTACTCCTATTTTGGAGTTAATTTAACTCCAACTGATGGCATAATTTTCGTTGTACTCCACGTGGAGTTATTTTAACTCCACTAAGAGAGTCAAAATTACTCTTATTTTGGAGTTAAATTAGTGGAGTTATAACTACTCCTATTATTCTACCACTTCTATCACAGGAGTGATTTCAACTCCAGGTGGAGTAAAAATTGAATTCCAGATATGGTGTTAAAATTTAATTCCAGTGTAAAGATTCTATTTCAGAATCATCCTCAGGGTAACAAATTAATCGACATGATTAACCTTTTGGTAAACAGATAGTCAGATCTTAACACTCGGATAGCTATATGTACCGAAAACGCGTGTCGAAGACACCTGCACATGAATTTCAAGAACCCGGCAGTACCCGATGTATTTTTACAAAACTTTTAGGCACATTAAAATTGATTTGCAGTCAGTTGGCTTTTGTTAAACTGGCATTTTAATTTTATATTTTCGTAAAATTTGTGTTTAATACAACGGCGAAAAGTGGCGGATGAGCCCTGCGACCCCCACGATGCTTACGAGCCCCGAAAAGGATCATGGATATATATCACAAGCACCACGCGGCCATTTCGAAATGTTTGAATGTCGAACTGGAGTTTGTTGGTGTTTGTTGGTAATTTTTGATATTTAATTCGAATTTCTTGGTTGTATTTTTAGATGGTTTTCAAAAGGACTCGTTGCTTTCCTATACTCGTAGGCTTAGACGAGGATTGCAGTCATATTTTTGAAGGTAAGTCCGTGTATTTGTATAATCATTTAGTCAGCGACTAGCTATTTAAATAAATGCTGTTTAATAATGCACATTTATTTATTCCCTGTTCATATTTAATTGTTTATTTTCATAAGAATTGTAATAAAGGATTGGATAGTGATTTCAGACGTTAATAATTGAGTTATATTTTCCTGTATGTTCGGCATGAGTCACACTATTTTGGTTTGAATCACAGTGTAGATGTAGCTGTTATTTTTTTCAGATTCGATTTTAACGAAGGCTTTACTATGCTTAACATTGTTTGAATTTGTTTATATATCATTCTCAAACATTCAAAGTTCGCAATCCATGAAGAAAACAATTGTTGTTTTGAAATGTCTGCCGATTATTTACTTCATCATTCTTTCTCTACTGGTTTGCTACTTTGCTCCCAAATATTAAGCAGAATTCAGTTTATTTTACCAAATTAAATGACTAGAAAAGATTATTCCATACAATTTTGTTTTGTATATTTATTCTTACAAAACGAATGAGATGACATCAAGAAAATATTGCACAGTTTGTAGTTATTAAGTGCAGTTTATATAGTATTATAATATATTACAGTCTCATTGACTCAGCACTTCATTCTAGCACAAGTGTGACTGTATTTTCTCTGTGATAAAGTCCCGAGTCATTATTTATGAAATAAAAACTTGAGCAGTTAAAAGAGAGTGATGAAGGAAAATTTTGAGTGTAGCAATATATACATTTTAAGACCAAACCGGGACCAGTTGTGAAAAATGCAACTTCAAGGTCTTCCTGCTGGAATTGAACCTGTGATACTAGTGCAGTGCTCTGACCACTGAGCTACGGAGGCCGTTATGCCGAGAGCCTAGTCACAAGTTCTGTATATTTAATATAGTGCCATAGTGGTGGTAATGCCGGGATAAGATTTTGGGTATATTACAAGTAATATTTCACAAGTTCTGTATATATAGTGGTGGTAATGCCGGGATAAGATTTTGGGTATATTACAAGTAATATTTGGCATTTCACTTGATTAAACTACATGTTCTATGGATTTATGGTGAAGGATACCACCACTATATATATATATATATATATATATATATATATATATATATATATATATATATATATATATATATATATATATATACAGAACTACACCTAAGCATACCACCACTATATATTATATAATACATAACGCGTGACTAGGCCCTCGGCAACGGCCTCCGTAGCTTAGTAGTCAGACACTGCAATAGCATCGCAGGGTTGCGGGTTCAATTCCAGCCGGAAGGCCTTGAAGTTGCATTTTTCGCAACTGGTCCCGGTTTGTTCTTAAAATGTATATATTCCTACACTCGAAATTTTCCTTCACCATTTATAAATATATGGCATGGGTAACTGTAACCACAAATTGAGTTAGATACACATAAGCGACCGCTCATTATTTATGGATATACTGGGTCAGCTCACAAAATATTTTGCCCTCCAATCCTTTCTACTGCTACCGGTATGAAAAACACAAAGTTCTGGTGTTAAGTGAGACAGAATCAACAGAAAATCATAAATTTTCTTACAGTATTTCTGTTCATGTATGAAACAGGGTTTTAAAATTCTGAGACGAGACTATCTCACCAGTTTGGAAATACACCAGCCATGCAACTTTCATAACAACAACATGTGTTTCCATATTTCATATTGGATGTGCCAATGATCTCACTAGGATCAACAAGGTTTTAAATTGACCAATTATGCTTGTTTGGACAAGCTTCAAAATTTTGTATTCGCAGATAGATTGGGTCATGAAAATTTTTGAATTCAGTTTTAAAATATTCCATAGCCAGTAAACCCTACAAATATATTTGATGTTGGCAACAAGATATGAATTTTATGTTCAGGTTACAAGAATGCCACTCAATTCCTGCATGTAGTGGATTATGGATTCTATGTGTTTTATTTCTTGCTTCTCCGTAAACAACTTTAGAGTTAAATTTATTTATAATATGTTTAGGTATAGAACATGCACAATGATTTTCATAAATTAATCACTCATCATTAATTATGCAGTCTTTAACATTTTTAAAATTTACATTTAAAGCAACTAACATATAATTTTAATTTCAGAATTTTCTAGACTTAATTCAACAGTGCGAACAGGTTAATGCCAAACAAGTTACATGTACATGACTTATTTGGGGATAAGTTCCTGGGATCACCATCATGCATGACAGAAGAAAGAAAATAAAGATATTTTGCTTTACGCTGTGTGGAAATCATCTTTATAATTGGTTAGTACAGTACCTAATGTATTATGAAATTTGAATTACTGTATTACATTTTTACATATTGTGTACATGACAGTTGTGTCCAAATTAATATATCTCTTATCATTTAGTTATTAGAAGGGTTAACAACTCTGACTCTCATTACATTTTATACTGTATCACATTTTTATCTTGTTGCAGATTACAGTATTTATATATTGTGGCAATCATATCCTCATTACATATTGCCATTCAGTTAGTTACAACTTATAAATCCATAATATATGAGTTGGTATGGGCTACCTAAGCAGCCACACAATAGATCCTAAAAGTATTATATTTAATTAAATGTAGCAATGTCACTAAAATTACATTTGAACCTGTGACAAATTACTCTGTACTCAGCCTCATATCCAGGGTTATTTACTGACGTTAAAGTGCCTATGAAATGAAAAAATCCAGTTTCCATACTGTCTTTCCTTTGAAAGTAGATTTTGAATAATGACGAAATCTGTTAATTTCTTTATCACTCACCATTGTCTAGTTATAAGCATTTGAAATTTTAGCGTGATGACGTCACAAGGTGGACGTGCTGTACTAGAGAAATATTAAAGTCTTGATATTTTGTGAAGTATTTACACGAAAACTACGAAACTTAGTAGCGTTTCAACTACCACAATATAATCTAGGTGATAAACTACTTTTTGTGATCACCATGGTAATAAGCTAGGCTCCAGGCACCTGAAAAGAGTAAATAAAAACTTGCTCTAGTTTTAGTATGAGGCATTGTTTAGACAAACACTGTCATCTCTCATATTAAGGATGTCATGCCAAATACATAACCAGAACAAAGTCAACAGCAAGTATCCAGAAAACAAGAAAATTGCATTTTATGAAATAAGGGTAAAAGGGTCTGGAACCTAGCATGTTTCCATGGTAACTATACAAACATCAGTGGTGAGTCGAGCACTTAAAGGACAACATTGCTACCATGTTTCATCTTTGTGCAAGTCATACTTTATGAAATATCAACACTTTAATAATTCTCAGGTACACGTTGTGACGTCATCACGCAAAAATTTCAAATGCTTATAACTAGACAACGGTGAATAATAACAAAAAAATTAAACAAATTTCATCATTATTCAAAACCTACTTTCGAAGGGAACACATTGAATATCGATTTTTTCATTTCATACTAGGCAATTTAAACATGTGAAAAGGAAATTTGAAATTGCCCTAACATTGTCTTGTGTGTTTTGGTCAATGTAATATGCTAATTATGTACCAAATTGTAACAACAACCAAATTGTGGTCACTTATAGACAGTGTGTTTCTACAGGAAGGATATTAGCTGAAACCCTGCTCTCATCTATGCAATGCCAATGGGAATTAACCAGTAAAGCAATTATGCTGCAAATTTGAGTCATATTTGATTCAGACTGCATTAAAGTGTCTACGAAGTGAAAAAATCGCTAGCATTTTTTTGCTCTAACGAACAAAGTAGCACGGCAGGATCATTCACTGAAAATTTCAAGTGAATCTACTGCAGAGTCTTCAGCTATCAACTCTCAAAGTTTGTCCATTGGCATAGTTTAACGTTACAAAATAGGGAAAGACTGGGATTGAATATATGTGGTATATGACGTATGCAGGTGGATCATTAATGTTCAAATCCATTCTTCTTATGCATAGTAAGTACACCTGCATACGTCACAAGACAATAAACCGCGTGTTTCAGATTTCACCAAAAACATTTGGCCATGCCAAACTTTGAGGGTTGATAGCTCGAAGACTATGCAGCAGATTCACTTGAAATTTTCAGCGTACGCACCTGCCGTCCGTTAAAGCAAAAAAAATGCTAGCGAATTTTTCACTTCATACACACTTTAATACACTGGTGACCATGTTTCATTTTTTAACTATGTAATTCTTGATGCATGTAGTTGATTATATATTATTTTCTTTTTTTGAAGGAAGATGAATGTATTGATGAATTGATAAAGGACTTTTGAGCCAAGCAAATTGGAGCAGGTGAGCTGGCTTATGTATATCCCCTTTACATGGTGGCAGGAGTGAAATCGTTGTGAAAATGAACTCACTGCTAATTGGGTGTTACTATATATTTAAAATTGTGTATGCATTGGCCAGCAATATTGTGTACCTTTCCTGAAAAATACACTCATGAGTAGAACAAATGCAGCAAAGATCTCTAGGAGTTGGACTAGAGGTGAACATCTTGATGTATTAGTACATTCTTTAAGTTTTTATTTGTATTAAGTAACCATATTATTATATTTGTATACACTAAGTAACTATTGTATTCTATTTAATAATTATTTAATATAATTACAGTATAACTGTTATTATAATTTTAAAAGAGTTTAATAAATTAAAATAAATCCATATTGACTCTTGTAGCTTTGATTTCATTTTCGGTGTGATTATATGTTTACCCCTGCATATAGTTATTTTTGTATTTCTCTAATTCAAGTTTTGGAGTCATATTTTTGGAGTAGGTATCTACTCCAACAGGAGTTATTTTTACTCCAATTTTGGAGTAGCGATTACTCCGAAAATGGAGTTAAAATGTTGGAGTAAAAATTAACTCCAAAAAAGGAGTCATTCTGTACCTTTTTTTTCTACTCCACTTTTGGAGTCAAATTGACTCCAATTTGGAGTAGAAATTTACTCCTACAGGAGTTATTTTAACTCCAATTTTGGAGTCGTGTTTACTCCAAAAATGGAGTTAAAAATTTGGAGTAAAACTAACTCCAAAAATGGAGTCATTCTGTACCTTTTTTTTCTACTCCACTTTTGGAGTCAAATTAACTCCTTGAAAATAACAGTGTGTATTTATATATACACCTTTAGTCCAAATATTTAATTTTCCTGTCAAACCTTTCTAGCAATTTTTACCTCTGTCCTGTTCTATATGGGAAATATTATTTAATCACATTTCTACGGTCTGTACTATGATATACATGGGCTGCACACTCTTTGGGAACCTACAGGGCTGTAGCGCTGAACATTTTCATGTTCTGGAACTCTGTCCTAAACACGATGTGTAGGTGCGAAGATGTTGTGTAGGAACAGAACTGTACAGATTAGAAATATGATTACTGATATTTTCCCCAAAATAGAATACACACCAATCTGGAAAAAAGAAACGTTGTAAAGATAGCAACAAAAGAAGAAGGAGAAACTACTACTTTATAAAACAGAAAGGAAAAAGAAAATTAGTAGCCTAAAGACTTCTTTATAGTTCATTTAAAATCTGAAAATGATAAGAATTGTTTCAATTATGTTCATATTTTTAGTGCCACCACTATCTACAACTAATAACAACAATGACGACTGTGCCAGTGACTTACTGTGATATAAATGTTTATGTACACTCGACTGAAATATTATAAAATAGATGTTAAAACATATCGTAATTACTTTGCCAGACGAAGACACGTTAACAACAGCTGGTATGCCTGACTCTGTTGGTAGTCGCTGCACGGGAGTTATTTTAAAATGTTGATTCCAAAAATTTTTAAATGTGGAAAAGAAAAGAAAATGCCAATTATTGACAAAATGGAACATGTACTAGACGAGGATGAAGATAATGAACATGGTGATCATACTGGTGAGTTTTCTATTTACAGTATCGATGCATGTTTCTCTTTTATAATATAATTTGAGAATTTGTTTAACATGTTCACAATAGGGTTGTGTCGATGTTTCAGAATTACATGTATGCATGACATTGCAACTGTTATTTGTTCTTATAGTATATTTGTTCTTAAAGTATATTGTGTCTTATAATAACAATTGTTGTAAATGTTGTGGGATATACGAGCTTGGAAAGTTAATGACAAGCAGATGCTCTTCTGAGCTCGCGACTCGTGTGGGTAGAGTTGTAGTTGGTTATCTCCTGTGTTTCAAAGGTTTTTCTCCAACTTTTCCCATCTCTCCAATATCAACCCTCACAGTAACCTCTTAGCTGTACTCCGAGGTCACGCAGACATGGATTATATTATATGGTGCTAATTTACTGTATGGTGCCTTAGTTGCTTTCAACTTGGCCCCGTCAAGCTGCATCCTTTTTGTTGTTTGTAAGATGATTTGCACCTACAGTGCAGTACCTGTTATATTAGTAGAAACTAATATGTATATGTTGCTAATACTTTTATCTCATTGGCTGGTGGCTATGCTACTCGTCAATAAATACAGTACAGTACCAAGCAGTGATACAGTGAATAATACATGTACCTGTACATAAAAACTACAAGTATATATTAAAGTTGTTAGTTTTTGCTACTCAAGCTGTAGTATGTATTTACATCACCTTTATATTGTGGTACATGTACCTTAGCATTATATGTATATAATTTCTTTCCCATATTTTTCATCATACAGTAGTTATAAGTACTGTACCACTACCATAGCGTATGTTGATATATTCACTGTCAGTCTTGTTTATTTGCTGATAATAACAGCAAAAATGCAGCGCCTCAAGACAAAGTGTTAATTATTGTGAAGGTGAGAACCGGACTGGTTCATTTCACATATAATCACAAAATTAGTTCTCACACCCAGATAAATAATAGCCAGCCGTGCTCATATGAACAGGGTCTAAGAGTATGGGATCACTGTATAAAGGTAATAATCCTTTTTGAAACATTTTGAATTACATGTTTATAACTATCAGCTGTACAGTACATAAAGACTTATATTAAATATATCTTATTGCTAGTGAAGTGGGATGAAGATTTCCCGCATAAACTAAAATTCGGCGAGCTAGCCTGGTTAACAAGGATGAATGTTCTTCATGGCGTATTCTGATTTGCTAAGACCATCTCGCTCCAGTACTTCTGAGCGCTTTTCCATGGAAGTGAAGCGAATACGTCCCATATGAAATTGACTTGACATTTATTGCACCCTGGTGAAACTCATATGAACAGGCCCCTAAATCAGTGGTTGGAGTAAGACAATCTAATTTTCAGTTTTTGTTTTTTTAGGATGCTGGAAAAGTACAAAAATGCATAGAAAATTTGGCACAACCCCATATTGTGACTTTGGGCAGCATCCTCAACTATGACAGAGTTTTTATTTCAATTGAGCGAAAGGGGTTCTGCACAATTGCAAGCGCCAACAGCTGTTTCGAGGCAATTATTGCCTTGTTGGCAAGTTTTTACATCTTTAACATTGAATATAGCCATGTTGGTATTTTATGTTTCTTAGAAACAATTGTATTTGGTAGTACTAAACAAGGAGGTCAATTACCGATAAGAGTAACTTCATTTTTCAATGCTTTGTCATAAATATATCTGCATAGGGCTAGCTGTTCAAAGGGTTATAAGTGTGTGAACAGAGTTATAAAGATGACTGCAAACATGTTTGAAAATATTAAAGTGCCACTGAGATGAAAAATTCGTCTATCCAATTTTGATTTTATCTAAAAATAATTTGAAAATGAAACAGAATGGGCTTTCTTGGTTTTTGAATACCTCATCTCGTTCCAGAGATATTCAGGTTTTTGAAACATGCAAATTAGATGCCATATGACTTCAGTTTCTCATACAGACTAAATAAAATTTACAAATGAGGAATTTCTCTGCAAATAACAAGCGGAATGTTTTGAAAGTTGAAACTTTGCACATGTATGCCAATGATGAAAAGGTACACCACCGTATACAGTATGTTGTTGCCATGGAGATTGCTTGGCGTCAGATCTCTTCCACTTGTAAAACAAAATTTGCTTATTTCTCCTCTATCAAACAACGTTTACTGTAGTGGATAGAGTCGAAGATTCGTACACATGTAGATATTGTATTGCAGAGGTCTAAATCATCTTATTCTTTAAAGTGTTTATGAAACGAAGATTGAGATGACTTTTTATTGATTTATTTGAAAGAGAATGGCGTTTGTAGTTCTTCCATTATCCATACCTTATCTCGTTATCGAGTTATTCAAGATTGTGTAATATGACCTATGACGTCACTAGTTGTACGCACCATTATGACGAATCAGAAAATGAAGCATATCTTCAAAACTATTGAACAAAATTCCTTGAAACTTTGCAAAAGTATACAGGTCACTAAATTGAATAACCCACGTAAACTTTATCGTTGCCATGGTAACATATTAGTTCCCAGACTCCTTTATTCCTCTCATAAACTTGTTTATATTCTGCCTTTTCTAAACCAATATTTAACTGTTGATCAGTGGTGTATATTTTCAATAGTATTGCCAACAAAACAGAGCAACTTCGAGTCAAACTCTTTGTAGGGCAAAGTTGACGTGTGGATATTTAATTTGGTGACCTGTATACTTGTATAAAGTTTCAAACAATTTTGCGCAATATTTTTGAAGATATGCTTCATTTTCTGATTCATCACAATGGTGGGTACATCTAGTGACGTCATAGGTCATATTACACAATCTTGAATAACTCGAGAACGAGATAAGATGTTAAAGAACTACAAACGCCATTCTGTATCATTTGAGAAGTTCTCTCAAATAAATTATTAAATCATTAAAAAGTCATGTCAATTTTCGTTTCATAAACACTTTAAGAAAGATACAGAAACTAAGATTTTAGTTTTTTAGTTAAAACCTCCTGCTTCCCAGCGATCTCCATGTCAACAACATACCATGCACGGTGGTGTGCACTTTCATCATTGGCACACATGTGCAAAGTGTCAAAATCTTCTGCATGTTATTTGCAAAGATATGCCTCATTTTGTGAATTTTCTTTAGTTTATGTGAGAAAATGACGTCATACGGCATCTAATAACCTGAGTATCTATGGAACGATATGAGGTATTGAGAAACTGCGAAAGCCATTCCGGCCCATTCTGTTTCTCTTTCAAAATACTTTTAGATAAAATACGAATTTTTCATCTCAGTAGCACTTTAAGACTAGGAAATCAAATTGCTCGTCCGATTAAATTTTAACATCGGTGCTTGTTGCTCTTTGAACAATTGGGCCCTAATAAATAGCACGCTTACATTTTGTTTTGGAGTTGGATTTGTGTTAAATTGTTAGATTTATAATATGTTATCTATTGATACAAATATATTTGTTCAAAAAGCCGAACTTTAATTTGTGTATTTTATATTATTTTATATATTTATATTATTATAATATATATATATATATAATTCAATCATTACATTTGTTATGGTATTGTCACATACTGAATGTATACTTTTCTAAACACCGAGCTGAATCGTCAAATTGATTCCTTACTTTCCAAAACAGCTCCGCCGCTTTCTGAAACGGCCATGGTAAAAAGCTGAAATAGCCCCTGCTTTTCCCATAATAGCCCCTTTTGAAAGCTGAAATAGCCCTTCTTCACAAGAGCCAAAACAGCTCTAAACACCGAGCTAAATCGACGTGTTTTAGGGGCCATTATGGCTCAAAAAATGAGTCAAATTGACTCCTTACTTTCCAAAACAGCTCCGCCGCTTTCTGAAACGGCCATGGTAAAAAGCTGAAATAGCCCCTACTTTTCCCATAATAGCCCCTTTTGAAAACTGAAATAGCCCTTCTTCACAAGAGCCAAAACAGCTCTAAATACCGAGCTAAATCGACGTGTTTTAGGGGCCAAAATGGCTCCAAAAAAGGAGTGAAATTGACTCCTTATTTTTCAAAACGGCTCCGTAGCTATCTGAAACGGCTCCTCGTTAAAGCCGAAACAGCCCCTATTTCTTCCATAACAGCTCCTCTTGGTGGCTGAAATAGCTCATCTAAATGGAGCCAAAACGGCCCCATGTAGAAAGCTAATCGACGCTTTTTAGGGGCCATTATGGCTCCGCGTACGGGCCAAAACGACTCCTTGATTTTCCGAAACGGCCCCACAGTTTTCTGAAACGATCCTGGTCAAAAGTCGATTCAGCCCTTGCTTCTGCCAAAACGGTCCCTACTTAGAGCTAAAACAGCCCCTACCCTGAGAGGGCCAAAACGCCCCTTAGGGGCCGCGTTGTTATAGGTGCCATTTTGGCCCCAAAAAAGATCTATTTTGCGGTCGCCGTTTTGGCCCCATTTTTGGAGTCGTTTTGGCCCTTTTTCATTTACAGTGTACACAAATTTTAGAATTGCCACAATGTTGTTTGCCTGCTTTGACGTCATCCTGTGCCTAATTAACATATAAGTATAACCTCGAGAAGCGAAATAGATATCGAAGAACTGCCAACACCATTCCTCATAATTTTAGGTGTCCTTTCAAACAAAATATTATCATTTTGGGGGTTAGTGGCACTTTTTGGGGTTTAATGTGTTAAGTGAAGTGTTTAGTTCTAGTAATTTGAAGATTCAACCATTTAAGATTCTACCAATTACTAGAACTAAAATATTATTGATAGGTAATGTATTCTTGCCTATTTTTGCATATACTGTTAGTGAATTTAGGTTACCGGTATAATATTTTTGAATATATTAAAAATGTGACTTGCAGCTTGGTTATTTCAATATAGTAAATTGTTTACTACTCAAGCTTTAACGCACACTCAGAAAACTGTTTCTGAACCCCAGACGGGAATTGAACCTGTAACCTTCATGATCTCCGGTTTAAAGCTTGTGTATATTGAAATAACATAGCTGCAAGTCACATTTAATGAATTCTGATAAAGATATACAGATATATTGAGACTGCTGAATTAGCAGTATGTATATGCTGCATGTACCAACAAGTAGCTCAATGGTTAGAGCATCTAACCATAAACCGGAGATCAGAAGGTTGCAGGTTCGATTCCCGTCTGGGGCTCAGAAACATTTTCTGCATTTCACAATTTACAATATTTCTGGATATTTTATATTATATTTATTTTATATCATTTGAATATGAAGTTTCGTGTGAATTATTCACATGTGATTTTGAAACATGTTTATGTTTTACATGTGATTGTTTCACATGTTCCAAAATCACATGTGAAATGTTCACATGTGAAATGTTCACATGTGATTGTTTCACATGTTCCAAAAACACATGTTGTAAAATTTTCACATGTGAAATCATGTGGAATTTTCTAAGTTTGTCTGTTTCGATCTTTTCTTGAAATATCATAACCAGTGAACTCGATCTCATGGTCGTTAACTGAGTTGTCTAAGCAAGTGTCGTTAATGGTCAGAATATCCGAGGGCTGATCACGTATACAGACAAGAAGTTCGTCTAGATTTTCTAAACCTATAAGACTTGAAAAAGGTGAATTACGCGACGGCAAAAAAATATTATAAATGAAAGTGGTTGTTTGGCTGCACTTCTTGTAGCATATGCCATATTATTATATTATTATTATAAGCATTTATATTGCGCAAATTAGCAACAAAATTGTTCAAATGCGCATTACAATCATAAAAACCTAGCCACTGTAGTAACTGTTAAAAATTACATAATCAATTATTGATTGCTACTTTAAAAAGGTATGTCTTAAGTGATCTCTTAAAAATGTTGACATTAATACTTTCCCGAATTCCTATCGGTAGTTCATTCCATAGTCTGGGTGCTGCAGCCGAGAAGGATCGGTCGCCAAGTGTTTTAAGTGATTTGAATTTAGGCTGTTTGAGTAGGGTTCTTTCTCAAGAGCGAAGACTATATCTACTGTTATTACAAAGAGTAATAAGATCTCTAAGGTAAATTGGACATTGATCATGCAGTATTTTAAAAGTAATAAGAAGAATTTTAAACTTGATTCGAAAAGACAGGGAGCCAATGGAGTTCATATAGAACTGGCGTGATATGACAGAATTTTGAACGTCCAAGGACAACACGGGCAGCTGTATTTTGCACTCGTTGGATCTTCTGAGTTGGTAGGCTGGAAGACCATAGATAAGACTGTTACAATGATCAATGCGTGATGAAACAAGGGCATGTACAAGTGTTTCAGCAGTAGAGCGGGAGAGGTATTTTCTGATCCTACGTATGTTGTATAATTGATAATAGGCAGATGAACAGAGTTTTGTTATGTGATCAGACATAGATAAATTCGAGTCGAACCAGACACCAAGGTTACGTACTTTCGAAGAAGGATTGATACTAGTATTGCCCACAAGAACATGCACCATCAATGTTTACTTTAGTAAGTTGTTGTTTAGTTCCAATGATAATAAATTCCGTTTTGTTGTCGTTAATCATTAAATTATCATTTAGCATCCATTGTCTAATATCCGCAACACATGCCTCCATCGATGCTAGTGCAGACGCTTGATTGACAGAAGAGTCTGGTTTAAAAGATACATACACCTGGGTATCATCTGCATAACAATGAACTTGAGGGAGATGAAACTTTACAATGTCAAAGAGCTTGCTTGTATAGATGATAAATAACAGGGGACCTAGGCAGGAGCCCTGAGGGACACCACATTCGAGAACAAATCTATCAGAAAGAGTGCCATTGATGGAAATCTGTTGAGATCTATCAGAGAGGTACGATGTTAACCAGTTTAGAGCGGTGCCAGAGATACCAAACTGTTTATGTAAACGTTCGAGCAATAGTGAATGGTCAACAGTGTCAAAGGCGGCAGAGAGATCTAATAACAGGAGAAGAGTAACTTGTTGAGAGTTCATACTTAGGAGAATGTCATTCATGACTTTTAAAAGCGCAGTCTCTGTACTATGATAGACGCGATATGAGGATTGGTCAATGGGGTAAAGATCGTTTATGGTCATGTGGGAATGCATTTGAGACGACACCGCCTTCTCAGAGAGTTTTGAAATGAAACTTAAATTGCTGAGTGGACGGAAGTTGGGAAAAATGATGGATAGACCCTCTTTCTTCAGTTTCGGAAGGACATGAGCATTCTTCCATCCATCAGCGAAGTGACCTGTCTGGAGTGACAAATTCACCATAGTAGTTAGTATAGGTGCTAATACATCAATGCAGTATTTAACTAACTCTGTAGGGATGGGATCAAGACAGCATGTTTTCACGGGAGCTTTCATCACGAGATCACGTACATCGTCTTCGGTAAGTTCATCAAAAGTCGAAAGCTGATGGATCGGTGTATCCGCTTCTAATGGAACGTAATTTGTACGGGTGGAGGGAATGAATGTCTGAGATTTTTTTGATAAAGTATCGCCCAAAATCATTAGCTAGATATTCTAGGCGTATAATTAGTCAATTTATACTTCCAAGTAAGTTAACAATGTTTCTCGCTAATATGCCAGTTCCTTCTATGTTGAGGTGTAATGCATAAATATTTAATACATGGTTAGGGTAAATATTTTCGTGCGAAATATAGTATCCCATCCTTTTTCCATACAGTTTTGAGATAATGGTATTCGTTTTAATTACCCTAGTAATCACGTTAGGGTTATTTTATTTTTTAGGAGTTCGCTTGTTATTTGGTTGGCAAGGTTGGTGACATTCTCAGCGAAGATTTGAGAAGATTTATTGTTAATGTCATTTGTTCCAAATATGCAGTATGACATAATCTGGAGATGTTCTTAGGGACCGTCAGATGTAATCTTTCATGTCTTCAGTACCCGCTCCTGGAAAGGTCTTGATTGTTATATTTTCTTTTGAGTTCTGTCTCATTTTTGATGGGTTGAAATATTTCAGCATAGAGTCACCAATAATGGTTACTTTGGGTCGTTGTAAGACCGGTGACCTTGAATTACTTGTGGATGGATGTTGTTGGAGAAACCTTGTATTCTTTATTCAGTAATGCCACAGGTATAATACATGCTTACAAGTTACAAACGTGCGAAAAAAATCGGGAAACCTTAAAAACCTTTCAAGTGCATGAGCAAAACATGTTTGTTAATATTTAACCGCCCAAACGTGTCAGTTTCATTGCTCAAACATGACACCTGACACATTCAACTTGCGCTTTGTCGCACAGTTTTCTGTCTTTTCGACATGTCTCAAAGCCGAAGTGACGTCTGGGACCATTTTGTTGCCGAGAATCAAACATCAGCGAAATGCAAACACTGCGACGCAACAATTCGCCGACATGGCAATACAACAAATCTTCGACAACACCTTATTAGACGCCACTCGAATGTTTACCAACCAAGCGCATCAACTAGCGCTGGCAGTTCATCGATAACGAGCTTTTTTCAAAAGAAGATTGACCCATCAGGAGACAAAGCAAAAGAGATCACTGCGCATATTGCCAACGTCTGTGTTTAAGATTTGCGTCCATTTAGCATTGTTAAAGATGTTGGGTTCCGTGATCTCATTAAGCATGCATAGCCAACCTATCAAATTCCAAAACGAGAAACGATCCGTCAACTGGTCATGCTTCGACACACTGCAGGCATAAAAGCTTTAAAGAGCGAACTGGAAAGATTGAAATATGACGTCTCTATTACAACTGACGGCTGGACCAGTATGGCTCAGGATAGTTACTGCACAATTACTGGTAAGTCACAGATTTAAATTGACAGTTTCTTCCCAAGTTGTAACTTTCAATCTACACCTGTTTTCATGTTTTGCTCTGCTAATTTATATCTTATTTATTAATTATTTAATTTTAATATTTTTTGTAGTGCACTACTTCCTTCGTGAATGGGAAATGACATGCAAAGTCCTCGCGACAAGAGCAAGCCTTGATCGTCATACCGGGGTGAATTTAGCTGTTGAGGTGAACGACACGATGAAAGAATTTGGCCTTGAAGATCGTGTGTTTGCCTGTATTCATGATAACGCTGCAAATGTTAATCTGGCCGGCCAAATGATCAATGGCACAAAAGAGAGACCGACAGCCTTCAATATCGGCTGTGCGGCGCATAGTCTAAATTTATCGATCGGAGATGCAATGAAGAAAGGGGTTGACCAGCCCTTTGAAAAGAAGGTTGTTGCAGCCAGGAGGCTAGTGGGGCACTTTAAAATGTCCAGTCTGGCAACAAATGGTCTTCGTGCTAAAGTGAAATAGATGCTGGGGTCTGAACATCATGGCAAGGGATTGATTCAGGACATGTCTACCAGGTGGAACTCAACATTTTACATGTTGGAGCGTCTGTCGCTGTTGCGTTGGCCAGTCGTTGCGGTGTTGTCTGATCAATCTCTGACCAAGCCACAAGAAGCAAGGGTCCTAGATATGCCCGTCGAATCTTGGAAACTTGCTGAGGAAATAGTTCCAGTTCTTAGGAAGGTGGAGCTGGCTACTGTTCTTTTCAGCTCGCAGACCAAAACAACATCCGGTGTTGTCCTGCCTGCTATTACCGGTTTAGTTCAACAATTGAAAGCCATGACGTTCGAGCGTGCGGTAACCGATGGCCGACGGCGGACAACCGCTCCGCCAGGTCAGAATTTTAGGGATACCCTCGTCCAGTCGTTGACTGACAGATTCTTTCTCGACCAATTGGATGTTACCGGTGAAGAAACAGACACCTGCGAAATGGTTCCATTTTATCTGTTGGCTTCATTCATGCATCCCAGGTTTCGTGATCTGTCATTTCTGAGCGAAACCGAGCGGAGTGCATCAGTAGAGTTTGCGTCAAAGACCGTGAAAGCCATGCCATCATTACCTGCAAGTAGCGACGTTGCTGCATGCTACCAGTTCATCGGAAACGGAGATCTTGCCACCGCCAAAGAAGAAGTCCAAATCAGAGGTAGCCATGGAAGAGTTGCTTGGTAAAGGAAAATCGTCAAATAGCTCCTGGGGAATCCACCTGCCAAGTAGAATCTCGCGCGGAAAAGAACCAAAGGACTGATAAGGAGATTCAGCAGCTCAGCAACGAGGCATCAATTGGTTTGACGGAAGATCCGTTAATGTGGTGGAAAGAAAACGAGAAACGATACCCTCTCGTACGGAACCTTGCCGCCAGAGTATTAGCAGCTCCGCCGACGTCTGTGCCAAGCGAGCAGATTTTCAGCAAGGCTGGACTTGTCGTCTCAAAGAAACGTGCCTCGCTTAAGCCAGCCGTTGTCGACGCACTTTTATTTTTAAACAAAAATAACATGTAGACTCTGAGTGACAGTCACGTTTTTAATGAACTGTATTAGACTTTAGACCGTTTATATACATTGTATTTGTTACGTTCTTTAGTTTTTGTTCACTTGAACAATTATTGTAGAGTGATATTATTCTTTAATCTTGACAACTTGTTTTGACAGTTTTGTTAAACAGATAGGTAATAAAGGACTATGATTACGATTTACGAACACGTCTTAGTTAATTAAACCTGTCATAATTCATAAACCAATTAGCCACAAGAGTCTCGCAAATTCACGTAGTAGTGTCAAAGGTAAACAACTAAATAAAAAAGACTCTCTGTCTTTTCATGCATGTCGCTTGTGTGAAGTGTAAGAGCGCGAGAAAGTGCGTAATCTATAATTGTGATTAATATTCATTTTAAACGCAGATTTAAAACGTTTATACTGACTGGTCCAAAAATGTAGTAAAAACTTTAATTTAATTACAAACCACCATGGGCATGTCAATGATGTCATATTTAAATTAATTATCAATACGATTAATCGATATTAATCGATTGTTGACAACGATTAATCGATTACGAAAATTAACCGATGGGAGCAGCTCTAATTATTGTAATCACAAGGCTGATAAAAGTGATAAGTTGGACAGAACATTATGGCAATTACTATGTTTAAATGGATAACATTTCACTGGCTAATGCCATGTGATTATCAGGAACAAACACAAAATCCTAATAAGAGAGTTATTGGCTCAAACGATGAAAATAAATTAAATAAACGATGATGAACAATAAACATTATAAAAGTAAATTTTAGTATCCAGACAAGAAAGAAACAATAGAAAATAATGCTAGACCGGTGTTTTGACAACGTTAAAGGAAGCGAAGTCTGAAGACCAAGAAATACAACATTGATTTCATATAATAATAAAAAGTGCCATATAATGGACTACATAATAACCTTGACTCTTCGGTCTTTATAATAAAATACCAAACCTTTGTCGCTAATGCTCGGGCACTACAGCTAGATCTTGGTTACTGGTAGATATTTAACCATAAAGACCTCACTCTTGGTCAATTAAGTAGTTATTATTATATGGCACAAGCTACTTCCGGTTAAATTGCGTGCTCTGATTGGCTGAGACACGTCACGTGCCGGTCTGTTATTTCCCGGTACCATTTTCTTTACAAAGGAACAAGCCGAACAACGATAGGAAATTTTGAAAAGCAGCAAAAATTGAACACATTTAGTAAATTAAACAATAAATCATGTACAGTATGAGTCGGACGATGAACAATCTAAAAGAGAGTCTTAATGCACTATCATGAAAACAATAGAACAAGAACAAGATTGAAAATGACGATTCTGTCATTCAAAACGTATGTAAAGTATGTTGATTGTTGTTTAAAAAAGCCATGCCATATAATAAACCTCTTATTAACCTCGACCACTTGGTTATTACGGGAAAAATATCAGACCTCGGTCTTTTATGTACTAACCCCACCCTATGCATGGCTCGGTCCGTACTGTCAAGACATCGGTCTGATATTTTCCCGTAATGACCGCGCTCTCGGTTAATAAGAAGTTAGTATTACAATTATTTTGTGTCAAAAATCCCATCCCCTCAACCTTTAAAAAAAATCAAACCCCCTGTCTCAGAAAAGTCAATCAGTCAATAACCTGTCAGTGTCCCCCACCCTGAGGTAACAAAATAGAATGCGGGCTAATAATATAATTATTCAGGCAGTTTCAAATGCTCTTTATTTGAGAATTCATATTATGGGAATAGCACCAAATTTCTCCAAGGCTAACAAGGCATGTTTTTATTGGGCATATACAGTAGAGGAAATTTTACATTGTTTCAACAAGGAATAAATCAATCTAAGATCAGTGCTATGGTAAATTGTTTGCCACTCAAGCTTTTAACGCAAACTCAGAAAATGTTTCTGAGCCCCAAACGGGAATCTACGACAACGTGACAGAAATATCCTGAATGTCAGACTTTTATTTTATATCCAGGCCCGTCTTCCCCTAACAAACAACGAATCCTTTCTCCTACACCATATTTAATACTATAAATCCACAAAATCCCTGTTTCCAGAAGAAATATTAACACTCGCTCCTTGGCCGGCCATGTTGTTTATCAATTTCAGCTCGCGCGTGCGCAGTGGCCGCAGTTAACATGTTAACATAAAAACCCGGGGGACACAACTTACATTTTAGACATATGAAATATTCAAGATATCGAAATCTAACTGCATTACAACTTGATACACGGAAAAAACCCATTGATAACTCACTTAAGGTTACAGAATACCCTAGAATGGTAATTTTTTTGAAAATGGTGTTTTGACATGTTTGTAAAAGTTAGCATTAGATCTATCAGCTGCAAAAATTTGAATTGAAAATATTGAAAATTGAGCGAGTTATCGTGTTAAAACGGTTTACGGTTATTATCCGTGGCGGGAAAGTCAACTATTAATTAACAGGATGAATGACAGCTAACTTGTATCAAATAACATCGAATGAAATTGGAAAAATAAACACAACTTCAACTCGTCTCTCTAACTCTATGTAATGTCTGACAGTAAACGGAATAAAAATCCATTCTGTGGTGGTCGTAAAAAACGGCCCAAACACAAGAAAGCTGACAAAGACGTCTTTTTGGATGAAAAAAGGAACATTTATCTGCCAGCGACAAGGGTTCATACACAATGTCAATGGCCATAGGTGATTGCGAACCGCGATAAACGTTCCGAAAGGTCTTCTTGAAGCGAGCAGAAACTGAAGACAAGTATGGAAAGTTTCCAGAAGCGAAAAGCGGCATTACTGGGGTCAGAATCACAATCTGAATCAGATGATTTTGATTCGGATTTTAACTTAAGTGAACATGAGGATGACAGTTCTGCTTGTCACCAACCACCCGTTGGCAATTATATTGTTAGTCCAGAATGTTTGAAATTAATGCTAGACAACTCTGCAGTGTGTAAGGAGTGCTAGCTTCCACTAAAAATACTTGAAAAAATGAATTCAGAGCAATAGAAAAAGGCAAAGCCGCAGCAGAAAAATGTCTTAGCATGATGGAAATTTCTTCTCCCGTTTACACTTGGAGTAAACATACCAAAAACATAGAAATGAAATATATTGCTATGGTGCTAGGGCCATCAGGTGTAGAATCTGACTCATTGGCATTGCGCTTTTTTTCTTTAGCTCGTGCCCTTTCGTTTTGGAAGCATCTTGGAACTTTGTAGACAAGGGCTATTTCAGTATACTAGTTACTAGTATAGTCTTTGTTTTGCAATTGCAACTCACCACAAAACAAATAATTAATATCGCTGTTGTTCTTATTGGTGGAAAGTAATTCAATTATTAGAGGGGGCGGAGAATTTGCAATAGCTGTTAAAACTGCGCCAAACTTTCACAGCTTATTTATTACCGCATCAATTTTGAGTCACATAGGGGCACTAAAAGGCGTAACCTGATCGTGCGTTTTAACCGATTCCCACCAAACGTGCACAGGATGTCAGCGAACAGCTGGGCTACAAAAGTGTGTCGGCGTTTTTTTTAAATGTAAAAACTAACTGAGTTACGGGCCTTCATTCATCAATTGCTTCTTCCACAACATAGGTCGAGGAATAAAATATCCTAGCTGCTAAACCCCTCCAGTAATAAAAAATCCCCGACACACTTTTTTAGAACAAACATCGAGAAGTGTAAATATGGTAAATTGAGAGCTTTTTGGTAAAACCAAAGACCAGGTTAAACCGCGGCGCGAAGGTCATATGATTTTAAATTGATGAATATATCTGGAAAAATATTGTATTTTTATTTTTTTCACAATTTGATAGTGTTCTTCGCATACTTAACTATATTTGGTGCAAATTTGAGACAAATGGGAGACAAATTGCGCGGGCGGTAACAAATTTCATGAATGAGCTTGCTAGGGTGTTCTGTAACCTTAACGGTCTGCCCTCATTGTGCAGAAACTTCAGATTCACTTTTCCACTCACAAATTAAATTTAAAAACATAGTATATTAAAGTACAAAAATACTACGAAATAATGTTGCCACCCCCCGGATGTTAACACTATCGGTCACTGACTCTATATATGAATGAATGAATGAATGAATGAATGTATATATATATATATATATATATATATATATATATATATATATATATATGTATATATATGTATATATATATATATATATATATATGTATATATATATATATATGTATATATATATATATGTATATATATATATGTATATATATATATATGTATATATATATATATGTATATATATATATATGTATAAAAAAGTAGAGTGCTGCGTAGACAGTGTTTTGAATATATAGCAAAGTGAAAAGGTGGTAAACTGCCAAGAATTTAGTGACGAGAATTTAGTGACAAGAATTTAGTGACAAGAATTTAGTGACGTAAATTCTTGGCAGTTTACCACCTTTTCACTTTGCTATATATATATGTATATATATATATATATGTATATATATATATATATGTATATATATATATATATATATGTATATATATATATATATGCATTGCTTTATGCATTGCTCACTGCTCGCAGTTTGAGCACTCTGGTGACTCCACAATGCAATCCAACAATGTGTAGCCGTACATAGTGGGTCCCAAGTCCACAGTTACCATAAAGCCATATGGTGATAGCCGGTAGGGCACATTGTATACTTTCGTATATATTACGCTCACCGCTCATGTGGTTTGAGCACTCTAATGGATTGGGCGGAGAGTCTCTCAATGAGACGTTTACTGTTAGCATTATGCATTGCTCACTGCTCGCAGTTTGAGCACTCTGGTGACTCCACAATGCAATCCAACAATGTGTAGCCGTACATAGTGGGTCCCAAGTCCACAGTTACCATAAAGCCATATGGTGATAGCCGGTAGGGCACATTGTATACTTTCGTATATATTACGCTCACCGCTCATGTGGTTTGAGCACTCTAATGGATTGGGCGGAGAGTCTCTCAATGAGACGTTTACTGTTAGCATTATGCATTGCTCACTGCTCGCAGTTTGAGCACTCTGGTGACTCCACAATGCAATCCAACAATGTGTAGCCGTACATAGTGGGTCCCAAGTCCACAGTTACCATAAAGCCATATGGTGATAGCCGGTAGGGCACATTGTATACTTTCGTATATATTACGCTCACCGCTCATGTGGTTTGAGCACTCTAATGGATTGGGCGGAGAGTCTCTCAATGAGACGTTTACTGTTAGCATTATGCATTGCTCACTGCTCGCAGTTTGAGCACTCTGGTGACTCCACAATGCAATCCAACAATGTGTAGCCGTACATAGTGGGTCCCAAGTCCACAGTTACCATAAAGCCATATGGTGATAGCCGGTAGGGCACATTGTATACTTTCGTATATATTACGCTCACCGCTCATGTGGTTTGAGCACTCTAATGGATTGGGCGGAGAGTCTCTCAATGAGACGTTTACTGTTAGCATTATGCATTGCTCACTGCTCGCAGTTTGAGCACTCTGGTGACTCCACAATGCAATCCAACAATGTGTAGCCGTACATAGTGGGTCCCAAGTCCACAGTTACCATAAAGCCATATGGT
>JAYKKM010000442.1:2707500-2737500 GCA_035772405.1 Chrysogorgia sp. JL179-B06
CATGAATTTGATCATTAAGTCTACAAATTCTTGATAGAAACTCCTCCAAACTAGATATCAGTTTTAACCAAAGGAGACACTAACCAAATATGGTCAACTTAAGTTTTAAAGGATATTGGCAACAAAAATAAGTACTTTTATATCAAAGTATGTGTCTTAATTTGCCGGAATATAGTAGTTTGAACGTATTAAAGATGAATTAGGGTTATATGCCAAAACGAGCTGTGATGTCGTGTATAGTCAGTGTTGGCGGAAATGGAAAGAAGTTAAGCTTCTCTTTAACGTTAATTTGGTAATCTCTATTATACAAAAATATTGGACAATAAATGGCTCGACGATAGATATCACAACAGTACTAAATACAAGGGCATGACGTCACGGTCTTCTTCAACATGACGTTCAAAGAACCTGTTTTCAGATGGTTTATTCAAAATTTTAAAATGTTTTACGCGATTTTCATAGCGACAAACTACTATATTCCGAGTTGCTAATTCATATACTTAGTTATTATTTGTTGCCAACTTAAGATAGGACTGCGACGGAGTAGAAAACAATCTAAATTTTAGTATTTGGGCTATATTACCTGTAATCATGTTGCTTTGTTGTCAGTCTTTAAGAGGCACTATACCCAATCAATCAATTTCTGTCAATTTGGTAGAATCATCTATGTTAATGAATTTTAAAGTTAACTAAGCATTAGTCTGGATCAGATGACAGTGTGATAACAATTTGCTGCTATCCTAGTTTAGGTATTGAAATATTCAACTTCTTGAATGGGATTTATCTTGAATTTTGTAGAATCGGCTATACACAGAGAAAAACAGAATTTTAGAATACAGCATATCCAAGCATTATAGTAAATTGTTTGCTACTCAAGCTTTAACGCAAACTCAGAAAAATGTTTCTGACCCTCAGACCAGACGACAATCGAATCCGTAACATTCTGATCTCGAGTTAGATACTCTAACCATTGAGCTGCCAGAACTCAGATGGTAGTTCGTACGTACGGTATACATACTGTTAAATCAACAGTCTTGGTATGCCTGTATATCGTTTATCAGATATGTGACTTGGAATTAGTTATTACTCAGGCTACCTGTGATAGCTGAGTCTAGGTTTCGCGATTTTTTTCTCCTAATAATGACCGACAGACTTTGCAACACTGAGTCATGAGACTATACCTATGCATGTCACCGGCAGGTACTTCATGTATGCCTAAAGCTGGTTACTTCATGTAAGCTTGTCCCCAACACAACTATAATCCTAACCAAAATTGTGTCGGGACACAAAAATCGGCATACACGAAGTAGTACGCATGTCACTAGTGCACGAGCCTTATTTATTTTCGATCAAGTGGTTTGAACTGAAGTGTTTTTGTCAGCTGCTTGAATGGAACTGTTTGAAGTAAGTTATGTGGCTGGGAAGTATCTTGTTTTCCTTTCATGTCGCGATAATGGCTGACTCAGCAGTTATACCCTATTGTACCATAGCTCCCTGCGCAGGCTAAAGTAGCCCGTGTTAACGCCTAGCGGGCGCCTTGTTTCAATATGGTAAATTGTTTGCCACTCAAAAACATTTTTCTGTGTTTGCGTTAAAGCTCGAGTAGCTAACAATTTACTATATTGAGATAACCAAACTGCAAGTCACATTTAATATATATATCCACGCATTATTATTCCATCTGAGTATTGTTTTAATATTCAATCAAACTAACTCTAATATCAACCTTAACAAACAATTATAGTCCCTATAACCCCAATTACGATATTACGGATACTGTTGGGGAGTGTGGGGTAATGATGGATATGAGGGATAATTATTTAACATGAGAGAAAAAGGAAAAACCACGTGATGTTTTGGTGAGTGGAAGAGTAGCGAAAATGTGAGATGCGAGTGTGAGAACCGTCATTTTGAAAGAAATAAAAAAGCGTAAACTGCATTCGTATATAGGTCTGTTTTGTCGGAATCTGATCAACCATTTCCGACAATATAGATTCAACACGAAGTAAATAGGTGAGCGCCAAAATGTTTTATGATTTGAGCTTTACATTGATGTTCAACAAAGGTTTGTTTGTATACCAACTACTAATTAGTGTGACGTCAAATCAGTTAACATTTCGGATACAATATTCTGCTGCTAGAGAAATTTGACCTAATTCAAATGTTGAAGATATGAACGCTATAATAGAGATTTTATTAACTTTTTCACGCAAATATTTTACCAGTATTTCAAACATCATTAATAATTCAAATTCAAAATTCAAAATTCAAATTAAATTCAAATTCAAGGAAAATCATGACAGTATCGTGTCTTTATATGTAATAAAGATTGGTCCTGATTTATATAAACTTTTCCTTCGATTTTCGCGGTGAAAAGGGCTTGAATCACTGAAATAGTTGGTAAACATAGTTATTTAGATGCAGTTGTGTTTTATCGGGTCTAAAGCAATCGGCTATCGCCTCGTGTTTCATAACCGACAAAACACTGCTGTGCTCGTGTTTTAAACTATACAACACGCCAAAAGCAGAAAAGAAAACTAAATTCCTGATTTGACGTCACATCATTAGCATTTCGGACGAACAAACCTTGAATACAAAGCTCAAATCATAAAACGTTTTGGTATTCAACTATTTACTTCATGTTGAATCTATATCAGTAATATCGAATTTAGGGTTAAAGACACTTGAAACAAACCCTAATACCATAACTCTAAAACAGAAAGCGTAAATCGTGGTTGATATTTCTACTAAATATATCGGTATGAATTTATAATAAGCTGTACCTCTCAGTTGCTTGGTGATGTTTTGATTATCTTTGATACAGGTCATCTTTTGCCATACAGTGCAAGTACAGGTTTTTACTAAACGGTTAATACTAGTATTACATTACCCTTTCGATCCCGGTCTCGACAAATGTTGAACGGGCTTTTTCTTGGCATCTCCTTTGTGTACCGCACACACAATGGACACAGGCTACGTCATAGACACATCAAGGTTATTTTGTTAGGATTCAGAAGCTTTACAAGAACAAAAACCCTAACCATAACCCAAATAAAAACTCTAGTCCTAACCCTGAAATAAAGGAATACCAACCCTACTTTTAAACTAAATAGTTCAATGATGTAATATTCTGTGTCCGGCACACAAAGTAAGAGCCTTTTTCTTTCGCCACAATCGATAATTGTCGAGACCGCGATCGAAAGGGTTAATTGGATTTTTACTTTACATGATTATTGTTGTTGCTGTTTTAAGTAAAATACGACTATATGCCACATTTGGTTTATCGGAGAGCTTTACAAGTATCACATGCGTATGGAATTAGACATTTATTTAGCGAATCGTATACTAACACGACGATGTAGTACCACGCGTCCATTTGAGCACGAATTTAGTGATTAATTTAGTGAAAAATCTCGAAAGAAAACAGGACTGTAATTATCCAGTCAATAGAAGACTGTACTTATCCAGTCAGCACTCGCTCCCGATATCCATTACACGAATTTAGTGAAAAATCTCGAAAGAAAGCACGATTGTACTTATCCAGTCAATACACAACTGTACTTATCCAGTCAGCACTCGCTCCCGATATCCGTTTGAACAAGAATTTAGTGAAAAATCTCGTAAGAAAACACGACTGTAATTCTCCAGTCAGCACTCGTGGCTCCCAATACGAACTTATGGAAAATGTAAGGCTCTATGTGGCTATTATATATCTATTATATATACAGTATATATGAGAATACGACAATTCGACTTAAATATGTCATTAATTTTGATAAAATAGTTAGATGAAATAGAAGAAAAAAAATGCTCAGATATGGAGATAGTCAAATGAACCAAGAAACATGAACAAACAAATCTGTCACTTAATCTCGCAACAAAATCATATGGATCAACCAACAGAGCGACCAAACAGCTCTAGCCAGCCAGTCAGTCAATTAGTCAGGCGCTCAGGCAGTCACGCAGTCAGTATATCGAATAGCAACCAATAAACCAACCAACCGACCAGCCAATAAACCAACCAACCGACCAGCCAATAAATCCACCAACCGACCAGCCAGTAAGCCAACCGACCAGCCAGTAAGCCAACCGACCAGCCAGTAAGCCAACCGACCAGCCACTCCTCCCCACTCCATAGCGCCATTACCTTGTGCAAACTTAATAGAGTCACAAAGAACTTATTAGTTATACTTATTCTTGTGAGCCTCTCAAGTTTCACTCCACTTTAACTCCACTCCACTTCAACTCCACTCTAACTCCACTCCACTCTAACTCCACTCCACTCTAACTCCACTCTAACTCTACTCTACTCCACTCTAACTCCACTCTAATTCTACTCCACTCTAACTCCACTCTAACTCTACTCCACTTTAACTCCACTCAACTATAACTCCTCTCTAACTGCACTCCACCACTTTTCAGAGGATGTTACACAGGATGATTTTTAAAGCACGAGTCTCAGGTTGATGCATTGCGCGCTCAAAATCTCCCTGGCTGTCATTTTCGTGCCACGAAATTCGTTTGTTGTTTATATCGCGCAATATCTGAGCAATCCTTGGTTTAAATAAGTCGTATTGTTCTTTTTCTTGGAAGACGACATACCTGATTTAATATTCGCTGTGTTATTTTGTTGGAAACTCCGCGTTTTCTAATACAATATCATATGAAAGATCTTACTGACTTTAGTTTTCAAAGTTTCAGCTTACAAATAAATTAAGTTATGAAAATATCGTTGAAGTTGGAGAGTTTTCCCATTTGTTTCTCAAATAGTTTTTTATTTGTTTCTCAAATATGGCGTCCAAATCTTCAATTTTTGAAGTTTATGTATTACTTGAGTATCTACTTTAAGTAATATTTAAAGGCCGAGAAAGAGGACTAGACCGGGTTTTCAAGTACGAGGATTTGTTCCAGTCCGAGGCGAAGCCGGGGACTGGAACAAATCCGAGTACTTGAAAACCCGGTCTAGTCCGATTTCGAGGCCTTTGAATGACTTCTCAAAATCAATTAGTGTAATCCCTAAGTGTAATCCCTAAGTGGATTATTAATGATAAATGTAATCCCTATGAGTTCTTGACGTCATATTCGCAGCACCGGACTGGAAATATTATTTCTTGCCCAGTACTTTACTAGCATTTCTAGTGTCATCACGTGGTTCAATTTAGAAGATCTGATTGAATAATTTGCTCATGAATTATTAATGAGTTTGAGAAGTACATGTATATGTACTCATTTTAGTTATTGATATAACCTGTAATTCAGTTATTATTATTATTATTATTATTAAGTTCAACTAATTTTTAAATTAATAGAAATTTTGAAATTCCACTAAATTAATCTTCTTATCTAAATTAATAGGAATGCTGAAACTTTGGGAATAAACTAAAGTCAGTAAGATCTTTCATATGAACTACATTTGTATTTTCGCTGGAGTACCCAAGAGATAACGTTTTCATTATCGTATTCGATGCTTCTGCCACCGCCATTTCATGTATTTTATATGTTTGATCGACGACTCAAACTCGATGTTCAGCGGTGGCTTCCTTTCAAATTTAACCTCATTGAGTGCAAGGCACAAAAGACTAAAACTCAATTACGTCAAAATTGGAAAGAAACTTTACTGCTGTACATCAACTTTAGCCGTCGAGCAAACTCTAAAATGGCGGTCACAAGAAGCATAGAATGAAATACGGAAATGAAAACAGATACCGTAAAACTATTAACATTTCTAAACACTATATTTAAAGCATTATTTTGGCCACAGTTCGCCTTTAACAACAATTTTCCCGATAAAAAGTTTGTATTGCTGCAGGTTTTGACGGAGCATTGTCGTTGCAAACGCGCTGTGTAATATCGCCCGTACTGAATGAATGTTTTATGAATAAAGCACTGAATGAAGTTTTCTAATATAGTCTATTCAAATGAGTTACATTTGTTACTACGCATGCGTAATTACAAAAGCCATTGTAAAAAGTCGATTGCACAACAAAAAGCAGTGAATGAAAATGCGCCTAAACGTCGCACTGTGTAACATCGCCCTGTGTGACATCGCCCTGTGTAACATCGCCCTGTGTAACATCGCCCAGTGTAACATCGCCCAGTGTAACAGCCCGGTGTAACATGAAAAGGAGAAATAAGAGAACTCCAATATGTCGAAAAATACTTAAGTAATGAAGTATATACTCTTACTTAAGTATTTCTCGACACATTGAAGTTCTCTTATTTCTCCTTTTCATATTATATCCAGTTCTTATGAGAACTTAGTAGCTTTCACAATTTTTCTTAACAGCGCTGTGTGACTAGCATGTAAACGGGTTAAGGAGGGTGTTTTTACACGAGGCTGACCCGAGTTCAGGTCGTACTGACTTTAGTTCGGATGTAATGTTTTTCCTGCAAATTGTTTACATAGCTCTGATCTGAGATTCAGTTAACGCCAGCCTAAACTCGTGTCGGTAGCTGCACCGACACGACCTCAGGCCGGCCTACGGTACTGACAATGATCAGGATGTAGTACGGTAAGACAATGATCAGGATAAACATAAAATAACGCAACAAAAAAGTCAGCGTGTTTACAGTAATAGGTACAGCGAGTACTTATGTTAGCATTTACACATCGAAAGGGCAATGACTAATTCCCGAGCGATATAATTTGCACCCCAAAACAGCTTTCTAACATTCTGGCGCTATCTGTCCTCGTGTAGGATTATATTAAACGGACCTGACTGTTTACACTAGTAAACCACGTTAAAAATAACCATAGTGTAGTGCTTTACACCCGGAATGCCAAGCTTAGTAACCATGATACGGTAAACTACTTCGGATTAAGTAATTGAATAGTGTAAACATAAAGAAATTTAGTGATTTTTAACCAAACACTCGCCGTACCGTAATAGTGTAAACGCAGCCTCTGTTGGATCCTGCTTCTTATAAACAGCAAAGTTAACATGAAAATAAGTGAATTAACATCACATCACATCACATCACATCACATGCATTGCAATGCGTTGTAATATATCACATCACATCACATCACATCACATCACATCACATCACATCACATCACATCACATCACATCACATGCATGCATTGTAATGCGTTGTAAACATCACATCACATCACATCACATGCATTGTAATGCGTTGACTTGTAATATATCACATCACATCACATCACATCACATCACATCACATCACATCACATCACATCACATCACATCACATCACATGCATTGTAATGCGTTGTAATACATCACATCACATCATATCACATGCATTGTAATGCGTTGTAATATATCACATCACATCACATCACATTACATCACATCACATCACCTTACTTGTAGTGATAAGGCTGATTATGAGCTCGGCCTTGTTTAAAGAAGAACCGTAATAAACAAATACTAGATAAAGAAACTACACAAACATGTCAAATAACAAATTTATAAGAAAAAACAACTAATAAGTTTAAAAAGGACCGAACGTTTTGATTATAAAATAAACAAGGTTAAAAAACTTTTTAACCCTGCTTATTTTGGTCATTTTTAAACTTCTAACTGTTTTATTCTTATACGTTTTCCAAAAAGCTAATATGCATAATAAAGAACTAATAAATGCAACAACAACACTAAAAGAAAATGAAAAACAATAATAAAAAATAATAAAAATTCAATCAAACCGTTTAGTTGTAAACCTGGACTCGCACCAACAGGCAGTCGTTCTTGACATACTGTCGATCTTGCAGAGTCTCGAGGTGAGCGAATTCCACGTAGCCGTATCCTTTGTGGTTGCGAGGTGTTGTTGGGAGTTGGAAAGCAAGCAAGTTGGGTCTGGTAACCAATGTCTCGCTGATGTGACGTTTGTATTCTCCGTCGTCGCTTTGGTCAAGTATCGACAGAGAGATGCGGCCGGAGAATGGCCATTCCAGGGTGTCGTCCCATTCGGATTGCATCATGTGGACAAACAGAGATATGTGCGAGCCGTAACCTGTGTCCACGCCGTTAGGGTTAACCCTAGAAAATAAAACGAGCACTCAAGATTGCAACTCAAAGCTAGGATTGACAACTTTTACCATGCCATTCCAACCACTAACCTACAATTTGTGATCGAAAATTACGGGAAAACCTTCACGGCGAAAGCGAACTTCGTGTGTAGAGTATAGATCACATCACAAGCGACTCGTCTCAGTTCCCTTATATTTATCGACCAAATTAATGGCGGCCGTAAATTTATTGGATAAGCAATTCAAACTAGATTAATGTTATAGTTTCGGTATTTCTTTATGGAATTAAATGCTCTTGCAGGTTATCTAGGACAGTTAAAGTGTTTATGAAATGAAAACATCGACACTCCACATTATTTTTCTTTCAAAAGTATGTTTTGAATAATGAAAAATCCCAATAGTTATATTTTTTCATGTGTAAGAGACTGGACCGAGCTCTTAGCCAATCAGAATGCGAGAAGCATTTGAATTGACCAATCAGAGCTCGATCCAGATTTTTTTCAGGGTGTCCTATTTTTAAGGTGTGGTCAACCCGTGAAAACGACCACAATCTCTCAGAGGGATACGACCCGGTATGTATGTGTGTAGTAAATCACGTGACTGACCGTAAGAGAGAGTGTGTATGCGTGTGTGTGTGGCCGAATATAGCGAGATGCGACAAGCACCACACCATACAACTGCATCTCACAAAGGTCATTCAATGACGATGATGACGACGACGACGATGATGATGAAGACGATGATGACGACGATGATAACGACGATGATAACGACGATGATGACGACGACGATGACACTGCGCGTCTTTCTTCATCCCCAAAACAATTCTTCAGCAGTGATGCACGTAGAAGTGTTCCCATACTAGAAATACGTATACGCAACAACCCCTCGCCCGCTTGCTGTTTGATATTTTATAGCGTATAGTTGCTTACAGGATACTTCTTTTACTTGAATTAGATAATAGCCCATTCATTTGTCAGACTGAATAAATAATTTCCAGTAGACAATATTGCTGAAATATTTGTATTGTCTGAATTTAATTGTTTCATAGAACATCAAACTAAATACATGCACCCAATCTTTTTAATTTTTGGGTGCAGCAACAGAATAGTGGGGAAGTCTACTGCTGTTTCTACCATCAATCACTAAGAAATAAATTACTTTTTTCACACTGTTGATGATTCATGAAACAGATACATAAACAAGGGATTCTACCCCGATTGTTGGTGTGGATATATTATATACAGTTAGTTGATACTGTAATTCTACCCACAATTTGGACTACTGTGATGTCGAGCTGGCATGGATGTGGATACAACTTAATATTTGATGCTATCGAGAGATCTCAATGCAGCGCAGGGAAACTGATCATTCCTAACTCGGGGCTTGAAACTGATTGGTTTATAGAAATCCTAGGAATGGTACCTTTTGTAATTAGAAGAAACATACATTGTGTAATGCTAGTTAAGAAATTATGTGAAGGTATTTTAACATCATATCTAAATAACTATTTTCCATATCTCAATGAGTCTGTTCATCATACATGTTGTAACACCATTATCAATTGCCTTAATTGACAATATGTGCAGGATATATAACTTTTGAGTTAAAACTAGGAGTTCTTATCAGAAGTGAAATGCTGCCTCTGGACTGACGCAGGGTTGGAGCGGTGTTCAGGATCATGCATGGAGCAGAATGCTAGAAATTTTCTATAGCATATAGAGGATCAAATAAATAAAGCACATATCAAGGCGATCATATATAGCCTTGTAATATTAAAATAACATACGGTAATCATATGGCGCGTTTATAATGTCAAAATTCAATGTTTGAACGCCATACATCTAATTCGAACAACCAGTTTACTCGAAAGAGCAAGCCCCCTAAATTTTCCATGATCAAGCGACACTTTTGCCAAATCAAACTTCACGTTTGTAATATTTGCTGGCAGTCGTGCGGTCATATTTCAAATCGAACAAAATGATAGTATTAAATTTGGATATCTAAATGTAAACAATGTTGAACCGTGTAGCTTTGTTTCAATAGAAACTAATGTAACATCCACTTTAACATGTATAACTTTGGAAATACAGCAGCTAAAGGCATGTAAAAGTACTTTTAAAATTTAAATTTCTGATGTAATATTAACGAATGTTTTCGGGATACCCCGCACTTGACATATATGACATATCACGAATATCAAGGCATGTTCGATATTGCGCTTTTTTAAAAAACTAAGTGAGGTAGCACAGTTACGTTTACGTACGTTGTAGACAGATAAATTATTTTTGTTTTAAGGTATAAGAGAGCTTGTAGGGTTGATTATTTGTCAAGAAAACGTTCGACGTATTTGGGTTAAATTACGATGCTGTTTTTGAAGATGGCCAAATTATATTTTTGCATATATATAATAAGGCGCTCTCTTCGAACGTTTTGTTGAGAAAAAGTAAACTTTACAAGGTCTAATGCACGAGTTGTTTGACTTGTCTAATGTCTTCTAACCAAGGGCAACAAACAACAGTTGTCAGTTGGTAAGGTTGCATGTTCAACGACAGAAATCCCTCGCGAGCTGATGTTGTCTCCTTGTACTAAGACATTATCGATGGTGGTCGAGTTCCACTCGATAACTGGAATAGTTTGTGCTGTTAACAGCGCTGATAAACTGATGAAAGAGCGCTGCTTTCCTCGAGACCGGCCACTGAAAAATTCATGGCCTTGATGAATACTTCCACGAGAAACTAAAGACATGATTTATTGTTCTTACCGCGTATCGAAGGCAGCGTGGTTGCGGAACATGCGCACTTGAGTCACTTTCGAGCTCATATCGATGACGTAATGCCGACAGACAAACTCAACAACCACAAAATCGAGATCTCTTCAGCTATACATAGCTCGGGAAAAGGACTGGGCACGAGTTAACACAGGAACGTCAATGAGTTTTTGTAACATATTGTACTGTACATATGTGAATATATGTGTTTATATTTGTAATAACTTTAGTTTGTCAGGAAACAATTAAGACCACCATATATTGATACCAGTGTTAGCTGAAGGAGCTATCCTGTATAAATATTATTGTATTATTATTGTTAATAATAATAATAATAATAATTATTATAATTATAATAATAATAATAATAACAATAATGCCTAGCTAATGCAGATTGCAGATACCATATTTTGATGGTTATTAATACAAAAGCCATGTAACAAAGCACATGACATTGTACTTGTAGTTATAGTATCTAAATTATATATCACCATGCATCCACAGATATAACAACCTATATTCAGGATGACATGTCAATTTGATACTTGTTGACAATGATCTAGCTGACACAGCACTTGTTCAATCCCTTTAACAATTTCAGCTGACATATTTAGTGTCAACATACCAATGTCAACATAATCCTATATAAGCTGTATTTTACATTACAAGCCTTAAGGACCAGCATTGTCCAAGATTATTAACAAACACAATAAGTTGTGGTGCAGTAGGCCATCTACTATAGTCCTAACATGTTCCGTAATGGATGGAGTAAATAAAGATTATTTCTGGAATACATACCAGTATACAATACATGGACGTCAATTAAGCTATTAACTATGATTAAGCTCATATCCTCAGAAAAACTATACCCGGATGAACAAATTATAACCTTCTGATTGCTAGTGACTGCCTCTAACCATTGAGGCATCAAGAGTCAGATGGAGAGAGAAGGTTACAATGATGTACTGATTTGCATGATATATAATTATCAGGGCCGGATATAGATATGTGGAGGCCTTGGGCAGCCTTCAGTAGTGGAGGCCCTGGGCAGCCTTCAGTAGTGGAGGCCCCCCTCAAACTTAGAATACTAAAATGATGACAAAACATATTTACAGTCACCCATAAAGTATATTTTTCAAGTACAAATAATATGAATAAAAATGAACATGTATAAACATCATAATCAAGCTACATAACAATCTGGTTCCTATGTTTCAGGTGTATAGAATCTGAATAAGCTAACAGTAGATCTATAAACTGTATATACTACAATTCATGTAGGCACTCACAAATACATTTTTCCTTACAATTTTTCCCCATGAAAAATGTGGAAGCCCCCTGGTTGTGGAGGCCCCTGGGCAACTGCCCAGTCTTGCCCATAGGTAAATCCGGCTCTGATAATTATACTGCCTATGCGGCAGTCATTATATATCAGTAATGCATAGGTATATACATATCTCAATTGAATCAGTAAATCATTGTAACCTTCACTCTGCATCTGAATCTTGGGTAGCTCAATGGTTAGAGGTTCAATTCAGGTTCAATTCCAGTCTGGGTCTAAGAATAATTTTTCTGAGAATATGAGCTTGCATAACAATCATCCATGTATCGTCTGTCTCATACTCCGAGCTCTTCCTTTTTCACTGCAGCAGTGTATATATTAACACCGACAAGTACAGTACAGTACTGTAATGCTTGTTTATGATACAAAATTGTAGGCCAGGCCAAGGTTGTATAAACCCCAGTATAGTCTGCATGTTCTTCCAACCTACTAAACTACCAGTACTGTATAGGCTAATTCAAATTTTTAAATTGTTCCATGATAGGTACAAACTTTAAACTTGCACCACGATTGTGATTTTTCGTTGGTTTTCCAATGGTATATAGCATAAATCTCTCTGTTAAGTATTTCAAAATGTATATATTATGTACAAGACTTAATATGACTGAAATGTATATGGTTGTTTTATTGAAGAGTACGATAAAAATGTTGTTCTGCGTACTGTTCTAGGTAGTGTTAGCAATACATGTAAGAAATCGTGTGTAAGAGGACTATTCAATTTCGAGCGCAAGCCCTTCAAAGAGTGATTTCGTAATTTCGTGATGTGTGATTGTTTTGTTTTTAGTCGCCATGACAAAAGTGAAATGTTCCGACCACGATATATTTTGAAGTACTAACTCTAAGAACTCATTCTACATATCTAATGAAAGCTTGATTAACAGCCTCTGAAATACCTACAAAAATATTTTTGTAACTGATAGCTAACAGCTTGAAAAAAGCGACGACTCTTGGATTGGATTGACAAACTCCGAGTAAATATTTTAGATATTCAGACGACGATATCTTTTGATATCTTTGTAACTGATTAACAGGTTTAAAAAAAAAAAAACGGGTTTACCTTTCGTTTTGACGCCACGTATAAAACTTGATTTACGAACTTGACATCTTCCGACGACGATATATTGCATTTCACTGCCTTTTCACGATATTTTTGAACACAAATCTTCATTCACCGTATAACCCGACAAAACACGGCCTTTTCTTTTACGGTTTCAATTTAAATATTAATTCAAATGCAGATATTTACCATATCTAGTTACCAGGGCCAAATTTCCCGATGCCGCGCATGATCGACGACGTTGATGCGCTAAATATATAAATAAACTCGATTCTACTTTTGCCCACCCTGCCAAACATCCCGTGATAAGGGACTAAACGCCGGTCGATATTAGCACCCTAGCTCGAGACCAATCAGAATGCGTGTATCATTTGAATTGACCAATCAGAGCACGATCCAGAATTTATTTTCAGGGGTGCCCTATTTTTAAGGTGTGGTCACCCTGTATAAAGCGACCACCTTTCTAGTACGAACAGTAAAAATCAGGGGGATATGATCCTGATATATATATATATATATATATATATATATATATATATATATATATATATATATATATATATATATATATATATATATATATATATATATATATATATATATATATATATATATATATATATATATATATATATATATATATATATATATATATATATATATATATATATATATATATATATATATATATCTATAGTGAAATATATGTGGTGGTCGTATATATAAAAATCACGTGATTGACCGTCCAAGAGGTAGCATGATGACGGCCATTCAAGGTGAATTTTGGATACGATCAAAATACACAAATATTTTTAGAATAGATATTATAAATACATAGATACATACCATCGTATCTCCATCTGATTTTATACGGGTTGAAGAATAGAATAGAAAAGTATTTTATTTATACTTACACACCATTGATTTTGTGTTTTTTTTTTGGAAAAAGGTTTGACGAGGAAGGAAATCGTATAAAATATGGTATTGCCAACGATTTTTTATTCTTGAAAAAATAGTGTGGAAATCCATTTGAAAAAAAATATCAAAAAGATTGATTTTTTTTTAAACCAAAAAAATCATACTTTCCATAGTACGGAGGTGTTACTCGCCCGACATCTTGACTAGAAATGATTTGTTTTTTGGGTATGAAAATACAAGGTAGGAAAAAGTTTTGGTTGAAATGATTTAAAAAATGGTTTGAGGTGTAAAATCTGAGTGAAATCTTTTTTTTTGAAACACTTGAAAGAGTATAAATAGGTGTTTTTATTTTTATTTCAGTTCTACTTCTGTTCGTCTACTGTGTAGGTACTCGCTTGAAAGTTGTACTTTTTTATTAAAAAGTATGAGGCGCTTGATCCCTCCGATGTGCTGTAGTATTTATTACTAACCAGCATTGGTGCGCATTCAGCCTGCAGTACACTTGTAAATGGCGACTGGTTTATACTTAATTGTCTGGTCTTTCTCTCTCGTAAAAAAAGTGAGGATGTCAGGTGGGACTAGTCCATAGCGACATTTAGCTCACCGCCAGATCGATCGGTTTTGCTTGTTGTACGTTATGGGCATTTGAATGTTAGCATGTGGTGAAAGAGCTAGCTAAAGCAAAACACATTGTTTTCACAGAAGTTGAATTCTTTTATATAAAAAAAGTCAAGAGAAATAAAATCAGAGACATGATATAGGTTTTATTAATTTTTTGAATTTATATATATATTAATAAATTTTGTTTCAGAAAAAATATCAAAACGTATTTTTACATTCAATTAAAATTCAAAACATTAATTTTATAAAGATAAAAACATTTCCTTCCCTCTGTCAGTGCTGAGACGTCGCGAAGTGATTAATAAAGATGACGAGTTCTCTGCTAATTCCCCACTATTATTTTTAAGAATTATATCGTTTCCCGTCAATGAGGGTAAGAGTTTATGTGAACGTTCCATATTAAATAAATACATAATGGTTAAACGGGGGACGTTGACTTGAGAAAAGCGTAAAAAAACACGAGCCGCTAGGCGAGTGTTTTTAGCTTTTCGAAAGTCAAGCAACATCCCAAGTGTTTGGATCAGAGTATCCAAACTCGGATAATCATCAGGTATTTCTTTTATAAAATAACCGCAGAGAAATATCACTAAAAGTTATTAATATAATTAGATCAACATTGCAATTCTCCCAAAAACCGTCAACTACCAATCCGGCCAATCATGGATGGTTTCCTATTATGATTTATGATGCTGACGACAGCAACAGCCAAAAATAAGTTTGAAGTGGTAAAAACATCAGGAAAACATGCATATTTCCAGATGGATTTAAACACGAAAATATACCGTTTAACTTTATGTTGGATTGCTGCAGATGTAAAGTGATGTTGTGAGTTTGCCTAGCCTTCATATCATACAACACAGAATCTTTTTTGTGGTTTTCTCTCACTCAGTCGAAGTGTTGTTCGGTGATTTTGTGTTGGCTACAAGAACAAAATGAATGGTTTCTTCGTGAATATCCTGCCCGATGAGAGGTAAAATAAACATTTTACACCTTTTCCACGTTCTCTTGGTGAACTATATTTATAAAAGTGTTGTGTTTTGGGGTTTTATTGAAACTTTCAATAAGGTAAACGTCGTCGTTACAAATTATACGGGAATTCTCGTTCGCTTTAGCGTTGCTTTGTCCACTTTAAATACTTATAATTTCGGCCTATTTTTGTAAAATCTTGTGAAAAGTAACAGGGAATATTGCTATATTGTATTTATAGTTATTGCACAATATGTATAGAATGTTAATAAATATTTAAAAACGATGATGGGTCGGCATGATTTGCTTTTTGTGTGTACAAGATCGACCTCAAAATTCCTGTGTTTGGATACTCTTATCCAAACACGGGTATTGACCAATGAGAGCACTTGTTGTGTACATGTTATTTTATAAACGTTAATACCAGGTTGAAATGTTTAGGACCCTTACGATCCGTCAGATATAAATAATATCCACATTCTACACATGAGGGAATCACCGGTTCGTATTTTACTAATTGTATGGGTACATCTTGATAAAACAGTTTGAGATAATCATAAGATTCACCCTCTCCAAAATTAATCTTTGATCGCAACCACATGATTATTAAATGAAAAAAATATTGTCTTGTGTGATATTTATAGTTATTTCATTCTGTAAATCTTGAGATTGATGGATAATGATGTTTTTATGCTTATTTAATCTTTTTTATGGTCTTTTTAAGCTTTATAATCTATTTACCCTATTGTATGTTTATTTATACTTTTTAGGAAACAAACTAGTATATATTTAAACTTTTTTATAATTTATTGCTGCGCAGCGAGCGAGCCTGAAGCGAGCGAGCCTGAAGCGAGCGAGCCTGAAGCGAGCGAGCGAAGCAGCAGTCTAATTTGTGCAGGTAGGCTCTTTCCCTTAAATTTTTCCAGCGCGTTGCATTGTGGTCGTGCGCAGTACACAATATTAGGTTGCATTATACACGTGTCTCGTGATCTGTGCTTTTTCGAAGTGATCTGTGCTTTTTCGAAGCTTTTTCGCCTTTTTGACTTCGCTCACCGGCTGTTCTTGGTTCGTTTTCAAACCGTTTTCCGTTGAAAGGTAAGAGTTTTTATTATTCTGTCACGTTTGCGATTTTTGTAAGGTTGGCATTTGAATATTTTTGCCTTAAGTGCTTGCAGATTTCCATATTTGATATTTACATACTAGATTACATTATCATAATTTTGCGGCAATGGGATATATACTTTTACAATATTATCTCACTTGGTTTAATACACTAATTTGATCGTTTTATTGTTTTGACTTGTGCAAGGTTTTGTAGGGCCTTTCCAGGCCATTATTTAACGTTTTTGTAGATAGAAACGTTCTACGATTTCCTGTCTTTATATTGCTTTGGTGTATATTCACGCCTCGTGTTTTGGCGTCCAAGCACGCCTCGTTTGATTTATGTGTGTTGGCATTTACACATTGATGTTTTTTTTGTCATTGGTACTCAAATATTGTTGTGGTACAGTATACTGCCAGTGGTGTTGTTTGGCATGTCTTGTCCTTGCAGCTTCACTCCAATTGATGAAAATGCCTAGAGATTCATGTGCTCTTTAATTGATTTACCACTGGTTTTGTCTCATAAGCCAAAGTTACCTAAGCTTTTAACTAAACCAGTTAAATTGCATAATATCGTAGGCGATGGAAACTGTTTATTTCGAGCTCTTTCATATATTATTACCGGGCGACAAGTATACCACAGTTTTATGACTTTTCAGAGTATACTTACATAATTATCTGTTTCACCTATTGGTGTTATGCTTGTGCTGAAAATGCGAAACTTTATTTTCTACACACTTAAAATGCCCGCAGCACTCCCTACCTTGCAGGTATCCTAGTTATATAATTATTTTATGAATTTTGGGAAACAAAATAGTATATAACAAGCAGATTTTTAGAGTATCATTCACACATTTTCATTCATTTGAGAAATGTCGTTGAAAATAGCTAATAAAACATCCATTGAGCAAAATAATGAACATGAACAAAATAATGAACATGAACAAGAGATCAATATTAAAGCGATACTGAAAATCGTGTACTTTATACGACATTTTCGTAACCGTTACATTGGATTATTATTTGCTGCCTGTGACTTGTGTGACTATTACTATGGAGGATTTATTGCATGTACGAAACTTGATTTGCCGAAATTTAGTCAACTCAGGAATATAGTCAGTAATGGTTATGGTAGTTACGCATGTATTGAAAAAATGAAAACTGTAGAAGAAACAAAGAAGATGAAACAAGAAATTAATGATGCAAGGATTGGTTAATTGTAACAGATAATCAACGTATATAATACCCGTAGTTCATTCACAACGAAAATATTTTATTCGTGGAAAAAAATGGGTGGTTACGAGAGACTAGATTTAATACCATTCCCAAATTTACTTAAATCTGTTTTTCATTTAAACAAGACGCTCGCTAGGCGTTAACTCGGGCTAATGTAGCCTGCGCAGGGAACTATGATGCAACAAGGCAACCTCGTACTCAGGGTCTTACCTATACTCCACCGTGGGCGGGCGACAAGGTTGCCGGCACTGAACTATATACATGAAATGCTGACACTGGTAGAAAGGGGAAACCAAACATGGCCAACATGGGGAATTTTTTTGACAACCAGTTTCTGGCCGCATATAGTAATAATTATAATAATTTATTTCACGTCGATTACATATCGTGTGGTTACTGGGCCTGACGCTGACCCAATTGACCGTATAGTGGCAAACTGGGCATTAAAATTGTGCCCATGTCGGCCATGTTTGGCTTCACCTTTTTGTCCTATTGATTGCCGGTAACTAGCTAGTCAGCTTTCCATGTATATATAGTTCAGTGATTTGTCATGGGTCTTTCTGGTTGTCAACTGGATACAAGCATGGCCATATTGTACATCTTGGGTTTTAATGCTGATCCCCCACACAAAGCAGGCTACTCCCACGCTCTCAAACTTGCAGTAAAGTGGGCTACATACACAGATGTTGAAATTTCAATATTACAAAAATAGGAGTTTTGGAAAATTGATTTAACTTGTTTATTACCGTCCATAACAGTCAATGCTGTTGTCTTTGGTTGAGCAAGAACTTGGCAGTGAGGTTTTGGCAAGACTTGGTATTACTGGGTACTGGTAATTAATGCATGCAAACAACAAACTACAATTTTTGCAGTAAAATACCAACAGAAACTCAATATAATTATAACTACAATCAGTGACAAATTTGGTGGGACAACTGACTCAAACTGGAATGTAAGTCCCCCCCCCCCCCCCCCCCCCCACCCCCTTTTCAATGTTGTAAGACCATAATTCGAAGTGGTTATCTGCCTTACTTCATTTGCGACTATAGTTTGGCACGAAAATGCAACATTGAAACGGGGGGAGGGGGGTTTATGCAAGAATTTTACAATTATGTAAAAAATTTTAATCACAAACCATGTGTCCCACATTTCAATGTCACTGATTGTCTGAATATTTTGAAGTGTTTATTACAGAGTGAGACGTGTGCTAATTGTTGCGTGGCATTTAATATTATGATGTAAGCTGTTAGAAGGAACTTTGAAATATTGGCCGATCACATTTCACTAAAATTTATTAAAAAGTTAACGAAAACGACATTGTACACGAATAGTATTTATAATATATCTCACGCACTTGTCCATAAAAACGTGCGTGCAATGTTTTTAAAAAGCGCGCGGTTTTATATCTCGGTATTGTGCTCAAGCCTTCAACGGCTAAAACACTTTGCCTTTGTTCGTTGTTTTCCCTTTGTTCTTGTATTCTTTTGTGTTTGTTTCCTTTGTTCTTTATTCCTATATATATAGGACACAAATTTTTTGAAATCACATGCTGTGTATGCTTCCACAAAAATACAAAATAGAATTAACGATTAAATAATTGATGGATCTCATTGAAGGGTATGAAAGCAGCACTTCTTCGTCTGGCTCAGATAAAAACCGCGAGTTGGGCAATAGAGAAATTCGCAAGGTGTATTTGGTTACCTATAGCCAGGCTAATACGTACAAATTTCCTACGCGTTATGCGTTCGCCGAGGCAGTTTCGAAATCATTTGACAGGGGATCTGCAACAATTCTACACTGGTGTTGCTCACAGGAAAAGCATAAGAAATCAGGAGTGCACTATCACATGTGTTTAAAGCTTAGTAAAAACCAACGATGGTTGGGCGCAAAAAAGTTTCTCGTTGAAAAATATGGTATATCCGTTCATTTCTCTAGCGTGCATTCTAACTATTACACGGCATGGAAATATGTGACGAAAGAAGACAGTACCCCAATCGAAAGCGAAGGACATCCAGATTTGATAAATAGCAAAGAACCATCGACAATGAGAGCAAGCGAGGCCACTTGTAGTCACAGAATCAAAAAGCGCCACGATACAACTATGCCGGAACAAGTGGTGGAGCTTTTGGATGGTTCGGATGGTGATGAATCACGAGACAAAAGCGATGGGAAGAAACAAGGAAAGAAGCGAAAGCGTTTAAGTGCATTTGAGGTCGCTGAGATTGTTTTAAGTAAAGGCTTGCGTAATCGGACTGAACTTCTGGCTTTGTCTAATCGACAACGCGAAGAAGGAAAGATCGATTTAGCTGAGTTTGTTGTCAACCGCGGTAAAAAAGTTGTCAGTGAAGTGATCGCAACGGCTTGGGAGATGCAATCAGCACAGGAAGCGCATATTAGACAAAGTAAAACCCGCATTGAACTTCTTAACGAGGCACGTCACGGGGAATGCATATGCATTACAAAAGAAGAATGGCATAGCTGTGCATTGCAATTACTGGCAAATAACAGTATTGCTGTTGAGAATTTTTCAAACTGTGTGAAGGAACTTTTAGTTAAAGGCCGTGGTAAATTTAGAAATATTATGTTGACGGGCCCAGCGAACTGTGGCAAAACATTTTTGTTAAATCCTCTCAACAAGATTTTCAAGTCTTTCACTAACCCCGCATCAACAAGTTTCGCCTGGGTGGGAGCTGAAAACGCAGAGGTTGTTTTCCTAAACGACTTTCGTTGGTCACCTCAGATAATCGCGTGGCATGATTTGTTATTAATGCTTGAGGGTCAGTTGGTCCATTTGCCTGCACCAAAATCGCACTTTGCCCACGATATTGAGTTTGATAAAGATACGCCAATATTCAGCACAAGCAAGCATCAGTTAATTTTTGTTAAAGGCGGGATAGTAGACGAGAGGGAGACAGAAATGATGGCTGTTCGTTGGAAAATATTTAACTTTAATAGACAGATTTCGCAGGAAGAGCAAAGGGAACTTGCACCTTGCGCAGCGTGCTTCGCTCGTCTAATCCTTGATGATTACAATATTTAAATAAACAGAAAAATTAAATAAAATGTACTGAATTTCAGTGGAAATTATAACGTTGACTTAAATATATTGTGAGTTAAAATTACTTAGTTTACGAGTAACCAACGAGTAACCATGGCAAGACCAACATATTACGTAAAACAAACACGAGTAACCACGAGTTACCACGGGTAACCATATTTATTTATATAAAGAGATTACTATATAAATATATTTAATATTGCATGGTTACCCGTGGTGACTCGTGGTTACCCGTGCAAAATGGCAGTAACTTTCAGAGATTGTGGTGGTAAATGGATATATGTTGTCAAATGTTATCTGCAGATGTTTTTTCAATGTTCACAAGCTTAATAAATGCAAGTTAAAGTAACATTTTCACTCTATTTATGCAAAGCCTTTTGTAATAAAATATATACCATATTTGTTCGAATAAACGTCGGTCTCAAATAACCACTTGGTTCGGCGTTTACTTAAACTAGAAATTACTATCGCAAGGGAAGTGCTGCCTCGAAATCCAAGGCAGTCGTGATATTGTGCAAAATTGCAAAAATAAGTGGTGGGCTTATTGAAGTCAAAGTTGCAGCAGTGGAGGTAGTACAGCCTCATACCCATGCGGTAATGGTTTAGGTAATACCAGAGCAGTGAGTTCTTCAGCACATATATATGGAGCTCAGGCCAGCTCACAATCAGCTTGCTGGAGCATAGGTACTCACAATCTGCCCCTGGCACATTTGCAGATGTCTCACATCTGCCCCAACCTTGTTGACCCCCCTTGTGTTCATGAACATGTGTAATATTAAACAGATGTAAATTGGACAGTTGCATAAAAATGCAATTGGACAGTTGCATAAAAATGCAATTGAACATAAAGATAAAATTGTTGTATAACATACAGGTAGTTCTCACTTCTCTGTACAAGGCTTGCATAAAAATGCAGCTCAATATGAACACAAAAAGTTGACATTATATTACAGTTGATAAACTAAGTTAATCAGAATTTATTTCTTGCATAAAATGCAGTTCAATATGAACGCAAAAAATTGACATTATAACAGTTGTCAGTTGACAAACTAAGTTAATCAGAATTTGTTTCTTGTAATAAAAATGCAGTTCGATATATTCTAATGAACTCACACCAATATACACCTAAAATACAAGGAAAACTGTATTCACAAACAAAACAAATTGACAAGTTTGCCCATGACAAGTTACAAGTGATGCTATGATGGCAAGAAATCGCAGATACCTCGCAGTCACTGAGCCATATTTCCGTTTGGTAAGCGTTTAACAAGAACATTAAGTATACATAACTATCTTAGTCGTCTTACCTTGACAAGAAGGCAGAACAGATCGTTCAAACTTCACAGCGTTGACAAAGGTCGTGATAAAACTGATACGTCACAAAACGTCATAAAACTGAACATCTCGACAGAAATTTACACAAATCGAGATTTCGTTGACTATACATAGTTCCGCGAAGAGGTCTGGGTACGAGACACAGCAACCCAAGTCAAGATTAGTGTGCTGCCTACGGCAGCAAAAATATTTATATATAGCCGGAGCAGGTAAAACATACGCCATTGATATTATCAAAACCCGCCGTATATGCAACGCGAAACCGCTACCTTCAAGTAAGCGGCGATCTCGAATAAGGGACACACGTGAGACGTAAACGTTTATTCGGGCATTTTATATTGCAACAAATAGGGTAACTGAGCACAGGGGAAAGATGTTAGTACAAACCAACAAATAGCAAAGCACAGTAAAATAAGAACTATTTACGTTACAATTTCGTAATAAATATATTAGTATTTTGTACGCCGGCCCTTTAACCTAATAATCTCGTTAATTCTATTTGGCATACTTGCTATTGTCTTATTAACATATTCTTGGGAAACAGACCATACATGAAATTTAACTCTTTGAACAAACTCCTCCCATGATTGATATAATATATTTCGTTGCAATATTTCAGATTCAATGTTTTTACGCACAACGTGGAATAAATTTTCTATGGGGTTTATATCTGGAGATCTGGCTGGGATAACTTGCATAGTAGCACCAACAGAATGCATGGCTTTCTTTGCAACAGCTGAAGTTTGTGATGGGTCATTGTCCATTAGAAATAATTTTGGAACACTACCTTGGTTCTCTGTTATTTCAAAGAGCGTAGGAAAGTGACGGCGAACAAAACGCGCAAAGTATGGTCCATCCATTTTTTCATATGGTTCTGCGCAAATGACACCTTTTCCGTATGCCATGGCAACAATCAAATGTAGTCATTTTCCACCAGCGAGCTCTTTGCTTCCTTTTGTTGTTACAAGTAGACCCTCGCCCCTTTTTCGCCAAACACGACCTCTTGGCTTTAACACATCACTCATGGGATTGCTCTTGTAAATGAAAGAAACACCGTCCAAGTAAAATGCAACATTGTTTGTCCAATAATCAGCTGGTTTGCTTGCCATGGTCCGAGCAAACATGCGACGTATTTTGAAGTCTTTAGTAGTCAGAACTCCTTTCTTACGACTTTGAAGGTAACCGTATCCTAGCTGTTTTATATAGCGAACAAATGTTCTGTAACACACTAAAGTTCTTGAAATACCGCTGCGCTGCACAACTTCCATTACTGTGAAATTTGGAGTCTTTTCCCTTAGTTGCATGATTGCTCTCTTCAGTTTTCGCTCATCTCGTTCTGATAACGCCATACGCCTGCCAGGATAAGACTTAGCCTTTTTGACAATTTTATATCTTACATCGTCTTGTTTAACAATTCGTTCAACACTTGTTTTTGACATATTTGTTTTCGACGCAATCTTTCGATACGAATAATTCAATTCTTTCCTCATTAGGAGAGCTAAAGCTCGCTGCTCGGCAGTTAAGTGCTGAGTTTGCTTCATGATCGGCATATTGAACAATACTGAACATGAAAGTATTGTGACGTCATGTAATTATATCACGTTGCTTAATTGGCACCATATAATACTGCTATTAACATTTAACTTGTGCTGAAAATTTGACAGGTTTACCATGCTTACTTCCAAAGTTATACGTAGTTGAAGTGCATCAACTGCGTCCCGAATTTCTCAGACAATCAGTGACAAATTTGGTGGGACAACTGACTCAAACTGGAATGTAAGTCCCCCCCACCCCCTTTTCAATGTTGTAAGACCATAATTCGAAGTGGTTATCTGCCTTACTTCATTTGCGACTATAGTTTGGCACGAAAATGCAACATTGAAACGGGGGGAGGGGGGTTTATGCAAGAATTTTACAATTATGTAAAAAATTTTAATCACAAACCATGTGTCCCACATTTCAATGTCACTGATTGTAGCTTGAATATAAATTCATAATTATGGTTCCAGTGAGTAGGCAAAACACACTTATTCTTGAAACTCGACTGGATAAATTCGACCAGCGAGATAAAGGTATTTACTTGAAGTTCGAATGGATAAATCGACCAACGAGATGAAGACTTCATGCCACAAAGTACAAATGCTTTAACTGAAGCAAATCGCAACAGAAATAGGTAAATAATATATCGGGTAAATTCGTATAACTATACTCTGCTAGACTCTGCTGAAATATGTCTAAAACAAGCCCGTAATTCGCATCAGCGCCTTACCTGAATCGTTTAGCAAAACATTTTCTTGTCAAGTCTTCTTCAGCAAAATAGAGATTTCGATCGCTCGTCGAGTTGAAGGCGGTGAGTGTAAACGAAAATAGGACGTTCACGGCGGCCCGTACGTACAAAGCAAATAGTCAACGGAAGAACCGGAAGTAAGTTGTGCAAAAATTCAAAAAATGCAATTCTGTTGCGCCCAAAAATAAGAATAAGAAACGGAGCTGAATCCTAACGGTCTACGTAGTAGAAGCCCGAGTAATAATAATCATACAGATAAATTTTTGATTGATATTCCAACAGTAATTTATCCAAGATATGATCTTTATCATTTTATTTCATTTACTATGAATGATCCACAATATACTTATTTTGCATTTCCTAAATCCCCGGGATATGGAGGTTCTTATCTTTGTAATGTTATACATAAGCTTAATCAATGTTTTGATAGAAAATTTATATATATTTGTCTTTATCTATTATTTTTAGATCCATTTTATTTGTGTGCTACTTTTTATTATATAGAGGATTTAGATCGTTTTGAAAAAATAGTTTAACAACTATAGTGAGTTGTTTTATTATATATCGCGAAAATCATAAGCCTATAGCAATGATTAAAATAGGTGATGGGGGGGGGGGTGTTATAAATATGACCACGATAAGCTTATGATATTAATGAAATCGAAACCTCCCCCTATTCCATGTTGTTATAACAATTGTAATAATTACTCTTATTGGTTTAAAATGTTTTATAAAACAAGAGTGAATAATAAGATTAAAATAAGTTTATTTTCTGATTTAGTTAAAAATGATAGTAATATACAAAAGAATAGACCCATTAGTTTAAGATTCCACATGAAAAACCAAGTTTTTTTTTATTTTCTCGTCAGGGAACAATAATGTTTTTTGATGAGAATTTCTAAAATCTAAAATTGTTTGATGTACAAACAATTTTATATATCCTGCAATATCATTATAAATGTCTTTATTTTTAAAATAGCATATGATTAAAGCATAATATGCTAATATTTGGGCAATTTCATGTTTTTCCATTACATTATATATATCAACCATTTGATCTGTTGTCTTTATGAAAAAAATGATATGATCTTTAAAAAAATTCTCTTGCTTCTCAACACATTTCCATATACTTTTTTCCACATTTTCATTGATATGTATTTCAAAACGATCCAGTTCTTTTACCATAATATTCCACACTTCCATTTTTTATTGTAATGAATTTGTATTTACAAAAACATTCTATTTATACACTTACTTGTTTTGGCTTTTTCTTATTCCGACAAATTTGTTTTCTTTTTTCTTCCTTATTACATACCGTTTTTCCATAAGATCACAGATATTTTTTTTAGAACGCCATTGCAAATATTTTTTATTTGTAAAAAGTTTATCAGAATATAAACTTTCTAGTTCACGAAATTTATCATGTTGAGTACAAATAGTGTCTTGATCAAAAATTGAATAAATTGTTACACGTTTTTCTTCATGTGCATACGCACACTTTTTTTCTCGTTTCATGTAAATTAATGCTCGTTTAAAGCATTTTTTAAGTGGCGGTTCGTCATCATCATCATCATCATTTATTTCTTCAGCAACTAGTTGTGGTGGTCTCGGTGATAATGGGATAGGAGATAATGTTGGTAAGATCGTATTTGCTATTTCATCCACCATTTGCATTACATTGTTATTTTGTTCATATAAAGGTTGAAGAGTAGCTGTTGGAGGGATTAGATTATTACATAGTTGGTTAAACTCGAAGGTGATGGTTGTAGTGGGTTGCGGTGAGTTACGGTGAAGGTGGGTTGTGGTGAACTCGAAGGTGGTGGTGGAGGACAAGGAGGAAAATTAAAGAAATCGATAGGCATATCGAGTATGTAGTTGTTAATGATTTATTTTTGTGATGAAGCTTGCGGTGGTGTTATGGGTTCATAGGTAGGTGATGGTCGCCAAGGGTGCGGCAGTGAAATAGCAGGACTATCTGACACAACGATTTTTTTTCTTCTATACGAGGTGACGGTAATGGCGGAGGAGGAGGACTACGTTTTGCTTGAGGTGAAACGACAACAGGAGAAGGACGACTACACTTTGTTTGGCGTGGAGGTGAAACGACAGGACGTTTATATATTTTTTTATCTTTTCTTGAATGCTTATTTTCTGGGATGAGCGAACTTCTTTTAAAATTTCAGAAGGGCTACGACTATCTGGTTCATCGTCAGATAAATTCAAACCAAAATCATGGACCATTTTTTTATAGTTTTGTCGCTGCTGAAGCATCTTTGAAATATTTTTTTCCTTGGGTTGTGGCAATAACTTTTCCTCTTTCCTTTATATTTTTTAGTCTGTTTCAAGGTTTTTATAATATTTTGGTCTAAAAAATATAGCAATATCATTGGTTGTTATATTTAATAATATAACATAATAAGGTATCATTATGGAGTAACCTTGAGTTCCCTCATTAAAACTATGTAGAGAATTTTGGGTTGTTATTTTTAAATATTTTGAGAGATTTTGGGTCTGCCCATTCTTTCTAAATAATCTTGTACACAAATTTTTAAGGAATAAAAAATAATGTTTAGTTTTTTAGCCTACTTATATAAAATTGAACTATATTCTTTTTAGTATTTAAGTATGGCTGAAAGCACTGAAAGCACTGAAAGAACTGAAATTTTTTATAAATATTATTTGAATAGTTTTGAGATACATCAACACTGGCAAAGTGTTCATTTAATTAAAGGTTGTCGTGTTGTATCTGAGGTCCAAGAGGATTGGGCGATAACGGCTGGAATAAAATATGTGTTTACTTATATACCCTGGGATGTTAGTTATATGATTGGAAAATTTGTACAATTTCTTACGGATCATTGTTTGGTAGAAAGGTATTGCCTTAAAGATTTGTCTTCATTCAGTGATTTGCCTTCATGAAATGACGACTGCCATCTATTCTATTATGTATGCAGAACAACCTTGTGCTCATGTTGATGAGTAACAAACAACATTTGTTCTGTAAATTGATTGATTTAGCCAAATTTTATTCACAAGTCGAGTTCCAGTTGCTTAAATGTACGAAACTTGTTTTGTTACCTATTGAGGATTTAAAAAATGTTATTTAGAAAAAAAGAAAGAGAAATATATATTTCGAAAATAAATTTATTATTATTGTTGTAGTGATGTGAATATTTTAAGAAAGATGTTTACACAAAGAATAGTATTGCCAAAATAGCAATGGTAATACTATTCTTTGTGTAGGAATTATTCCTGCTTCGGGGTATAGACCTCTTTCATAATGGCGGCCAGTTTAAATATTCTTTTATATACATGCAAATTAGCCTTTCTGGCCTCGTTACAAAGCGACGATTCTTTGGAATTACAGACACACGAACGAGGTCAGAAAGGCTAATTTAAATGAATATAAAAGAATATTTAATTTGGGCGCCATTATGAAAGAGGTCTATAGGGGAAGTGTAAACCAAAGTTTAATTGCTATTGATTGGTTTGATGAAATTAATAGAGAATTAGGTGGGCGATTAGAATATATATGTTCACAAAATGGGGGGGGGGAAATTCTCGGACGTATCGTCGATGGGTTTTGTGATGATACAATATATCAATTTCATGATTGTTTTTACCATGGGCGTACAAAATTTTTTGATCCCTACACATTAAATACTCTTATAAATGAAAAATTTAGTTATTTATATGCGTCTACACAACGTTTTTCATTCGAAATAAAAAATGCAGGTTACAAACTAATTGAGATATGGGAATGTGATTATTTACAAGAAAAATATATACACAAAAAACAATTAACTGAAAATAAAATAAAATTTTATCCGTATATCCCTTTAACAGCATCGTATGTTTATTCAAAGAAACAAAACCCAATGAAAAAATACGTAATCTAGATTTTACGTCGCTAACCCTTTTGTAGAAAATTTGTTTAATTATCCTGTCGGTCATCCTACTATTTTACTTGAAAAAGATTGTAATAAAATCAAAATCAAGGACATATTTGGTTTACTAAAATATTTACTTTGCTGTTTTATCCGTTAGATTAGAGAGAAAATTATTATTTCCCTTATGTTATAAAAGTGCTGTGGATAAATGTAATAAATGTGAACATGGTGAAAGCGATCGATACTTACAGGGTACTTGGACGAGTATTGAGATTAATGTTGCTATAGATAAGGGGTATCAAATAATAGCTATTTACGAAATATATCATTTTGAACATCAAGAAAACCTTTTTCACACTACGTAAATCAAATTTTTTCTTCAGGGGTACCGGCGGATTGTTTGAATGCTAATGGCGTAAAAATGATGGTAAAATTACACAATTTTGTAATGATTATTTGAAAAATGAAAATGTTTATTTAGATAAAGAAAAAAATAGAGAAAAATCCCGCATTAAGAACCCTTGCAAAAACGTTTTTAAATTCATGATGGGGAAAATTCGCCCAAAACGAAAACAATACTCAAGTGTGTTTTTTAAGCGATTATGAATAATTATTAAATATAGCAAACGACAAAAGTAAAAAATTAACATCAATGGATTTTATAAACGAATCATTGTTACGTTGCACATATGAAAAAATTGATGATGCATCATCACCGGATAAAAACGGGAAATGTAATCATCGCGTGTTTTGTTACTGCTTATTCACGTTTGAAATTATATGAATTAATTGATAAATTAAACGATCGCGTTTTATATTTTGATACGGATTCTGTTATTTATATATCTAATGAAAACAATTATGATATTAAAATGGGTAATTATTTAGGAGTTAACGAGTGAATTAAATGAAAACGAATAAATTACACGATTTTGTTCAACAGGTCCAATATGTTATTCTTATTTTTGTCTTTTCTTATTCCTTTTCTTCTAATTTTTGTTTTTCTCGTACATTTTTTACAACTACTACCTCTCATTTTTTTGTTTTTCATTTTACACACCTCTATTTTATATAATAAAATTCTAATTGATTTCTCCTTTATTTTTTGAAACATTTTTTCCAGAAATCATTATAAGAACCCTTACATCCTACCATTTCTGATGCAAGATGTCCAGTGAAAAAAAATACCCTGTGATTGGTGTGAGATATAATAACAAGATATTTAATACTACTTCTTATTATGCAAGTTATTTTCTTCAAAAAGAATTTCCAGAATATATCTACAGTAACGCTAAGAAGTACCTAACACTACGGTTGCGGTGAGATTACGGTGAGGTTGCGGTTAATTAGCGGTGAGGTTGCGGTTGATTAGCGACGAGGTTGCGATTGATTAGCGGTGAGGTTGCGGTTGATACGTTTAATC